>BKCP01008982.1:0-19247 GCA_008636005.1 Striga asiatica | reverse complement strand
AAAAAAAAAAAAAACCTAGCAGCATCAGACAACTAACCTAGCAGCAAGAAAGAACTAACCTAGCAACAAAACACAACTAACCTAACAACAAAACACAACTAACCTAGCAACAAAAGGAAACTAACCTAGCAGCAAGAAAAAAATAACATAGCAACTTAAGATAACTAACCTAGCAACAAAACTCAACTAACCTAGCAGCTACAAATAACTAACCTAGCAACAACATGCAAAAAGATAACATCAACCAAATGCTCTCACTTCTCTCTAGGTTTCTCTCTCTAGTTTTTTTCAACCAAACCTTCCACCCCCACCCCCGACCTGTCCACCCCCTCAGCCATTACCCCTGACTAGCCACCACCCCGGTCGCCGCCGCCGGCAGCCGCCTCGGCCGTCGGGGCTTAAGTTCTTTTTTATTATTATTCATATTTGGTTTTTGTTTTTCAGTCCTCTACTTTCAGTTCACGTCCAGTCATGGATCTTCAGTCCAATTTCCCGGTCAACAGACAACCCTCAACATCCATTCAAGCTCCGGAAGTGGAGCTCTTCCTTTCTCAACCGGCCCATATTTTACGGGTCTGATTAACCTACCATTCCTCAGCACACCACCCAGGCTCCAAATTCCCCCACCTCCCAGCCCATCTCCCAACCCGCTTTCACCTCACAACCCATCACCCCTCTTAAACCACCCGCCCAGGCCACCACTCATGCCGGTACCTACCACCATCCCTCCAACCCAAGCCATGATGCTATCGACGGCTAACCACCAGTCGCCATCCGCCCCGGCGCCGAGACCACTCCGGTCACCGAAAAAACCCAACCGGCCGGTACCCTTCCCAAGACGGCCACGAATCCGGCTCCCACAACCGGAATACTCGGACCACGGCCAAAGTCACCTTCTCCGACCAACAAACTCGCCGGAGCTGCCATCTTTGCAGCCGGAAATTCTAAACCGCACGTCATGTATGTGCGAGGAGATGGTGTCGTGGACACGGGGCTAAACACAACATCCGCGACACATTGTCCCGGACATTCCCCGATCGGGACACCTCCAACGGGCCCCTCCACGGTCAACCCGTTGCAGCCGGGTCTCTCCCGGGCACCTCTACTGGGCCGCTTTCCTTTCGAGAGGCGAGATGGCGGCACGGGCGCCCCGCGGACGACACCCAAGGACTTTACCTTTGACGGGGGATACGAGCATGCCTGCGGGACCATTATTCGCTCGGAGGGAAACAAGGTGAAGGCCCGATACACTGAAGCCGAATCTGTCGCTCTTGCAGGTAAGCTAGCTAACACCCTGGTCTTTAAGTTTTCATATGCTATCCCTGCCCCTCGAGATATATCTGCTGGATTAGGCAAATTGGGTCTTAAGGGTAGAGTGTCATCTAAGTGGAATAATTTCAACCACCTTCTAGTCTCGTTCCACCTCCCCGAGGACTATAACGAGGTCTGGCTCAAGACCTCCATTCATTTGTGTGGATGCCCAGCTAGGGTGTTCAAATATTATGCCGAGTTTAACCCGAAGACGGAGGCGCCAGTCGTCCCCGTGTGGTGCCGTCTCCCAGGCCTCCCACCCCATCTTTATGACCGTGCTGCCATCACTACACTAGCTAAGTGTATTGGGCAGCCAATTCGTATCGACGCCCCGACGGCCCTTCAGACGAGGGCTAACGTGGCGCGATTTTGCGTCGAGATAGATCTGAGAGCTGAGCTCATCCATGAGATAGATATTGAACAGGGCTCGGAGTCTCTTGTTCAGCGGGTGATCTATGAGAAGATCCCCGCGTTCTGCACCTCGTACAACCACGTGGGTCATGTTGCGGCCGATTGCTACATCAGTGGCAATAAGCCACGGCCCGCTCTCCCGCAGCGCCATCGTGCGACCCAGCAGGGAACCTCCACCAGCCGGAGGGACCCGAAGGGAAATGGCAAAAGCCCTCTCCGCGCGCCCGAGACCCCGAAGGGGTCTAAGGATAAGGGCAAGGCTGTGATTGTCGATACTGCCCAAACTGGGAAAGATGCTCATCCCAACCAGCCTAAGCAGTTGGCCTTAGTGGGTCCCAAGCCCAAGTCCACGGGATTTCTCCCTAGACAGACCTTACAGACGGCCTTCAAGGCCAACCACTCCTATTTTGCTATTCTCTCCTCTGAGGCAGAGAAGGAGGCTGTTCCTTCCTCCAGTAGGCCACCTAAGATTACCGAACTTATGCTTCTGGATGACGATGACCTCCTTGGAGACGACATGGACCAGCCGGACGCCGCACCCAGGGGAGAGTCCATCCACCTATCCGATGATAGTGTGCGCGATGCCGGTCCTTTTACCGTGCGCGCATCTAGCCCGGTCCGATCTTCGGATTTGAGGGCTACTGCCGCCACCGCTCCCCCGAAAGGGGATGAGTCGGCCCATCCCCCCCTGCTGGGATTGGGAGCTCGGTCGATCTTATAGCCATCTCCCAGCCTCCTCTACAGGCGAGCACCCGAGTGCTCTGCCAGCTGGACCCCCTCTTTCACCCATCCCCGAGCAGATATGCGGGCTTAACCGCGCGCAGCATGACGTCTCGTGCGAGAGCTTCGACTCTAGTGCATTTCTTCACCTTGACAGACAGGAGATAGCCCCGGAGATGGGGCAACCCGCTAGTGCTGCTATAGGTCAGTCTGTCCAGCCAGACGACTCACAGGCCACGAGTACATACCGAGGCAGACAGACCTCGATGACCAGAGCCACGCAGCGCACGAGACGGCGGACGATCTCCCCTGCTATTGGACCCTTCCGCCGCACGACACGACGGACAATCTCCCCTTCTTTAGGTGGCCCGAATCAGCCTCGCCATAGGCGGACTACGTCCGGTGGCTCTTGCGACCGTTGATATGTCCATCACATCCATTACTTGGAATGGCCGTGGCCTGGCGTACAGGGCTACTCTCTCTCACCTTCATTCTCTCATTCATGACCACAGAGTCGATTTTGTTGGCTTTATTGAGCCGATGATTCACACTCCTTCTTTTGACCACTACTCGCGTCGCCTGGGCTTCCACTCAAGCGTGGGTAATATTTCGCACAAGATCTGGTTTTTCCACTCGCGTGACTACACTTGTCGGGTCCTCCGCGACACCGATCAGGTGCTTCACGTAGAGCTTTCCGCTGCCCACCTCCCGGAGCCCATCTTTCACACCTTGGTTTATGCCAAGTGTATTAGGGTCGGGCGATATGATCTTTGGGACACCCTGCGTGAGATTGCCGAGAGTACGGAGGGATTGCCATGGATGGTTAGTGGCGATTTCAACATCTTTCTGCATCCCGATGAGCGTGTGGGTGGCCGCACGGACCGGTCACGAGAGATGTGGGATTTTGCTCAGGCGGTGGCTGACAGCGAGTTAATTGACGCTGGATATGATGGTGAGCCCTTCACGTGGGTGAGGGACGGACTCAAAGAGAGGTTAGACCGTGCCTTAGTTTCTGAGGCATGGTCGAAGGTGTTTGCGGTTACGACCGTCACACACCTTACTCGATTCGGGTCCGACCATTCGCCCCTTCTCATCCGGTGCCGATTTTTGAGTACCCCCCGCCGCTCTTCGTTTAGGTTCTAGAACATGTGGGTTCACCACCACTCCTTCCACGACACTATCAGGGATTCCTGGCTTCAGCCGACTAGGCTCTTCGGGATGCGCAATCTCGAGGCGAAGCTCGGCAGACTGCGGCGTCGGTTGAGAAAGTGGAACTGGGATGTTTTTGGAAACCTTCATCAGCGCCTTGCTGCGGCTCAGAGTGCGCATGCGACGGCTGAGCGGGCCTATGACTTGGATCCCACTCCGGAGAATAGGACTGCCATGCACCGCTGCCACGCCGAGTATCAGCTCCGACTCCTTATGGAGGAGGACTTCTGGAAGCAGAAGGCAACCGTTCGCTGGGTGGCCGAGGGCGAGCGGAATACTAGGTTCTTCCAGGGCTACGTTAGGCAGAAGCGTGCTAAGTCATACATCCATAGTATCGAGGCTGATGGGTCATCCTTGACCCAGGAGGCTCAGATTCGAGAGTCGGTTGTTGCTCACTTCCAGACCCTCTTCACCTCTAACAGATGGTCCCTTGTGGCCCCGACCACTTCTCTTTTCCCCACCATCCCTCCTTCGGTCGATCTCGTTGGCCTCTGTGAGCTCCCGAGTAGGGAGGAAGTTAGGGATGCTGTATTCGGGATTGATCCCAACAGCGTTTCTGGCCCGGATGGTTTCTCCTCCCTCTTCTATAAGGTCTGTTGGGATCTTGTCGAGACTGACGTCGAGGAGGCGATGTTGGATTTTTTCTCCGGCCACCGGATGCCGGATTCCTTCACGTCTACCTCTGTCGTCTTGATCCCCAAACGACCCAACCCGAGCTCTTGGTCCGATTACAGGCCCATAAGCCTGTGTAACGTGACCAACAAGCTCATTTCGAAGATTCTTAACGGCCGTCTTTCCCCTCTTCTCCCCTCCCTCATCTCTCCGAACCAGAGTGGATTCGTCAAGGATCGGGTCATTAGTGACAACATCCTTCTGGCCCAGGAGATGATCCACGACATCTCCCGAGCGGACTGGAAGCAGGCTCCGAATATCGCGCTGAAGCTAGACATGGCTAAGGCGTATGATAGGGTTGAGTGGCCGTTTCTTAAGGAGGCGTTGGCTAGGATGGGATTCTCTGAGCGTTGGACCAGCTTTGTGGAGGCGTGTGTGGAGCATTACACGTTCTCGGTCCTGGTTAATGGCAGCCCCACCGATTTCTTTCCCTCCTCTAGAGGCCTTAGACAGGGCGACCCCCTTTCCCCTTCCCTCTTCGTCCTTGCGGCGGACTACCTCTCTCGTTGCCTTGACGGCTTCATCCGCGACTCTCCCCATATGACCTATAGCACCCGTGGCTATGGTCCTACCATCTCTCACCTCTCTTATGCGGATGACATCATTATCTTCACTCGGGCGGATGATGATGGACTGGTCGAGCTTATGCGCCTTTTGGAGCACTATGGCTTGGTCACCGGTCAGCTGGTCAGTGTGCAAAAGAGCACCTTCATCCTTTTGGAGCACTATGGCTTGGTCACCGGTCGAGCTTATGCGCCTTTTGCTAGGTTATTTATTTCTTTCTGCTAGGTTAGTTGAGTTTTGTTGCTAGTTTTTTTTTTTTTTCCCAAACACTACAGTAACGAAAACAGCAAATGAAAATAGTACAAGGTCTGTCATCGGGCTAACAGGTGCCCGGAATAAGTGGATGGTCTAGGTAGAGCAAAACCAAGAACCTAATCTACTGGAATCGAAACGATGGATATCCCAGCTGATCCATCCGAACTAGCGTGCGAAGGCGGAGTGGAGCAGTGTAGGTCTGATACGTGTGCATGTCTGGTATGGTAGCGCCAAGGCTGGCAAGGTAATCAGCAGGTCCGTTCCCCTCACGAAAGATGTGTGTGATCCTGTAATGGACAAACCGAAGTAGATCTCTAATGCGCATAAGCGGGTGCTGAATCTGCCACGAGCCCTGATGACCTGAGGACAGGAGGGTGACGACAGCCTCAGCATCCAGCTCAATCCAAATATGACTAGATGTGTGTTGCTAGGTTAGTTGTCTTAAGTTGCTAGGTTATTTCTTTCTTGCTGCTAAGTTAGTTGTCTTTTGTTGCTAGGTTAGTTATGTTTAGCTGCTAGGTTAGTTGTGTTTTGTTGCTAGGTTAGTTGTGTTTTGTTGCTAGGTTAGTTGTCTGTTGTTGCTAGGTTATTTATTTCTTTCTGCTAGGTTAGTTGAGTTTTGTTGTTAGGTTTTTTTTTTTTTTTTTTTTAAACAACGCCCCGGAAGGGCGGGGGATTGGGCTGTATCCCCAACCTGTGCATAGATCAGGGCCCCAAAATCGGGAGCCCAAAATATCAACGAACAAGATACAAAAGTCTAAGGAGTCTCACAAACAAAGTCAAAACAAAAGAAAAAACAAAAAAGAAAAACCGAAAAACGTAAAAAAAACAAAAACTACAATACAAAGCCGATCTTCGGGCTAACAGATGCCCGAAATAAATGTCTATACTGAAAACAGAAATCCTAAACTAGTGAAAGCGGAACGCTGGATATCCAAGCTGGTCCATCCGTACAAGAGTGCGAAGGCGGAGTGGAACAGTGTCGGTCTGGAATGTATGTGTGCCTGGTATGGTGGCGCCAAGGCTGGCCAGGTAATCAGCCGGTCTGTTCCCCTCACGAAAGATGTGCGTGATCCTATGATGGACTGACCGAAGTAGATCTCTAATGCGCATAAGCGGGTGCTGAATCTGCCACGAGCCCTGATGCCCCGAAGTCAGGAGGATAGCGACAGCCGCAGCATCCAGGAACTACTAACCTAGCAACAAAAGACAACTAACCTAGCAACAAAAGACAACTAACCTAGCAACTACAGACAACTAACCTAGCAACATCAGAAAAATAACCTAGCAACTATAGAGAACTAACCTAGGAACTACTAACCTAGCAACTACAGAGAACTAACCTAGCATCTAGAGAGAACTAACCTAGCAACTACTAACCTAGCAACTAGAGAGAACTAACCTAGCAACTACAGAGCAACAACTTAAGAACAATAATCTAGCAACAAAAGACAGCAAATGCTCTCCCTTCTCTCTAGCTTTCTCTCTTTAAAAAATTTTCCAACCCTTGTCGCCCTCAACCACCACCTTCCTCCACCCTCAGCCACCAACCCCGCATAGCCGTCCCTCCGGCCGCCGCCGCTGGCGGCCTCCCCGGCCCTCTGGCCGCCGGGCCTTTTCACTTTCTGACCTCCATTTTCATATTTGCTCGCAGCGATGACACCCCCAACCGCTCCTTTACCGACAAACGAATCAGCTCCTCCCCAAACTCCGACATCTCTCTCGCCGGAAATTGCTATCCTGTTTCAACTTCCGGACTTCCAACAAGCTATGGCGCAGTTAATTGGCAAATATTCCCGAAAGAAAGATGGGGAATTTATACCCTCTGCGACCAAAATCTCAAACGGTACCGACGCCAGCCCGTCACCAGAAATTCTCGCGAGTCTTCTGGCCAGGAATTCGAGCTCGGAAAACAGAAATACTCAAACCACTATCTCCGCACATCCGGGCAATACCGACGACAAGTCCGCAGATCCGCCAACCCCTGTGACACTCTCAAGAAACAACACTTCCAATAGAAAGAACCAAGATGCCGGGACGGCCATCTCTCGATCGACGTCAGCACCGGAATTGACGGGAAAAGGGAACTGCAGCCAACAATTAATTTTTGGCTCTCTGCCGCCGGCTCAATCACCGGCTTTGGCTTCGGTCCCATCAACAAAAGCGGGTCTTCCACTCCCTACCTGTACACATGGAGGCGCAGAACTGGAACACCAAAACCCTCAGCTCAACAAACCAAACTTACACCTCCTTCAAATTGGGCCAACCCCGAAGCCCACACTGCCACAAGCCCAGGTCAATAATATTCCCACTAACCAAATTCAGGCCAAATTTTCGGATCTTGACAACACCTTGGGCCAAAAATCCCTGCCAATTCAAATCGGCCCTCATTCTGAGGCACCAAACCGCCCTTCTCAATCCTCTCCTTTCTTGGGCCTACCGATTTTTGGGCCCGCCCAATCTACCAAACTCCAAACCTCTCAGCCCAACCCCAAGCCTCCTCACCAATCTCAGCCCACTCACCAGGCCTCCTCCGCCCCAACCCAAACCAGCGGCAAGATACACTCCTGCCAGCCTAAAGCCGCCACGGATAATCATCCAACAGGCGGCGACCACCTAGCATGCGCCGGCACCGGAGCTGACACGGCCACCGGAAAAATCCAGCCGGCCGGCGCCTCTTTCCAGGCTAACCCGAAGCTGATTCCCACGGCCGGAATCCTCGGACCCCAACCAAATTCACCTCCCCCGACCGACAAGCTCGCTGGAATAGTTAATAGTGCCGCCGGAAATTTTGAACAGCCCGTCATGTTAGTGCGTGAGGATGGTGTAATTATGACACCAACGACGGGCAATTCCATGGCCACTCCCGCCATAACCGAGCCCCCTTCGGGCACCTCCACTGGCCCACTCTCTTTCCGGGAGGCTGTTAAGGGGAAGAAAAATGTGGACACGGTCAACACGGCTGGACCGCGTCCAACGGCCAAAGATTTCGCCTTCGACGGGGGATACGAACATGCTTGCGGAACCATCATCCGCTTGGAGGGGAACAAAGTGAAGGCCCGATACACCGAAGCCGAATCTGTCGCTCTTGCAGGTAAGCTAGCTAACACTCTGGTCTTTAAGTTTTCATATGCTATCCCCGCTCCCCGAGATATATCTGCTGGGTTAGGAAAACTGAGCTTTAAGGGTAGAGTTTCATCTAAGTGGTACAATTTCAACCACCTTCTAGTGTCTTTCCACCTTCCCGAGGACTACAACGAGGTCTGGCTTAAGACCTCGATTCATTTGTGTGGATGCCCAGCTAGGGTGTTCAAATACTATGTCGGATTTAACCCAAAGACGGAGGCACCGGTCGTCCCCGTGTGGTGCTGCCTTCCCGACCTCCCACCCCATCTTTACGATCGTGCTGCCATCACTACACTAGCTAAGTGTATTGGGCAGCCGATTCGTATCGACGCCCCGACGGCCCTTCAGACGAGGGCTAACGTGGCGCGATTTTGCGTCGAGATAGATCTGGGAGCTGAGCTAGTTCATGAGATTGAGATTGAACAGGGCTCGGAGTCTCTTGTTCAGCGGGTGATCTATGAGAAGATCCCCGCGTTCTGTACCTCGTGCAGCCACGTGGGTCATGTTGTGGCCGATTGCTACATCAGTGGAAATAAGCCACGACCCGCTCTCCCGCAGCGCCATCGTGCGACCCAGCAGGGTACCTCCACCAGCCGGAGGGACCCGAAGGGAAAGGGCAAAAGCCCCCTCCGCGAGCCCGAGACCCCAAAAGGGTCTAAGGATAAGGGCAAGGCTGTGATTGTCGATACTGCCCAAACTGGGAAGGATGCTCATCCTAACCAGCCTAAGCAGTTGGCCTTAGTGGGTCCCAAGCCAAAGTCCACGGGCTTTCTCCCTAGACAGACCTTACAGACGGCCTTCAAGGCCAACCATTCCTACTTTGCTATTCTTTCCCCTGAGGCAGAAAAGGAGTTTGTTCCTTCCTCCAGCAGGCCCCCTAAGATTACTGATCTTACGCTTCTGGATGACGATGACCTCCTCGGAGACGACATGGACCAGCCGGACGGCACGACCAGGAGAGAGTCCATCCACCTATCCGATGATAGTGCACGCGATGCCGGTCCTCCGATCGTGCGCGCATTTAGCCCGGTCCGATCTTCGGAATTGAGGGCTACTGCCGCCACCGCTCCCCCGAAAGGGGATGNTCGGCCCCCCCCCCCCCTGCTGAGATTCGGAGCTCGGTTGAGCTGATAGCCAGCTCTCAGCCCCATCCTACCGGCGAGCACCCGAGTGCTCTGCCTGTTGGACCCTCTCTTTCGCCCATCCCCGAGCAGATATGCGGGCTCAACCGTGCGCAGCATGACGTCTCGTGCGAGAGCTTCGCCTCTAGTGCTTTTCTTCACCTTGACAGACAGGAGACAGCCCCGGAGATGGGGCAACCCGCTAATACTGCTATAGGTCAGTCTGTCCAGCCAGACGACTCACAGGCTACGAGTACATACCGAGGCAGACAGACCTCAAGGACCAGAGCCATGCAGCATACGAGACGGCGGACGATCTCCCCTGCTATTGGACCCTTCCGCCGCACGACACGACGGACGATTTCCCATTCTTTAGGTGGCCCGAATCAGCCTCGCCATAGGCGGACTACGTCCGGTGGCTCTTGCGACCGTTGATATGTCCATCACATCCATTACATGGAATGGCCATGGCCTGGCGAACAGGGCTACTCTTTCTCACCTTCATTCTCTCATTCGTGACCACAGAGTCGATCTTGTTGGCTTTATTGAGCCGATGATTCGCACTCCTTCTTTTGACTACTACTCGCGTCGTCTGGGCTTCCATTCGGGCGTAGGTAATATTTCGCACAAGATCTGGTTCTTCCACTCGCGTGACTACACTTGTCGGGTCCTCCGCGATACCGATCAGGTGCTTCACGTAGAGATTTCAGCTGACCACCTCCCGGGGCCCATCTTTCACACCTTGGTTTATGCCAGGTGTACTAGGGTCGGGCGATATGACCTTTAGGACACCCTGCGTGAGATTGCCGAAAATATGGAGGGATTGCCATGGAAGGTTAGTGGCGATTTCAACATCTTTCTGCATCCCGATGAGCGTGTGGGTGGCCGCACGGACCGGTCACGGGAGATGTGGGATTTTGCTCAGGCGGTGGCGGACTGCGAGTTAATTGACGCTGGATGTGATGGTGAGCCCTTCACGTGGGTGAGGGACGGACTCAAAGAGAGGTTAGACCGTGCCTTAGTTTCTGAGGCATGGTCGAAGGTGTTTGCGGTTACGACCGTCACACACCTTACGACCGTCACACACCAGCCGATGCTCTTCGTTTAGGTTCCAAAACATGTGGGTTCGCCACCACTCCTTCCACGACACTGTCAGGGATTCCTGGCTTCAGCCGACTGGGCTCCTCGGGATGCGCAATCTCGAGGCAAAGCTCGGCAGACTGCGGCGTCGGTTGAGACAGTGGAACTGGGATGTTTTTGGAAACCTTCATCAGCGCCTTGCTGCGGCTCAGAGTGTGCATGCGACGGCTGAGCGGGCCTATGACCTGGATCCCACTCCGGAGAATAGGACTGCCATGCACCGCTGCCATGCCGAGAACCAGCTCCGACTCCTTATGGAGGAGGACTTCTGGAAGCAGAAGGCGGCCGTTCGCTGGGTGGCCGAGGGTGAGCGGAACACTAGGTTCTTCCAGGGCTACGTTAGGCAGAAGCGTGCTAAGTCGTACATCCATAGTATCGAGGCTGATGGGTCATCCTTGACCCAGGAGGCTCAGATTCGGGAGTCGGCTGTTGCTCACTTCCAGACCCTCTTCACCTCTGACAGAGGGTCCCTCGTGGCCCCGAACGCTTCTTTTTTCCCCACCATCCCTCCTTCGGTCGATCTCATTGGCCTCTGTGAGCTCCCGAGCAGGGAGGAGGTTAGGGATGCTGTATTCGGGATTGATCCCAACAGCGTTTCTGGCCCGGATGGTTTCTCCTCCCTCTACTATCAGGTCTGCTGGGATATTGTCGAGACTGACGTCCAGGAGGCGATGTTGGATTTTTTCTCCGGCCACCGGATGCCGGACTCCTTCACGTCTACCTCTGTCGTCTTGATCCCGAAACGACCCAACCCGAGCTCTTGGTCCGATTACAGGCCCATCAGCCTGTGTAACATGACTAACAAGCTCATTTCGAAGATTCTTAACGGCCGTCTTTCCCCTCTTCTCCCCTTTCTCATCTCTCCGAACCAGAGTGGATTCGTCAAGGATCGGGTAATTAGTGATAACATCCTTCTGGCCCAGGAAATGATCCACGACATCTATCGAGCGGACTGGAAGCGGGCTCCGAATATCGCGCTGAAGCTAGACATGGCTAAGGCGTATGATAGGGTTGAGTGGCCGTTTCTTAGGGAGGCGTTGGCTAGGATGGGATTCCCTGAGCGTTGGATCAGCTTTGTGGAGGCGTGTGTGGAGCATTGCACGTTCTCGGTCCTGATTAATGGCAGCCCCACCGATTTCTTTCCCTCCTCTAGAGGCCTTAGACAGGGCGACCCCCTTTCCCCTTCCCTCTTCGTTCTTGCGGCGGACTACCTCTCTCGCTGCCTTGACGGCTTCATCTGCGACTCTCCCCACATGACCTATAGCACCTGTGGCTATGGTCCTACCGTCTCTCACCTCTCTTACGCGGATGACATCATTATCTTCACCCGGGCGGATGATGATGGACTGGTCGAGCTTATGCACCTTTTGGAGCACTATGGCTCGGTCACCGGTCAGCTGGTGAGTGAGCAGAAGAGCACATTCATCCTCTCATCTGCCACCGTGGACAGGTGGGCTCAGCGGGTCCACGACATTACTGGCTTTGCGCGTGGCGACCTTCCCATTACTTACCTCGGGGTCCCTTTATATAAGGGCAACCTCACGAGAGCGCTCTTTGCGGGCGTCAGGCAGAGGATGGTCGACAGGATCTCTGGTTGGTCGCATAGATATCTTTCTTTTGGTGGTCGGCTAGCGCTGATCAAGAGCACTCTTAGCTCTCTTCCGATTCACTTGCTTATGGTCCTCGACCCCCCTAGGTCTACTCTTGACGAGCTTGACCAGATTATGGCTCGTTATTTCTGCGGGTATGAGGACGGGTCTGGGAGGGGGAGACGTACTCACTGGGTGAGTTGGGACTCTATCTGTCGCCCCCTCCCCGAGGGTGGCCTTGGCATCCGCCGCCTCAGGGACATTGTTACAGCTTTCTCATACAAGTTGTGGTGGCGCTTCAGGGAAGGAAAGTCGCTTTGGGCTCAGTACCTTCGCGGCAAGTACTGCCCTAGACGTGCCAACCACCCTTGTTGGGTCACGGCTGTTGATCATGATAGCAGACAGTGGCGATGCCTCACTAGGGTCGGGAGGCGAGTCCAGGATCACATCTTTTGGGTTTTGGGTGGGGGCGATGTCAGTGTCTGGGATGAGTGGTGGGTAGGTGATAGGCCGTTGTCTAGGGACAGGCAGGTGTCGCGTTCCCCCTACCTGCTCGTGAGCGACCTCTGGACGGACAGGTCGTGGGATAGGGGGAAGCTTGATAGGGAGTTGCGGGCTAGTGCGGGTTTTAGCGAGCAGTTATTAGATCAGATCCAGCAGATCCCTATCTCGGTGGACGGTTCAGATAGCATGAGGTGGAGACTTACATCATCAGGTGTGTTTTCTACTACCTCGGCTTGGGAGCAGATAAGGCTGAGGGATCGGCCTAATCTCCTCTTCGGGGCTATCTGGAGTGACCTTTTTACGCCTACTATTTCGGTATTCCTTTGGCGCCTCCTCTTGCGCCGGATACCCGTCGATACTGTGCTACACGCGAGGGGGATCTACTTCCCCTCCCGGTGTGTGTGTTGTTCTGAGACTGGACGTCATGAGACCGAGACCTTTACCCACCTTTTTCTAGAGAGTGAGACTGTGAGGAGAGTGTGGGAGCATTTTGCCACTTTGACTCATATATCCCTACCCACCACATACAGTTTTTTTGAGCTCCTGAGTTTTTTCTCACATAGCACACACCTTAGACACGTGGGCTTCTTCATTCCTTGTCTGATCCTTTGGTTCACCTGGACAGAAAGGAATAGTGCGAAGCATAGGGATATTACTTTTATGTTTTCTCACATTGTTTTGCAGGTTGAGAGACACATTTCACTCCTCATCTCGTTGGGCAGGCTCACGGCCCGAGACTGGACAGGCTGCACGCCACCGCAGCGCTACATGGTGGCCCCACCACCGCCTGTTCGGACTCCTCGGGCCAGAGCTGTTGTTTGGCTTCGACCTGACTCTCCGTGGGTCAAGCTGAACACTGATGGCTCCTTCGATCGCCACACTGGAGTTGTCGGAGGAGGAGGCTTGATTCGGGACCATAGCGGCGCCCTCATCACCGCATTTCACGCGTCCATTCAGGCCTCCTCGAGCTATGACGCAGAGATTCAGGCACTACAGATTGGCCTTCAGATAGCTGCCCACATCTCTAGTCATATATGGATCGAGCTGGATGCTGCGGCTGTCGCCACCCTCCTGACTTCGGGCCATCAGGGCTCGTGGCAGATCCAGCACCCGCTTATGCGCATTAGACATCTACTTCGGTCAGTCCATCACAGGATTACGCATATTTTTCGTGAGGGGAACAGACCTGCTGACTACCTTGCCAGCCTTGGTGCCACCATACCCGATACACATACGTTCCAGACAGACACTGCTCCACTCCGCCTTCGCACGCTTGTTCGGATGGACCAGCTTGGATACCCAGCGTTCCGCTTTCACTAGTATAGGATTTCTATTTTCATTAGTATAGACTTATCTTGGGCATCTGTTAGCCCGAAGATCGACTTTATTATGTAGTTTTTTGTTTCTTTTTCATTTTTCGGTTTTTCTTTCTTGTTTTCTTTTGTTTTTGTTTTTGACTTTCAGACTATGTAGACCTCTGTATCTGGTTCGTTGACATTTTGGGCTCCCATTTTTGGGGCCCTGATCTATGCACAGGTAGGGGATCCAGCCCAATCCCCCGCCCTTCCGGGGCGTTGTTTGTTCAAAAAAAAAAAAAAACCTAGCAACTACAGAGAACTAACCTAGAAACTACAGAGAACTAACCTAGTTGGAAGGTTAGTTGTCAACTGTCAACGCCGAAAGTCAACACCGGAAGTCAACGGTCAACGCTGGAGTCAACGGTCAACGCCGGAGTCAACGGGTCAAAATAATATTTAAATAATTAAAATAATAAAAAGAAAAGAGTAAATCATGGCCACACATGATATGTACCAAATCTTGTGGCTAAAAATGAGTCTTACGTCCTCACTTTAAATAAGTGGATGCATTGAAACCATTCCCTATATATATATACATATATATATATATATAGAGAGAGAGAGAGAGAAGGAATTATATGAGAAAGAGAGATAGTGAAAGAAATAAGAATGATTGTGGACCATTAGATTCAACATATCAATGGACCTGATGGAATCAAAATTGATTAACATTGGTCAAACCTACTGTGGAAAAATTGTAAATATGTGTTCATCCTTGATAAAATAAATACCTTCAAGGGCAGTTGAGTAATTTTCATGCTACCAATTCAGTGGGCCCCACACATAATAAATTCCAACTACACCTCCCACCCGTCTTTCTCACTCTCTTGTCTCTCTCTCTCTCTCTCTCTCACACACACACACCACAATCACACACGCAAACTCACCTGCAACAAAAAGAGTCTCCTCCGACACCTCACACAGTCGCCGGCGTCTGCAGCCACATCAACATCGCCGACAACGGCCACATTGGAGAACTCAGCTCCGCCATCGACCACCATAGAAGCGGCCAACGGGAGCTCCGCCGTCGGACATGGAGTTTGCCGCTACTGCACAGCAAACTCGTGCCTCCTGCCGCCGCAATGGGGCAACCGGACCGCCTTCCACAGTCAGCTCATAAGCCGCCGCCGCCTTCATCTGCCAAAAATTGAGCTGCGTTGCTCCTCTTTGTAGTCGCCGGAAATTGCCATTGGAGACGAACCAGGCAATCTCCTCTACATCGTCGACGAGATGCTCAAACAGAAGACCTGCTTATACGGAGGTCGAGGTCTATGACCAGAGATGACGAAGACACGAAGTCGCCAGAGATACAAATTCGGGCCAGAGAAATGATGAAATCGATAACCAGAGAGGGCTTAGTATAGAAAACAATGGCCGAGAGGTTCACCGGCGGCTCGGACGCAGCTACCGACGATCGGAGGACCACCAACTGGTTTAGTGAATTGGGGGTCATGTTTTTGAAAATTTGATATTGTTTGAGAACCTAAATGTAATTTTAAGAATTTTAATTATATTTCAATTTTGCCTATGGGTTAAATCTATAATTTTTAAAAGGCATAAAAAAATATTATATATGGAAGCATATTCACCAGTCACCACATTTCATTTCGCAGCTCTTTTGAATATTTTTCTTTAATTCACACACACATATATATAAAATAATAAATAAAAAATAGTAAATAAAATTGTTGTAAAATATTAAATTAATATAAAAATAATATAAAATAATAAATAAAAAATTAAAATAATAATTAAATTTTTATAGTATACAAATTTCGAACCGATCATTTTAGTATATGGGTAACGAAATATACTATACAACCTAACAGTTATACGGCGCAATTCGTTCAACACTATGGTGCATATTTTCGGTCTGTATTGTGCAGACTGAACCAACTAAACTGTTTTCCCAAATCAAACTGAAAATTAACATAATTAATTGATTTATTCGATTATGTTAACCGAATTATCCTAAATTATCGAAATAATTTATTATTTATATTTAAATTTTATTTAATATGTTAATAATTTTATTTATTATTTTTATACTATTTTCGGTTGAAATATTTTGAGTTCGGTCAGTGTCGATCCATATTGTCTGATCTAATAGTCGTGATAAAGTGCAACGTGATGTCTTATAAAGTGCAACACATTGTTTCATAAAGTGCAACATTATGATATATAAAGTGAACTACTGTAAGCTTGGTACATTAACATGCTTATAGTTTTATGGACATATGATGTGATGAATGTTAAAGTATTATGTAGATTTGTTATCTACAGTTGTGTGATATATTGGCGGGAGCTATTGACGTTAATTGTGGAGGGTGTGATAAAGTGCAACGTGTTGTTTTATAAGGTGCAACTTGATGTTTTATAAAGTGCAGCGTGATGTGTTTTTGAAAACTAGATTTAGTAGATATAATTGTGCATCGAATTAACTTCAATTATTGAAACTAGTGCGTGGCCCGTACAATGCACGGGAAAATATATTACGATTGTATTATAAATTAAATATATAAATAACATTAATCATATATATGTATTGTTTTTACATTAAACCGGGTTAGACACAGTCCGACCGAATGGACAGAGAACCGATTTATAACAAGTCTAGTTCGCTTGAATAAGATATTTGCTTTTGAATCCGTCAATACCAGTCGGTTGGATTTGTAGGATCGACACGATTTTTTAAATAAATTTTATTATATTTAAAATTATTTTAAATAAAATTACATATTTAAATAAAATAGAGATTTATAAATTATTTATCAATTAGTTTAAACATTTGAATTTATAAATTTTTTAAATATCTAAGTAACACATTTTGTTTAAATTTATTACAAAAAATACTATATATATATATATATATATATATATATATTAAAATGTTTATAAATTAAAATCTGAACAAATCACAAATGATTTAATAAAATAGCTTGATCGTTTTGATGACGGTCCAGTTCTGAGAACCTTATATTTAATGTACATTAATAAATATTATAATAAAACATTTTTTTATTCACATAAATATTGTTAATACGATTATTTGAAATTTGGATATATCACATTCACGTAATAAAATATTTTCAATATAAAATTTATATTTAGGTTCAATAATCGATTTGGTGTGATCGAACTGATTCATAACTTAGTCACCTGGGACCAACCAAGTTGTGTCAAGTTTTTTGACTATTTTAAATATCATCTAAAAGTAATTCAATCAACCTGGGCAGTACCCTAATTCAATTACCTGATTGATCCGAAAAAATTTTCTGATTTTCTTTAAATATTTTATTATTCATATAATAAATGTCTACACCAAATGAATGATAGTATATTAAGATTATAAATTATATATCTTAAGATGAATTAATTATTTTTATTTTATACATATTAATAAAAAATAAACATAGTAATTTTCAAAAAATAAGATTAATTGATTGATTATGCAATTTAAAAAATATTTTTAGCATTCAATTTTTTTTAAAGGCACAAATATAAAGACCGAGATTCTAAAACTTTTGTTATATTTTGAATTGAGATTTTATAAATATAGAGACCGAGATTTTAATTTTGTTCGTTGTTTCTAAGAAAAAAATAAAAATAAAAACATACACACTTAATAAATCTTAGCAGGATTTTTTAAATAATAAAATGAACTATAGCCCGAAATTTAAGGTAGCATTTAATGCTGTATGTTTTAAAGAAAAAATAAGAAAAATAATAATACTTACTATTTATAGATTGCAATTCTGACCTATTTTTTTGCTACTATTTTTGGTAAATGTTAATTCTTATTATATATATATAGAATATTTATTATTTATTATTATAAAAGTATATTTATGAGTTTATTATTTTTTATATAATAAAATCATGCATATTAAAAATTTTAAACATTGTACATTTTATTTATTATTAATATGCATTTATGAGAATATCGATATTAATTATATATTTGGTCATGAACTAAATTTAAAATACTCAAAATTGATAAAATTAAAAAATTGTACCTCAATAATATCTAATTTCTAAAAAAAGAGTCAATGAAACCCTAAATCCGAATTTGAATATGCACATTAATTACAAATTTATTAAATTGTTTATAAATTACACATTAACTTTATAAAATAAAATATATTTAGTATTTATAATTGCAAAAATATGCATTTATAGCATTATATGATAAAATATATTTAGTATTTATAATTTTTATAATTATTGGTGGTTGAAGATATATATAGATAAAATAAAAATAATATATTTTATATATTTCGATCAATTATTTTGTTTTTTGTTTCCAGTAAAGAAAAAAATCAGATTTAAATAACCATGATTTTAATATTCGTGAAAAAATGCACACTATTACGCTTTTGTGCATTCTCGAATGAGTTAGTTTGCATTCGGCCTAACAATATTGTTAATTATGATAGTTACTAATATGCATCTTTGATAACACTATTGTGCAGTATGCTATGTTGGTTTTTTAATATGCAAATCTAAAGTAACTGAACTGATTTAACTCAATTTATCCAAATAATCAAAATATATTATTATTTTTATTATAAAAAAATATTATTTTATTTCAAAAATTTTATTTATTATTTTACACTATTTTTAAATTTTTGAATTAGTTGTATTTAATGTATTCAGTTATTTAATATAATATATACCTCTACTAGTTTTCAAGCAAACATTCGCAGCCCGCCTACGAAGGTAGTTATAGAGCCATGACAGTAGTGAATTTGTAGTAGAAGATCCTCTTTGATAAAAAACATATATAATATTTATTAATGAATGCATCAAACTTTTAAAAACTACAAGTTTGCCCCAAGACTTTAATTATAATATATTAAAAGTTTTAAATTAGCAGTCCCTATCTCCAATCCAAAATTCATGGTCCATGGCCAATCCATCTTGATTTCGTCTCGCCGGTCCACTGAAGGAGAGACGACGATGACGGCGGTGACGATAACAACGACATTTTTGGACGGATGCGGCGGCGAAATTTAAGACGCACTGGAGCTTGCCAACAGGTCACGATTTGCCGGCAACCGGACCCTCCTAAAAACGGCGACCCTCTCTACGAAGGAGGTGATGTTGTTGGCCACGATTTTCCGCATCCAGTGGGCCAAAGCTCTCTAAATCTGGCATTACACGACGGCGACAGTGGCTATTTCAACACCCCGCTAACTAGGGCCAATTTTTCGCAAATTTTAACTCTTTCGAAAACGCTTATAAATTTTTCGAAATCATTTGCAAAC
>BKCP01008971.1:27862-57009 GCA_008636005.1 Striga asiatica | reverse complement strand
CACACGACCGGGTCACACGAGTCGTGTGAGGCCACACGACTCGTGTCCCGACCCACACGACTCGTGTGAAAATGCCGTAGCTGCGTCTCTTCTTTCTTCAACCCACACGACCCGTGTCACTACCCACACGAGTCGTGTGACCTCTTCTGCACCTGTTTTCGCCGTTTTTCGTCCCGATTCCATCTCCAACGCATTTCCGGGCATATTTCCTGCAAAAACAACGACAAAAACACCTCTATCATAGTTTAATAAATCAAACAAAATGGTGCACAATCACACAATAATCATGGCCAAATATCACTATATATCACTCATAATGCATGAAAATATGATGAATGTCAACATGTTGTGATCGTACTTTCTCTGTTACCATTTGATACGTAAATGTTTATTGCATAGTAGTGAGCACCTTGATTTTCCTATTGTGTTCATCCCCACCTGCTCTTCATTGATGCAGGTTAGTAATTGCGGGCACGACAGCGGGAGGCGAGTGGTGGTCATATTATTGATTATTTCCGCTGTTTAAAATTGCTTAGTATGATTTATGCATTCCAGATTTACGTTGGATACTAGATTATTGATAGGAAATGTACTCCCTAGTATTTATGGATTTGATGAACCCAGTTTTGGGAGTTGATGTTATTTATGAACCCGGTTTGGGTGTTGACCTATTTATGATTATTGAACCCGTTTGGGAGTTGCATTTATGAAAATGTTGAAATTGTTTTTAGAAATGAGTAGCGCCTCAAGTGTTTTGAAATAAATTTTGAAAAATTTATTCTGATTTTTGGCAAATAAAAATGGGCGTTACAGTTTGGTATCAGAGCCAGTCTGCGTTTCTGTAGACTAGTTAATGCGAATTATGTGATTACATGCTTTGTCCTCATATTTGACCACTCGCACTCGTCGTGCCGCGCTAGCTCAGGTATGAGTACCTGAATGATTTAAGATTATTGTGCATTGATTGGTTATTGATTACTGAAATGAAACCGGGGCTTAGGAATTTATCCTCCTACTTTTAAACGTTCTGGAACTCTAGATGAGTGGCGAACCTTAGTTGTATGAATTTGAACTCTAGGGATATAGAGTTAAGTTCTAACTTGAGGTTTTGTTTGTTTAGAAATTTGATATGTGTTATCGAGCTGAGTTCTGTGTATAACAGTCCTCTCGATGTATTTTGGTGTATTCGGAAGAGGACCATTCGCGAGACATCTCGAACGGAGAAGGTTTAAACGAAGGGAGCAGACAACCGAAGAAGTCTCAAGTGTGGGATATTCGGAGGTCTGTAACCATGGTTATTAAGACCATCAGATGTGAATATGCCTATGTTAATTTTGTGTTCATGAGTTTGAAATTGGTTTAAATATATGTTGAATATATGTAGACGATCTCTTCGATTTTGAGAAATCAAATGAGACCTTGTCGATTCATGATATAGTCGTTGTGGATTGAAACGTTGTATCGTCCTTATTCTTATGATGAAGACTTCGGACGAATTCGTCGTAAAACGAGTCGTAGATAAATTGTTAAACTTTAATAATCACTGTTTTAGTGTTGGAATTATTAAAAATTATGTACTGCTCCGTTTACCTTGAAATTTTAAGGGTCTTGTCTTCTTTTGAACATCTGACTTGTGTTAAAATTTCATAATTTTCCAGGAATTGTAACTATTTTAAATAATTAGAATGATTTCTGGTCCGTTTCATGTTAATTGCATAATAAATTGTGTAGTGATAGAAATTGGCTAAAAATTTAGTATATTATGCCTCTGTTATGATTGTATTCTGTGTAAAAGTTGTAGAATTTTTGGACTAAGTTTGATAGGGTAAATAATTTATTTTCTGATTTTACTGAAAGTTGTTTTATTTATCATAAATCGGTTAATTGTTGACAAATTCTGAAACTTGGCCGGAGTACTTTTTTTATATTTGTTTTCATGTTGTTAAAAGATGGGAATTTTTGGAGTTCAATTTGGTTTGGTTTTAACTAAATTTCGATGACTGCTGAAAACTTGTAGAAATTTTTAAAATTTGTACAGTTCATGTCCAGGGCTCAAATTTTTACATTTTGCTACTTTCATGCTTTAGTCTGTGGTATAAAAGTTTCATAGGTTAATTCATTCATTTTAATCTGGTTGCTAATTTATGCTCGTTTTTGCCATAATCTTGCTCGAATTTTTTAAAATCGCACAAGTTGAGTTTGGGGCTGAAAATTTGTGGTATTGCTTAATTCTGGGATGTGGAATTTTGTGAAAAATTTTAGAGTTAAATACGTATGAAAACCTGACCAACCTAATTTTGTGATTAAAATCTAGTATTTTTAAATATATGGCTTTTTGCAATAAAACCTATGAATCGATTCGTTTTTTGGTTCTTTAAGTGTTTGACTTGGTCAATGTTTGTTTTAGATTATGTGATCTCCCATGTGTATTTGGTTGAGTCTAAGTGTTCCAACGTCCACAGGACTTCACGAACAACTTAGTCGAATCATGTTCGGCTGAGTATAATTGTGAATTCCGTTTAAGTCAGAATAGATGTTGATTATAGCATCTGAACTTAATGTATGTGCTTGACGAGCCGAGCTCGCCACCTATAACTGCTTCTGTGTTATCTCCTGCTATTATTGAGATGGAGTGTTTTTCTACCTTTAAAGATTATGCAGAAGCATTTTAAGGAGGATAAACGACTCAGAAACAAGCACATCGCGTAGTGTAGACCCGTCCTTATTCTAAATCTTGTTCATCGTAAAAATTTTGTTCTTCTACTACTTTCGGAATCGCGGGAGGGACTTCACGTTCAAATTTCAAAGTGTGAAGATTGGGAACTGAGTTGCGCTCGTTTAGGACTGCTGACACGATTAGCTAACCGAGGAAGAGCTGACGTGTCGGCCGACGCCGTTAGTCGGAAGAGCCGAGGCGAGCTATCTATTTAATGGCTCGGCAGAAGCCGCTGACTTAGAGAGAATCGCCATGAGAGATCTTTTGAGATTTCGCGTATCGTTAGATCTGTGGGGTATTGCCTTTTGTTGTTTTAGGAAGTTGGTGGACTTGGAACTCGAACTTGCACCTTGCTATTTTTGAAACTTTCTGAAACTTTTGAAATTGTGAACGCCTGATACATAAATTGTTTTGTTTATCCCAAAATTTTCGAAATTTGGTAAACCATTCCTTTTTGGAAGCCTGGAATTGTAATTTCTTGTGGAAACCTGAACCAAGCGCCGACCCTGAATGGGTGTAGCCACGCGAAGTGGTGGCCGAGCACGCATGACCGTGCTGAGAGACGTGAGGCTAGCGCGCAGCCAACCGTCGACTCGCACGCGAACTGCAGCCGCCATCACCGAACGCACAAACTCCCCAGGCCAGCTTGTGTGGCCAAGCCTCGACTTTACAGCTAGTATTCGAGTAGATGGGTATGCATGCGTCCCAGCGCCAGCGAGCGTGCCGCCTCTTGGGTGACAGTACACTAACCACGAACCTCCGATTCATTTCGTTGATAGACCAATTTTTGCTGAGCTATTTATGTTACCCAGAACCTTGAACAGAGAGCTCCAAGTTCCACTAAAATGTGTATAAATCCTTAATCGATGATTTATGATTAAGGAGTGTAGTAGATGAGTCCCTATGCTTTACTTGAGAGTTTCTCGAGTCGGCAAATTGGGAATGTCGTGTTGCTTTGGGTCAAGCCTTATGTTTGTGCATAAGGGTTGCGTTCGACTCGTGAAGTCGATTTCATGAGAGTATGAGCATGATGGTGTAGTGTTGGATGTAGGTGGAACCGTGTGGTGGTCTTAGATGGAGATGCACGGTCTGTGATGAAATCGTCAGCAAATTATCAGCGTGACTCGGATACGAGACTGAAACTTAGCGTCACGTGTTCACCTTGATGTTGAGGTAATCGGAGTAACTGACCATACACCGAACAACCTGTTGAGGTCTTGCGTGCTGTTAGGTACGAAGCAAGTCGTTGATACTTATGAGTATAGGCTAAACCGAATTGGGTCCCTTGCAAGAAGATGTACGCCTGAGTTCAGGCAGGACTGATCACCCTCTCAAGCAAGAAGGTAAAATATGAGCATGGGCGAGTCAGATTAGTTCCTGTATATGAGTACATGCCTTTCGAGTATAAGGCGATAGGACTCAGGGGAACGGAATTGAGTTCCGAAGAGTGATGCCGGACTTCGTGATTGGAAATTCCCGTTCGAGTCTGGCATTCCTTTTAGATGTGTGTTCTTTCGCATTTCCGAGGACGAAAATGTTTTAAGGAGGATAGAGTGTAATGCCCGTTTGACTATGGAATTTTGAGGATTATAGTAATAATAATAATAATAATAATTATTATTATTATTATTATTATTTATCTTTATTTGTTGATATTATTATGTGTTGAATGCTAAAATTATTTAAATGTCTAATATGCTATATTTGTCAAAATGTATTAATTGCCTAATTGTCTAAATGTTATTTTTATCTAACTAAATGTGTATTTGTATTTTTACTAATATTATTGTTATTTTAAAAATTTAATTGTATGTATTATAAATATATATAATATCTGATTTATGAATTTAATTTATCGAGCCCGAGAAGAACCGACTTAATTTTTCGGCTAGTCGAGCCCGAGAGCCGAATCGTTTCCTTGAACCCACGTGCAAACCGGCCCGGACGAACCGTATCCAGCCTCGACCCGCGAACCCGGTCCGCCCGACCCGCGTGTGTGTGTTAAGTATGTCTTGTGGGTCAAGACAATAACCCTAAGTCTTGCTCCTTTATCTCGCGTCTAATTCAGAAGAGAGAAATATCAGAAATCCCGCAGCCTTCTCTTTTCTTCGTCTTCTCGATCGCGGGTTGAGCAGAGAAGAGAGATTTCTCTTGTAAAATTTGATCGTCGTCATCTTCACCCTCTCGTGAGAATCTCGTCATCGTCTTCACAATCTGAGCGCCTCACCATCCCCGAACTCCATCGCTGCCCTTCTCCCGTGAACCAGATTCAGGCGAGTTCAGCTCCTTTCTCGCCGGCGTTCATCTCCTCCGCCATCGATGACGAGACTGCCCCACCGTCGAGAACCCTGCGCCGCCATCTCTGTCGCCGAGAACCAGACTTTTCGGCGACCTCCTCCTGTCGCGACGGCAAATCCGACAACAGCAATTCGCGCCATCACCATCCTCTTGTCGATGCTGCAACCTCTCGACTTCCACCGGCGTTTTCTAGTTCGCGAGCAGGTCCCAGCAGCAACGACGTGATCCTCCACGCGCCACAGCAAACCCGGCGAATTCCAACCACCGCTGCAACTTTCGAGCGAACGCCCTCCACCCGTAGTACGTTCAGGCCACCGTGAGCAGCCCTCGGCAGCGGACATTGACGCCGGACAACACCTTGCTCTGTCAACCAGAGCCTCGTCCTCCCCTCGTGAGCCGTGTGTTGCCGATTCGAACCCGTCAACCCTTCGTTTCTATTTTCGATCGAATCCCGAGAACGGTACAAGGCTCGACCCGTCTCGTTTAATTCTATGTATTATTTTAGGTGTTCGATTATGTGAAGTGGGTGTTGAAAGTGCTTCGTGAATTTAAATTCATGCCTTGGATGAATATGTGTGAGAGTTATATTATTTAATTGCAAATTGGATATCAAAGTGATTGCCGTCACTTTGAATCATTGTTGAACTGATTGTAACGTGGTTTCTTTCATGAAAATCCTGGAGTTATAGGTACTCGGAGTTGTCCTTGATTTATTGGTTTTGGTTTGAGGTCTTTTCGAGTTGTATATAGAAAGTTATGATTTTTCTAAACCGAGCATGCTTCTAAACTGTAATAAATTCACCATAAATCGAGTTGTTGTCTGTTTTGTCTACATTTTTGATATGTTGTGCCTCTGAGTATGTGGAATATTTTTGCCAAGCCCTTGATTTTATCTTTGAGTTTTTTGTATTCAAATGCTTAAATCGGTTTCTGGGCAGAAGCTTGTAAAATTCATTAAAAACCGTATGCTTGGAGTTTTGAGCTGAAACTTGGAGAAACCTGTTATTTTATGATGTTTTATGTTGTGTAAAAATTTCAGACTAAATTCGAAGTGTAGCTATGCGAACCAGTAAATGCTGATTTCGGCGCTGTTTTTTCTTAAATTATTTAAAAATGCTCCCGGATGAATTTAGGGCTGAAACTTGGTGAATTTATGTGTTTCTGCATGATTTATAATGTGGTAAAGTTTCAGGTCGATTGGCTGGGCCTAACTCCTAATTCTGAATTTAGTTCATTTTGGGGTCTAAATGCTCGGTTATCGGTTATTTAGGTTAGGATTGAATTTTATTAATGTTGGCATGATTTATGTGTATTATATGAGGTATTTGAGTTGTGTCCAGGTCTGGTAGTCACTCTATAGTACCTAACTCGGTCATGGAATCCACGAGTCGCTTAGTCGATATAATTTTGGCTAAGTATATGTGCTTTATGTGTTGTTTTGTATTGGACAGTCAGTTATAGGTCATTATAAATTTCTGTAGGCTCTTCGAGCTGAACTTGTGCCATAATTCCTTCACACCGGCGACCACCCAGCGCCTATCGCCGCCACATACCACACCATGGTAAGATCAACATTTCCCGTCATCGGTCACCGGTTATATCAACTCCACTGCAACCAGATCTGCCGGAATCAACTTTGCCTTTGCAACCAGCCTTCCTGCTGTCGTCCTCCACGCCAGTGACTATAGCGTCGGTGACTGGGCCAGCGAGGATGGTGGTTGTGGCGACCAATGAAGGTGTTTGACGGGAACTATTTTTGGGAACCGCCACACCGGACCAACGGGGATGGCCGGCGGTGGCCGATCACCGAGCTGTACGTCGGCGGCGGCGAGCCGGCGCTGTTCGGTTTGAAGAATTGAGTTTTGGGGCTGAGGTCTTTCAATGGTGAATTAGATGTATTAACTTTCAATTATTTGCAATTTGGTACATGAGGCAAATCTTTAATTTAATGAAAGGTATATAAATGCACAATAATGCATGTAAGATGCACAATATTTTTAACACAATAAAACTTCAAGTAATATTTTTTTCACGAAACTATGTGTCTGCTTACACATTTAAAAATTCACAATTAGTCAAAATGCTACCGAGATAACCGAGATTTGAATTAAAATTATATAATCGAATTGAAATTTTTATCTCGATTAGTTTCAATTCATATGTGCAAAATAATAGTTATTAATGTGCAATCGTACAGCACTATCGTGCATTCACAACGCATACATTTTTAGTGATTTGTTCAAAATCAAACTAAAACCGAAATTTGTCGCTTAACTTAATTACCCTATATAATCTAAATGATTTTTTATTTATACTATAAAAAAATATATTTAGTATTTTAATATTTTATATTGTTTCTGGTTGAAAAGACATAATAATAAAATACTGAAATTCATAATGTGCATTCCCTCAAACAATAATGTGCATTTCGTATAACATTATTATGCAGTCTATCGATCGGTATTTTTTTATGTGCATTTCAATTTTATAAACTTTAATAAAGTATTTATAATTAACATTATTTTCTATTTATTGATTATTTATATAATAAAATAAATTTAGTAGTTTTAATATTTTATTTACTATGTTATATTAACGGTTGAAAACAAATAATATATATATATATATATATATATATATATATGTAGATAAATTATAAAGATAATACTTTTTATATTGTTCGGTCAGTCACGTTATTATTATTTCTTATTGTTGATACCAAGATAGAATATCTTGAAATTAAGGTTATATTAAAGAAATCGTGAAGTCTAACCCGCAAACTGGATCTTGGACGATGTAAAGCAGAATATATGGCACCTCGGTAATCTCATCTCGTTACTTGTAGATGGAACCGCAGATCTTCGAAAGTCGTCAACACAAGTCGTCGAAACCTTGAAAAAACCAACTCGGTTGAAGAATAATTTATCAGGAAGTCGTAGAATGCTGAAAGTTTATCAAAATACCGACATCGCAATACGAACCGACTTCGATCCGATAGATGTGACACCCGTCACACAGATAGAGGCGCGCCCATGCTAAATCATTACCTAAAAAAGTTCATCTATGTCATCGCCGCCCCTAAGATGTCAAATCTTCATTAAAACGGAAATGATTTGTCTAGGGAAGTGTGCCAAGCATAACTATAAATAGCAGCTTCGAAAACAATACGAGGATTCGGCAAAAAGTTATAAATACTCATATATTTAACTCGGTTATCTCATTGTTTACCGACTTAGCGTACATTGAAAAACCGACCTCCCAGTATTGTAAACGACTTCAAAAATCTTCAACAAAATCTCATTTTTTACAATCTTTGTGTTAATTTTTACATTGATTACGTTGATTTAATCCGTTTATCAACATTTTGGCGCTAGAAGGAGGGCTCCATAAGATATTTGGAGTTAATTTTCGAAATATACACACCACATCTCATAAAATCAAGAATGTCGCAGTCCGGACAAGACAATCCAACAACCATGGGAAGCGCCATTCGTGTTGTTGAACCGCCAACCGGTCAACATAATCCAGTACCTGTGATGCCGGACATTACCCTGCTCATGCAGAACCCGGAATTTACTCGTGGACTCACTGCTTTGTTGGCCCAAACCATGCCGGGGCCATCACACAGGATACCGGGGCAACCTTTTGCTCCTATAACTCCGGCGAGACAGCAAGGTCCTCCCATACAAAGGGATAACAACAATCAAGCGGCGTCCCATGCCACTTCACAGCCACGTGATAATAATCCGCCCCCTCCACAGACGAACAACGTACTGCCGGCAGAGATGAACCAGCCTGAAATGAATCAACCGGAGATGGTTGCTGAAAGTCATCCCCGGCATGTCCCCAGAATTCCTCATGCAGCTCGTGTTAGGTTCGATAGTACCGTACGGGCTTTAAGCAGCGGAATTTAAAATTTTTCAAAGTAAGTATTTATCGAATAAATACAACACCCGTACATACTAATTGCAAATTAACTGATCGTCATCTTTAAAACATGCATCACATACAAATTTTGATTTGTTATAATAAAGTAAATACAAATACAAATAAATAGTATTTACCGAGTAGTTCTTGAACTCCTTCAATTTAACCGAAGTGGATTGTGGGAATCGGTTCCCGGTTTGTAACGTCAACGGATTGAGGTTACTCGCTTGAGGAATCCAAGTGTCTTCCCTCTAATCGTATCCACCCTATGAAGCCCGGTTCCGACTACCTTCCTTCGCTAGTAGGAATGTCTCGGTTTTCTCGTATAGGAATATATATATATATATATATAATTTGGGAATTTCCAAGAACACTTTCTTGAAATATATGAAGAACACTTTCTTCTCTCTTTGAATTTCTCACAAAATCACTTAGCATAATTTGCAAACATTTTGCATCTATTTATACTAAACATTTTAGCATAAAATAATCAATATTTAGTAATATTAAATAAAATCTGATTTTATTTAAAAATCATATTACTAACTATTGACTTTATATATAATAAACAATGTTAAGTAGTTCAAACAACCATCTAACCACCATTTATTATATTCATTTTATTATTTTAATCCTTAAATCATATTTAAAGATAAAAATAATAATATAATAATAAATCTTGAGAATCTATTCCAAGACTTTATTATTATATTCATTTCCCAATTTTCATCCATATTATAATAATCATATTATTATTATTTTGGATTTGAAATTTAAAATCCTATTTTAAAATTCAACTTTATTAATTTAGTAATTACTTTAATTACTAAAGTAATATCCAAAATGTAATTAATCAATCTTATTGATTAATATATTCCTTTAATTGACATCTAATCAAATTAGATATTTATCAATTAATTCTAACCATTAGAAATACAATCTTTACCTTTGTTCATAATTAGTGTGACCTTTTAGGTTCACTATTAATACTAGTAGTGGGTTTACAACACTTTGTAATTTGAGTTAAATCTTATTAACTCTTATTCAAGAATTAACCCCTTAATTCATGAACCCACATATCATGGTAACACCTAGCAAGTATCATGAATCTAGTATTAAGTGAATAGCGAGTAAACCTATTCCGATTACAACTCCATACATGTAAAATCCTTTCGACATCTAATTTCCCGATTAAGTCTTGGGTATGATTTTGTCGAAACCCAAATTGACTTAATAACTATGATTCTATTTCATGTTTATTAACCCGGTTATGAATCACTATTCATCTCTGCCTTGGCCAAGGACTTTGGATTAATAACTATGAAACACATAGGAAATTCACTTATCTTCATAAGTGTCGAATCCTTTATTGGCCACTAACAAACTTCCATACATATTAACATAATACCCAACTTATCCCTTTAAACGATAGTGCTAGCTACCAAAAGGATAAATCAAAGTAGAATGTAATATGCACAAAGTTACCATTGTGCCTCAAGTCTTAGGATTAGTCATGTACTATTGTAACATGAAAATTCTTATTCGACTGAATAAATTCTTCATTAAGAATTTTCATACGGTCATGTTCAGTGAACTTGTTCTCTAACAAGCACCCACATAAATGTACTTACGTCTTACGCTAATGTTGATGGAATGCAACATTCTTGTCCAACAAGCATACAAACTATGTGCAAGTCTTTTATGGATTATTCGATATCCCATCTCGAAACATCCATCGACTTGGAACTGTATTTAAGATCACGGCTTTCAAGGTATGTTCCATGATCACCATCTCTATGCGCAACCATACCTTATAACCATAAGTGATCTAGGGATTTTATCTTAAGTGCAATTATAAGATAAATGCTTTCTCTTAAGATAAAGAAATGCCTTATTCATAATATAATTCCAATAGACTGTATTTACAAGTAGAATACGTCCAATTAGATTGGAACGCCGGGTACCCTACTCTAACAATCTCCCACTTGCCCTAGTTCCAATCACTCATGTATCTAAGACCCATCTTCTCAAGATGTCCTTCGAACACTTTCTGTGATAAGGGTTTAGTTAAGGGGTCTGCTATATTTTCTGCTGAGTCGACTCGCTCCATCACGACATCGCCTCTACCAATGATTTCTCTAATCAAATGGTATCGCCTCATAATGTGTTTGGATTTTTGATGAGATCTTGGCTCCTTTGCTTGCGCAATAGCCCCATTGTTATCACAATAAATCATTATTGGATCAACAACGGATGGTACTACACCCAACCCTTGGATAAAGTTCCTTATCCAAACAGCTTCTTTTGCAGCATCAGATGCAGCAATATATTCAGCCTCTGTCGTAGAGTCAGCAATTGTTTCTTGTTTGGAACTTTTCCAACTAACTGCTGCTCCATTCAGAGTAAATAAGTATCCAGACATGGATTTATAGTCGTCTTTATCGGACTGAAAACCAGAATCAGTAAAGCCTTCTAGTTTCAGTTCTCCATTGCCGTATACCATAAAGATATCCTTAGTCCTTCGTAAGTACTTAAGAATCATCTTAACGGCTTTCCAGTGTTCTTCACCTGGATTAGACTGATATCTGCTCGTTACACTAAGTGCATGAGCCACATCAGGTCTTGTACATAACATTGCATACATAATGCTACCAATAGCTGATGCATAAGGTATATGACTCATCCGTTCTCTTTCTTCAGGTGTCTTTGGAGACATCGTCTTAGAAAGAGAAATCCCATGACTCATTGGAATATATCCTCGTTTGGATTCTTCCATGCTAAACCGTTGTAGCACCTTATTTATGTACGTCGACTGGGATAGTCCGATCATCCGTTTAAATCTATCCCTATAGATTTTTATCCCTAGGATAAAGGATGCTTCTCCCAAGTCTTTCATGGAAAACTGTTTTGACAACCATGTCCTAGTTGACTGCAACATCCCTACATCATTCCCAATGAGTAGGATGTCATCAACATATAGAACAACAAATGTAACTGCACTCCCACTAACCTTCTTATAAACACATGGTTCATCCGGATTCTTATGAAAATCAAACGTTTTGATCGTTTCATCAAACCGAATATTCCAACTCCTCGAAGCTTGTTTAAGTCCATAAATAGACCTTTGAAGTTTACAAACCATTTGTTCACTCCCATTGGATATGAAACCTTGCGGTTGTTTCATATAAATGTCTTCCTTAATATTTCCATTAAGAAAAGCAGTTTTCACATCCATTTGCCATATCTCGTAGTCATAATACGCAGCTATGGCTAGCAATATCCGAATAGATTTAAGCATTGCTACTGGTGAAAAAGTTTCCTCATAATCAACACCTTGTTTTTGAGTATAACCTTTAGCAACCAGTCTTGCTTTAAAAGTATTTACTTCTCCATCTACACCACGTTTTCGCTTGTAAACCCATTTACAACCTATGGGTACAATACCCTGTGGTGGATCAACCAAAGTCCATACTTTGTTTGAATACATGGAATCTATTTCGGATTGCATAGCTTCTTGCCATTTATCTGAGTCAATGTCCAACATTGCCTCATCATAGCTTATTGGATCATTATCCAAAAGGAATCCCTCTTCATTGTCTTTTGACAATAGGTATAGCCTTTCAGGCGCCCTAGAAACCCTTTCGGATCTCCGAAGAGGTTGTGTTTCAGATGGTCCAGTCTCTACTGGTATGTTATTTGTGGTACTTTGTGGAATTTCTTGTGGTTCTTCATTAAGTTCTATGACTCCACTATTCTTTGAGATAAACTCTTCCTCTAAGAATACAGCATTCCTCGAAACAAACACCTTTTGTTCAGAGGGGTCATAGAAATAGTATCCGATAGACTCTCTTGGATACCCCACAAATTTACATAAGATGGATCTCATATCCAACTTACCTCCCACTAACTGCTTTACATAAGCAGTACAACCCCATACTCGTAAATACTTGTATGAGGGTGATTTACCACACCATATCTCATAAGGTGTGCTGGGTACAGCTTTACTTGGCACTCTATTCAAAATATATGCTGCTGTTTCTAAGGCATAGCCCCAGAATGAAAGAGGTAGATCAGTGGAACTCATCATCGATCGAACCATGTCCAACAATGTTCGATTCCTCCTTTCGGAAACTCCATTGAGTTGTGGAGTTCCAGGAGGCGTCCACTGTGAGACAATCCCATTATCTCTTAAATAATCAAGAAACTCATTTGTTAAATATTCACCTCCTCGATCCGATCGAAGAACTTTAATATTTCTACCAATTTGTTTCTCCACTTCATTTCTGAATTCTTTGAACTTTTCAAATACTTCAGATTTGAACCTTAATAGGTACACATAACCATACCGTGAATAATCATCAGTGAAGGTTATGAAATAGTGATAGTTCCCCTTGGCACTAACATTTAGTGGTCCACAAACATCCGTATGGATCAAATCCAACAGACCTTTAGATCGCTCCACTTGTCCAACAAATGGTGATTTAGTCATTTTACCTTTAAGACATGACTCACATGTAGGCAACCTATCCTCTCCCCTAAGGTCGAGTTTAGGTCCCAATTTGTGAATCCGTTTTTCGGATATATGACCTAATCTAGCGTGCCAAATTGTGAATGAACTATGATTATTTAATTTCCTTTTATTTTGTTGAATGGTTAGGATGGGTCTTTCTGGTGTAATGGTATACAACCCATTTGTCAAATTTCCGGAATAAATAAAAGTTGTGTCTTTGAAAATAGAACATTTTCCATTTTCAATGACGAACTTAAAACCTTCCTTATCCAATATTGGAATAGAAATAATGTTTTTTATTAAATCCGGAACATACAAACAGTTTGATAGACAAATCTTTACATCATTATTCAATGCTAGATAAACAGTCCCAATAGCTTTAGCAGCAACTCTTGCCCCATTGCCCATCCTTAGGATTGTTTCTTCACCATCTAGCATATTACTTCTTGCCATCATCTGCAAATCATTGCAAATATGTGAGCCACAGCCGGTATCCAATACCCAAGAAGAATCGTTAACAGACAAGTTAACTTCAACAAAATAAATACCTGAACTTTTCAGACTAGCAAGATACTCCTTGCAGTTCCTCTTCCAGTGCCCAGTTTTGCCACAATGAAAACATTCATGATCGGCCTGAGAATTAACCTTCTGTTTGTTCTTCCCTTTATCATTATATGCCTTCTTGTTGGGCTTATTGGGAACCTTTCCCTTCCTCTTCCTTTTCTTAGACTTAGTAGCCTTTGATCCGGAAGTGGATCCAACAAGAAGTACCGGCTTGTCCTTTTTAATGGTGGACTCAGCCGTCTTCAACATGTTTAATAATCCTGGAAGATCAGTTTCCATATTATGCATGTTGTAGTTAACGACAAAGTTATCGAATGACGCTGGCAGAGATTGCAACAATAAATCCACATAGAGTTCATTATCCATAATGACTCCAAGTGATTCGAGTCTTTCCACAAGAGCTATCATCTTCAGTCCATGATCATGAACTGAAGAGCCCTCGGTCATACGACACCTGAAAAGCTCTTTAGATATCTGATATCTAATTTGTCGCGTCCGATCACCATACAACTCTTGCAGGTGAGTTAGGATTTCAGAAGCATTATTCAGTAATTCGTTCTGTCTCTGTAGCTCATTAGACATTGATGCTAGCATGTAGCACCGAGCTTGGAGATTGTCATCAACATGACGCAAGTAGGCTCCATACTCTTCAGCAGTCTGATCCTCCGGTGGAGGAGGAGGAGCTGTTTCCAAAACATACTCTCGCTTCTCAGACTGAAGAACAATCTTTAGGTTCCTCAACCAATCATTGAAGTTGGGACCAGTTAATTTATTATGATCAAGGATACTCGCGATTGGATTCTTAGCCATTTTAGTAGTTTGATCTACAAAAATAACAAACGAAGCAGAAAATAATTAGACTATGGAATTTATATTCATTTAATATTAGGTCTTTAACATTAAATGTCTCCCACTAATTTAATTAGAACCTCATTATAATTATGAAAATCATTATTTTCATAGTGGGCTTGAAGTCCAATAAAAATATTTCATGTCCCAATTTTATGATGCCACCATGAAACAATTTTATCGGTAGTCAACTTTTTGACAATTGTATCTCTATACAACCTTCAAGATGTTTTGCCTCACCTTTCCTTATATACCTCAATTTTATGACTCCATATATATTACTCGGTGTCAAATCAAACCCATCAAAACTTTCATGATAACGGCCCACCAGAGTGTCCCACGACTCATGGCCAACACAAAGAGGAATCCGTCTCACGAATATCAATATATTTAATAGAGTTCACAGCTTTCGACATAGAATCATCCCACGACTCGTGGCCAATGATAAAACATCGTAGCATCTCATGTCATCTACTTTTGATGGAAGGCCTGGATTAATAAGTTCCAACTTATTTTTATCCATTATTGATTTGATATGGAATTAATCAAATTAATCCGTTTGGGTTCCTTGATCTCATCGATTACCATCTTTACGTTTATTTACCAGTTTCAGTCATCTAATGAAACGAAAGCGTAAATAAACCTAACATACATCTAATGCATGGTGGGATGATCATGTCCTTTCCTATTCGATCCATTCGAGCCAAAATGGATCTATGCATATGTACGTGATAAAACAAATAGTAGAACTACTTCTATTACATTTATTCTATCTACCCGTACAAGCACAGGCCTTCGAGATTACAACTTGTAAAATTACCCACACATGCGTGGGCCTTTGTCATCGAACGGTCTCCACCTTGATCTAATCTCTAACGATACAAAATTTAAAATTTTACAAATTTCATCTCAAGAGACTCGCAGGTCTCGATAAATTACATTTCTTCAATCATATTGAAAACATAATTAAACATCCATTCATTCATTCAATCATATTGAAAATGAAAACATCCATTCAAACATAATGAATATGAGGCTCATGATCATCCCTAAAACATTCATCTAATGAAATGAACATAAAATATCAATTTATGAGTCACACGACTCGTGTGAGGGTCACACGACCCGTGTGATCTTATCACACGACTCGTGTGAAAAATACGAATTGAAAATCAAAATTTTTCCCAGACTCACACGACTCGTGTGGCTCGTCACACGACTCGTGTGAGCTCACACGACTCGTGTGACAAGGTCACACGACTCGTGTGAAAATCACGAAGCTAAAATCAAAATTTTTCTTCATGCCACACGACTCGTGTGACAAGGTCACACGACTCGTGTGGCTTAAAAACGATTTTTAATTTTATAATTAATATTTTTATCATATAAAAAATTAATTATATTGCTTATCTCATAAGTCTTAACAAATCAAAATCTGTTTTAAAGACGATAACCGTGGCTCTGATACCACTGTTGGGTTCGATAGTACCGTACGGGCTGTACGCAGCGGAATTTAAAATTTTTAAAGTAAGTATTTATCGTATAAATACAACACCCGTACATACTAATTGCGAATTAACTGATCGTCATCTTTAAAACATGCATCATATACAAATTTTGATTTGTTACTATAAAGTAAATACTAGTAAAAATATTTACCGAATGTCTTGAACTCCTTCACTATTGATGATGGATGAGGGAATCGGTTCCCGGTTGTAACTTCAACGACTTGAGGTTACTCGCTAGAGGAATCCAAGTGTCTTCCCTCTAAACGTATCCACCCTATGAAGCCCGGTTCCGACGACTTTCCTTCGCTAGTAGAAAAGACTCGGTTTTCTTGTATAGGAATATTTATGAATTTTATTTGGGAATTTTAAGAACTCTTTCTTGAAGTTTTATGAAGAACACTTTCTTCTCTTTCTAACACTTAGAAATTTAGGATCAAAAACTTCACTTAAATGCAAAACCATTTTGCACATATTTATACTAAACATTTTAGCATAAAATAATCAACATTTAGTAATATTAAATAAAATCAAATTTTATTTAAATAGTATTTACTAACTTTTGACTTTGAAAATAATAAGATATGTTAAGTAGTTCAAACAACCATCAACAACCATTTTATTATAATCATATTTATTATTTTAATCCTTAAATCATATTTAAAGATATAAATAATAATTGGATAATAAATCTTGAGAATCTTTCTCAAGACTTTATTATTATATCATTTTCCCAATATTATAATAATCATATTATTATTATTTTGGATTTTTGAAATTTAAAATCCTATTTTAAAATTCAACTTTATTAATTTAGTAATTACCTTAATTACTAAAGTAATATCCAAAATGTAATTAATCAATCTTATTGATTAATATATTCCTTTAATTGATATCTAATCAAATTAGATATTTATCAATTAATTCTAACCATTAGAAATACAATCTTTACCTTTGTTCATAATTAGTGTGACCTTTTAGGTTCACCTTAATACTAGTAGTGGGTTTACAACACTTTGTAATTTGAGTTAAATCTTATTAACTCTTATTCATGAATTAACCCTTTAATTTATGAACCCACATATCATGGTAACACCTAGCAAGTAGCATGAATCTAGTATTAAGTGAATAGCGAGTAAACCTATTCCGATTACAACTCCATACATGTAAAATCCTTTCGACATCTAATTTCCCGATTAAGTCTTGGGTATGATTTTGTCGAAACCCAAATTGACTTAATAACTATGATTCTATTTCATGTTTATTAACCCGGTTATGAATCACTATTCATCTCTGCCTTGGCCAAGGACTTTGGATTAATAACTATGAAACACATAGGAAATTCACTTATCTTCATAAGTGTCGAATCCTTTATTGGCCACTAACAAACTTCCATACATATCAACATAATACCCAACTTATCCCTTTAAACGATAGTGCTAGCTACCAAAAGGATAAATCAAAGTAGAATGTAATATGCACAAAGTTACCATTGTGCCTCAAGTCTTAAGATTAGTCATGTACTATTGTAACATGAAAATTCTTATTCGACTGAATAAATTCTTCATTAAGAATTTTCATACGGTTATGTTCAGTGAACTTGTTCTCTATCAAGCACCCACATAAATGTACTTACGTCTTACGCTAATGTTGATGGAATGCAACATTCTTGTCCAACAAGCATACAAACTATGTGCAAGTCTTTTATGGATTATTCGATATCCCATCTCGAAACATCCATCGACTTGGAACTGTATTTAAGATCACGGCTTTCAAGGTATGTTCCATGATCACCATCTCTATGCGCAACCATACCTTATAACCATAAGTGATCTAGGGATTTTATCTTAAGTGCAATTATAAGATAAATGCTTTCTCTTAAGATAAAGAAATGCCTTATTCATAATATAATTCCAATAGACTGTATTTACAAGTAGAATACGTCCAATTAGATTGGAACGCCGGGTACTCTACTCTAACAGCTCGTTCGTTGTTTCAACAAACCGAGAATCCGGTTGACCTGAGAGCGCAAATTGAACGTAATCGTTGCGCTCGACGTAACGTTTCCGAGGTCGAGGCGTTAAGGAGAAAGGTGGCAGAGTTGGAAGCTCGACAAACCCCTCAAATCAGGCCTTATCAACACCCTCACGTGTCAGAACCAGGACATGTCTATATGGAAGTCGGTTCTCCTCTGGCAACCGAGTTGACCAGAGGTCCATTGCCTGGAAAAGTCAAGGTCCCCCAAATTGGCCTCTACGACGGAAACGCCGATCCTGATGCTAACCTCGGACATTATACGTCATGGATGGACTTGCATGGTGCTGACGATGCTCTACGATGTCGTATGTTTTCTTTGACATTAGGTCCTAAAGCTCAGAAGTGGTACTATTCTCTACCGACTGAATCGATCAGATGTTGGAGTCAACTCAGATCGGCTTTCAGGTCCCATTTCATCGGGGCCCAAATTAGCTTAATACCTAAGGAGTCAATTACGAACATCGTACAAAAGGAGGATGAAAGTTTAAAAGACTATATTGCACGTTTTAATGAACGCGTGCAAAACATGGAACCTTGTCATCCTGAGACTCTCCTTGTCTCAGCGATTTCAGGATTAAAACCAAGATCCATGTTTCGTTGGGCGTTATGTCAGAACAAACCAAGCACCTTTCAAGAATTCCTTGTTCGCGCTCAACAGCATGTTATTGCCGAGGAGTCCATGTCGGTTCCTAACTTTGAGTTCTCCCCATCAAAAGGGCAGAAGCCAACTTTTGAAAACAAGAAAAAGAAGCATCTCGGTAACTCGTCCAAGAATTTACCTTTCAGAGAACCCTATAAAGGAGAACTGAACGATACCGACATAAAAGCTGCCAGGAGACAATACAAGGAAGATTTAACCACAGGTTACCGATCCATCTACTCGGTCGGTGCCGCAACGGTTTATCAAGAGATCAAAGGAAAAGGAATCATTCCTGAAGCCCGACCAGTCAAGACCCCCGAAAATCAGTTGGACAAGTTGAGGTATTGTGATTACCACCGATCTCCAGGTCACAACACCGATGAATGTTTAAGTCTATTGTCGGCTCTCCTGAAGTTGATAGGAAATCCACAAGTGAGAAAATTTACAAAACATGAAGGTAAAGAAAGGCGGCAAATAGCTCATATTCCTGACCGAGATGAAGAAGACGAAGGCACAATGAACTCCAAAAGAATTCGTCTACAACAAGGAGAAAAGAAGATATTCATGTTCGGGGCAGAAGGGTCCAGGTCGGTTGATGACCGACTTGGAAAGAGTGGGAAGAGAAATAGGGACTTCGAGAGTCCCAACGCTAACCACACACCCCAAATCCCAATTCGGTTAGGCTCTGTTCCCCGAATAAACACTAACCGAGAAGAATTGACGTCCTCACGTCGGCAGGCCAAAGCATATGCTACAAGGGCGTACAACTCCGGGAAACAAGTAATGACTACCGACCTGAGGGAAACAATTAACTCGCGCACGTGCCCGATCACTTTCACATTAGAAGATGCAAGCTTGTTTGATCATCCTCATTCCGATGCGTTAATCATAACCGCCCCAATTTGCGGAATTCCCGTTCATCGTATAATGGTGGATACCGGTGCATATTCAAGTATCATTATGCTTCAAGCCTTTAGGAAGCTTGGACTTGATACAGCCGACGTCCGTCCATGCAACGATAAAATACACGGATTCAACGGGAGCGTATCTCTCCCGTTAGGAGAAATCACTCTCCCCATCAGGTTCGGACATGGGCAAACTTCCAAGGTTATCATGGAAAATTTTAAAATCATGGACATCAACAACGAATATAATGCCATCATTGGAAGGACAGCCCTATACAAATTGCGAGCAGCAGTGTCCATTTTTCATTATGCAATCAAATTTCCAACCGCTGATGGTGAGGGGACTCATTATGGTGATCAATTAGGGGCTCGTGAGCTAATCTTAGCAATCCCCTCTCGAGAAATCCATAACGTGGAAATGCACGTCGAAGAAAAAGAAGAGATGATCGACTGTACCCGAATTCCACCGCGTTTGATTCCCGAAGACGTTCAAAATGCCGATATTGGAATTGTCACAACTCTGTCAGAAGTCCAGCCGACATTGGCATCGCCGACTTCATACCCTTCAAGAGTTGTCACAACTCTTACAGATATTCAGCCGACATCGACGATTCCGACTTCAAATCCTTCCAATCTGAACGAGTTTGTCGAAGAAGATCTTACCCGAGATAGAGGGAGGAGGTCCGGGAAAGAACCAGTCGTGGAAGAAGATGAGTGAGATCCGCGAAGCCAATTCAAAGAGAAGAAGCCAGAGAACCGAGCTGAACCATCTGAAGAAATAGAAGTCATCTATGTTGATGAACCCATCTGCGACAAACCACTTCGTATTGGAGCCAACCTCCAAGAACCCATTCGATCCAAACTTATCTCGTTTCTGAAGTCCAATGCTGACGTCTTTGCCTGGAGACACGAAGATATGAAAGGAATAGACCCGAAGGTAGCCTGTCATCGACTCAACATCGATCACACTATCAAACCTGTCATCCAGAAAAGAAGGAAACTCGGTCCAGATAGACAACAGGCCTTAGAAGAAGAAGTCAACAAGCTCATTGATAACAAATTCATCAAAGAAGCCAAATACCCGACTTGGGTATCCAATCCCGTCCTGATGAAGAAAAGCAATGGGACATGACGTCTCTGCATCGACTTTTCCGATCTCAATACTGCCTGCCCAAAAGACAGTTATCCATTACCTCATATCGACTACATGGTGGATGCTACTTCAGGTCATGAGTTAATGAGCTTCATGGATGCCTATTCAGGATACAATCAAATTCCAATGGATCCCGAGGAAGCTGAACACACTTCTTTCTACTCAGCAAGGGGCCTATACTGCTACACCATGATGCCATTTGGATTGAAGAATGCCGGGGCCACTTACCAAAGGTTGGTCAACAAGATGTTTTCTAGATTGATAGGACGAACCATGGAAGTTTATGTAGATGATATGCTTGTAAAGTCGGTGAATGCCGATGATCATGTAACTCATTTGAATGAAATGTTTGGGATTTTACGTGATTATTCCATGGTGTTAAATCCTAAAAAATGTACGTTTGGGGTAAAGTCGGGGAAATTTTTAGGTTATGTAGTCAGTCAAAGAGGAATAGACGCAAATCCTCAAAAGATCAAGGCTGTTCTGGACTTGAAGCCACCGACTTCAGTTAAAGGAGTGCAAGGACTCACAGGTCGGCTCGCTGCTCTGAATCGTTTCATATCTAAGTCCACGGATCGATGCAAGCCCTTTTTTGACGCAATAAAGAAAGGGAAACAATTCGAATGGACTGATGATTGTCAAAAAGCTTTGGATAGCATCAAAACAGTCTTGTCTCGACCTCCTACCTTGCAAAAACCAAAGTTTGATGAGATGCTGTATTTGTATCTCGGAGTTAGCAGTTCGGCGATAAGCGCGGTACTCATTCGTGAAGAAGATTCTCAACAACACCCGGTATATTATGTCAGTAAAGCTCTTCATGATGCCGAGTTGAGATACCCACCAATGGAGAAACTAGCTTTCGCTCTCATCACTGCAGCTCGGAAATTGCGACCATATTTTCAAGAGCATTCAATTACTGTGTTAACTGCATTTCCGTTGCGATAAAGCCTTCACCGACCTGACACGTCGGGCCGAATGGTCAAATGGGCCGTGGAATTGGGCCAGTTCGACATTCATTATAAGCCAAGAACTGCTGTTAAAGGACAAGTTCTGTCCGACTTCATTGCTGAGTTCACGCCAGGAATCCAGGAAGTTATTAACACCAATCCCTGGAAGTTGTATGTCGATGGATCGTCAAATGCGAACCGAGCAGGAGGAGGGATCGTTCTAATTGATCCTGATCAACGGGTTTTTTGCCACTCAATTCAATTTCTCTTTCCCGCTACCAACAACGAAGCTGAATACGAAGCATTGTTGTCAGGGTTGAACCTGGCAGAAGCTATGAACATAACACATGTCAACATCTTTTCAGACTCGCAGCTGCTAGTCAATCAGATACTTGGAATCTTCGAAGTCAAAGAACCCCGCTTAATGTCGTATCTAGCTATAACCATGAAGAAGTTATCTAAGTTTCAATTCAAGATTGAACACATTCCACGAACTTCTAATGTTCAAGCTGATGCCTTGTCACACCTCGCTTCAAGTGCGCGAATTGAAGACGTAGAGTACGTTCAGGTCGGTACTCAAGAACTTCCCTCAACATCGGCAAAGCAAGTCGCTACCACCGAACCAGGTTCTGTAAACCGAATTGTCACCTGGATGGATCCTATCATAGCATATCTTGAAACCGGAACTCAACCACAGGATCCCAAAGAAGCGCGAACTTTACGAATTCGTGCAGCTCGGTTCACTTTGGACAATGGAACGCTTTATAAAAGAGGATACTCAGTCCCTTTATTAAAATGTATACCAGAGCAAGAATCATTCTTTGTGCTGCAAGAAATCCACGACGGAATCTGTGGAAGTCACTCAGGATCGCAAGCGTTAGCTTACAAAATTTTGAGACAAGGGTACTACTGGCCAACTTTGAAAAGAGATGCTGCGGATTGGGTCAGAAGATGCGTCAAGTGTCAGATATTCGCACCCAACGTCAACTTAACTCCGGAACCACTCAGGTCGGTATTCAGCCCGTGGCCATTCGCAAAATGGGGGATCGATCTAATTGGACCCTTACCAACTGGGAAGGGAGGAGTTAAGTATGCAGTTGTTGCAGTCGACTACTTCACTAAATGGGCCGAAGCAGAACCATTAGTCACGATCACCGAACAGAAAATGATCGAATTCATATGGAAAGTATTAATATGTCGGTTCGGTGTCCCAAATTCTATCGTGACTGATAACGGTAAACAATTTGAAGGCAAAAGGCTCGCAGAATTTTGTGAAGAATACAAAATCAAGCACTTCTTCTCATCCCCATATCACCCACAGGCAAATGGTCAAGTTGAAGCTGTGAACAAGATCATAAAAAATGGTCTTAAAGTTCTATTAGACAATGCGAAAGGAGCTTGGCCTGAAGAACTCCCCAACGTTCTTTGGTCATACCGAACTACTGCTCGATCCTCAACCGGTGAAACTCCTTTTTCATTAGCTTATGGGTCTGAAGCAATGATTCCTGTCGAGCTCGGATCCCCAACATATCGCGTGCAGAATTTTGAAGAGGAACACAATCAAGTCAACATGAGAGCCAATCTTGACCTGATAGATGAACTGCGTGCTCAGGCCAACCTCAAAAATGCTGCCTATAAACGAAGAAACGAAAAGTATGTTAACTCCAAACTTTGTCTTCGAATATTTAAAGTCGGTGATCTCGTACTCAAACGAATTGTAGGTCCCGACCCTGGACCACTAAAGCCGAAGTGGGAAGGCCCATTTCGAATAAGCGAAGTTCTAACCAATGGGGCCTATCAGATCGAGTACTTGGACGGGACACCACATCGGTACCCGTGGAATGCACAATATCTGAAAAAGTTCTACCAATAAAAAAGGCTCAAAATGCCTTAAGTCGACTTTTCAGTTGACGTTCTGTAAAAAAGACCAAGTGTCTTAAGTCGGTTTTTCAACTGACGTTCTGTAAAAAAGACCAAAGTGTCTTAAGTCGGTTTAAAAAAGGCTCAAAATGCCTTAAGTCGGTTTTTCAACTGACGTTCTGTAAAAAAGGCTCAAAATACCTTAAGTTGACTTTTCAGTTGACGTTCTGTAAAAAAGACCAAGTGTCTTAAGTCGGTTTTTCAACTGACGTTCTGTAAAAAAGGCTCAAAAGGCCTTAAGTCGACTTTTCAGTTGACGTTCTGTAAAAAAAGGGACAAAATGTCTTAAGTAGGCTTTTCAGTTGACATTTTAAAGTCGGTTTCTCAACTAACTGCAAAAAGATCGAGTATTTTACGTTGGTTTTCTCAAACTTACGTTCTTAAAAGGCGGCTTCAAAAGTCTTTTAAGTATTTAAACTCGTCTTTCGAATTAACATTTTACTTTGAGTACTTTTCAAAGTTACTGACAAAAACAACAGTGTGCGAGGAAACAAACAGATCGTTGAAAGGAAAAATATTCGATTCATTTCAGACAAGGCAAGTCCATACAAACTGAAAAGAAAATGCAAAAGGATGTGCCAACATAATGGTCCACACCCGAAAAGAAAAATGCAGAAAGCAACAAAGTTCAAAGACTTCTAATCCTTAACACCATCATCTACTTCTCGACATCGCCGTCCTTCCTGGTCTCAACCTCGGCGTCATCTGGAGCCTACTCAACCTCGGCCAGAAGATCTCTCGCTTCTTTGCCAACCTCATCTTCTGGAACGTCCGTATCCTTCGGGATCTCTTCATCATCTTCCGGAATTACTGAGCTATCTTTAACCACCTGACTTAGCCCAGCATAGATTGCAGCGTCCATGGCCTGAGGATTGGGGACGATCCTAACTTTGGCAGCACTGACGTCGCCGATCCCCTGCACCAGCTCGGTTCCCTCGAGGTTCTCTTCAGCTGCGGTAGCAATGAACTTCTCCGTATACTCCACTACTTCCTTCTTAATTTGATCTGGGGTCAGCACTTCAAGATACTTCTCAACAGTGACGTCGGCAAGGGTGGAGATGAACACATCGGCAAATTCTGCCCTCTTTTCTTTCTCTCCTTCCAGGACCATGTTGACATAGGCTTTTCGCAGAGCAGCTCGTCTGCTGGGGTCCAAAGGAGGATATCCACGGGCCACCACGTCGGCGTCGGTGTTCGCCAATACCAACTCGCAATAAGCTCTTTCATCTTCATCGGCAGGGACATGAAGTTCTTCGATCTCGGGATCAAACCCAAACCTATCCATCTTCATGAGCATGATGGCCTTTAGGTCTCCAAGGCCGTAAAGTCCTGAGTCGAATCTGTCGATCACCCAACGGAGATTTAAGCAGGAGTTAAGCTCGATATCCTTTTCCATCTCCTCCGAACCTTTGAACTCTTGCTTCCCGAGTTCCTTGCCTTCTTCAATCCCTGCGTGAACTTAAGTTCTCCAAAAGCTTCCTTTTGCTGCTCCAATTTTTTCAACTCGGAAGCATGTGCTTCCGCCAAACGGATCAGTTGTGCTTCCTTCTCAGCTCGGTCTTGACGAGTCTTCTGGTGCTCCTCCCGAGTTCGCTGATGGTCTTCCTGCTCCTTCAAGTACCGATTTAAATTGTTCCGGGCTTCCATCTCAGATGCACCAATCTGTGCAGTAAGCTTGTGCACCTCGTCCTCCAGACGCCTCTTATCGGCAGCCAAATCTTCCATCTCGGCTTTTGCTGCAACAAGTTGGGCCGTCTTATCTTCAACTTCGGTCATCAAGCTGGCTTTATCCGCCTCCAAAGATGCAAGCTGACCATCACGTAACTCCAATTTATCTTTCCGTTCGTTGAGTGCAGCGGCATTTATTCTGAACTCATCCTCCATTGCGCAAAGGCCTACCAGAGCTCTCCCCAATGTAGCTTTGGCATAACTGAACCTATAAGAGCTTGACAACCCAGACACTCGTGCCTCAGTCGCCGGATCCCAAGACATCAGCGGGACCCGAGCTGCTTCTATCACATGTGGAGGCTGGTGAAATTTGTTGTTGAATCTGGGGACAATCATCGAGTGGAATTGAGTAAACCATTTCTCCATCACGTCTTCTGGCAGATTCTGGTCCAAGATTCTTTCTTCATCAATGGGCAAATAGGTATCTCCTCCATCCTGGTGGACTGGAGCGTCCTTTTCCAAATTAAGCTGGCCGACATCCTGTCTCGACTTCGAACGGCGCTCTTGATCAACATCAAACTCCTCGCTGGCTTTCCTCTTGGATTTCTTCTTCTTCTTTTTCTATTGAGAGGAAACTTCTTCCGTTGTTTTCTGAACTGCTACAACATCCTCCGAACTCGAAACGATGACATGGAGATCAGGATGTACTTCTTCTGCAACTTTCTCAGCTTCCCGAGGTGGAGAATGGGTGGCAACCACCAACTCGGTATTCGTCTCGGGAAGGGGCTTAACAACGGGCTCACTAACAGGGGCCGGTACCGCGACTGTAACTGGTACGCCCGACGTGACTCCAACATTGTCACCCGCTGCGACACGACCTGTGATAGCCTTCTTCTTCAAATTTGCCAAAAAATTCATGCGACCCATCTCGGTGTCCTTCACGGAAAATCTACGGCGATAATCTTTTGCTTCTCGAACCGATTGAAATCCGAAAAATCCTAACAGCGGATAATAAACTGAAGGAAGAAAGCAAATAACCGAAGCCATATCAATATTTGATAAATTCATCTAGTTCAAAGTCATGAATTAAGTTGATACTGTAGGAACTCACCAGGTTCAAAGTCGGGGATTACCTTTTTGGGTCCGAGTTTCGCATCAGCAAGCTTAGAGTTCTTAGTCAGCAGATTCCACTTACGTTCCGCAACACTGAGCTTCGCGATTTCCTCAAGTTTTTCTCTAAACTCCCCGCTTAATTTTGGTTCCTTTTTTCTTTTTGCTACAAATACGAAAAGGTCCGACCTGTTAGCGAAAGAAAAACAACTCGTCAGGAGATTTTGAGTAAAAGAAAGGAACTTACGGAAAGAAGAGACAACTCGGGTTGGGACAGTCATCCCATCAATTGGGGCCTCAAGTCGGAAGTCTGAAGACTGCCAATCCCCACCGACCCACAACCATTCGTCTTGAAAACCATGAAGGGTTTCGGGTATCCCAGTAATCAACTGTCTTATCTTCAATTCGTACTGCGGTCTCGCTGCACAGAAGAAGCAGCCTGTTGGGGGAACCCCATCACATTCCCTACTCCTCTTAAAAAGCAGAATACTTCTCATTTCGTCAATGGTAGGGAATGGGACTTTCTTTTGCGCCAAGAGGACCATAATTCCTATAATCTTCTTCCAACTGTTGGGGGTGATTTGACTAAGACTGAGACCCCAATCACGTAAGTAGTCGGTTATGACGTTGTCCAGAGGGAATCTTAAGCCCGACCTCAAACTTTCGGCAAAAATCCCTACGCAACCTGGAGGAGGACAATGAATCCTTTCTCCTGGATAAGGAGCGAAGATTCTCACCGAGGTAGGGATTCGCACCAAATCACAAAGGAGAACCACATCGGCGTCGGTCATGGTGCTGGGCTCTCCCAAAAACGGAATATCTTCGTCGGGCCATTGACGGGTAGGACGATTCCAATAACCCGACCTCACAGGAACATCCCGTTCCACCTCGGCATCTCCTTCAATATTACGTTTGCGAATGTCCAGACGTTCCACAAAAACGGGATCCCACCGGTAATAATCTCCCATCAATTCCATCAACTCCTCATCCAACCTCATATCCGACACAGTTCGGCTACTGCTGCCCGGACCGACGTTCTCACGACTCACCGCCATAATTAAAACTCAGAAAAACGACACGAAGAAATTATAAAGTGAAAAGAAGAAATTAGGGCTTACCGAACAGTGATATAAACTTTCAAAGGATTCGGGACTTGCTGAAATATGATGAAGAAGATGAAAAAGGAGAGACAAAATATGCAAAAGATGGTTAGAGAGACGAGCAGTTGCTTGAATGAAGATTTAGTGAAGAGAAACCGTGAACTTATCTGTATATATATGCTCGAAATTTTCTAACCGTTGAAGATGGAGAGGCGCGTGGTTAAGTGACGCGTCGCTTGAAGGAAATACCCCATTACTGTGACGTAACGCTCAGATATAATCTCGTACGTACGCGTGTCCCATAACCGTCAATATTAATATCCGGAAATTTCGGTACGTGCCCATTGAGAAGAGTATGGGGGACAATACGTTCGTGACCTCTCGAAAACCGCTCAATAAACTTCTCACCGTATGAAACGACTTTGGTAAAGGAGCAAAAAGATACGATTCCTGTCTAAGGGAAATAACTCGGTATAAATCTGCGTGAGACACCCTTAGATCAGCTCGGAAACAAAAGGTAATTGGATGGAAGGTGTCATCAAAAAGTACGCATAATCTGCATACTTCCTAATGCCAGGGGCCTCTATGTTGATACCAAGATAGAATATCTTGAAATTAAGGTTATATTAAAGAAATCGTGAAGTCTAACCCGCAAACTGGATCTTGGACGATGTAAAACAGAATATATGGCACCTCGGTAATCTCATCTCGTTACTTGTAGATGGAACCGCAGATCTTCGAAAGTCGTCAACACAAGTCGTCGAAACCTTGAAAAAACCAACTTGGTTGAAGAATAATTTATCAGGAAGTCGTAGAATGCTGAAAGTTTATCAAAATACCGACATCGCAATACGAACCGACTTCGATCCGACAGATGTGACACCCGTCACACAGATAGAGGCGCGCCCATGCTAAATCATTACCTAAAAAAGTTCATCTACGTCATCGCCGCCCCTAAGATGTCAAATCTTCATTAAAACGGAAATGATTTGTCTAGGGAAGTGTGCCAAGCATAACTGTAAATAGCAGCTTCGAAAACAATACGAGGATTCGGCAAAAAGTCATAAATACTCATATATTTAACTCGGTTATCTCATTGTTTACCGACTTAGCGTACATTGAAAAACCGACCTCCCAGTACTGTAAACGACTTCAAAAATCTTCAACAAAATCTCATTTTTTACAATCTTTGTGTTAATTTTTACATTGATTACGTTGATTTAATCCGTTTATCAACACTTATGTAAATAAAGCTTAAACCAAATTTAAATATCTGTGAAAATGTATACTATCATAAC
>BKCP01008971.1:0-27856 GCA_008636005.1 Striga asiatica | reverse complement strand
TTTTTTTTTTCCCAAAACGATTGATTATATTATAAATTAAAGCACAAATGTGCGAATACACAGCAGCCAACGGCTGAATACATAGCTACCAACAGCTGAAAAAGTGGGAGGACAGGTCAGAAGACCGCCTAGAGTCCCGGCTAGCAATGCTAGAATAAAACTCGCAACTAAACTATCTAACTAAACCAACTAAAACAACTAAAATCAAATAAAACGACCCCAACAGAGTAATACCTGAGTGTCGGATCCCAACGGGATAATAAGGTGAAACTCAGGTTGTCATACAGTGTTTATTGTGCGGAATACACTGTTATGTTAGTTTGCATTTTTTAATGTAGTAATGTGCATTTTGTCTAACATTATTGTGCAGTGTGTTAGTCACTAATGTGCATCACATTTAGTATTATTATGAATGTTGCATTGTGGGTTTTTTTTTATGTGCAAGTGCTAAATAAAACTGAATCGAAATAAGTGGGTTATTTTTTATTTGCAATCAATTTTACAAATTTTAATAACGTGTTGACAATTGGCATAATTTTTAATTTATCAAATTATTTACAGAACAACAAAATATTTAGTAATTTTGATCTTTTTATTTAATATTTTATATTATTATTTATTGAAATAAATAATATAATTTGTTCTGTCACGCGTTGTTATTTTATGGAATTCATTGTTATGATAATGTGCATTTGGTCTCATACAATTGTGCAATCTGATAGACACTAATGTGCATATTGCTTAGTACTATCGTGCATTATGCGGTATGATTATAATTATTTTTTTTAAAATCCAATTTAAAAATCCAACTGAAACAATTGAGTTATTCCGCCGATTAATTGAATTACTCTAAATAAATGAAATATTTTATAAATTATTATTATAAAGGTATATTTAGCATTTTAATATCTTCTGCATATTTTATATTATTTTTTTGGTTAAAATAATATAATATTCAAGTGTACAAATCATGGGTTAGGGGAGTCTGTTCCTTGGAAATCAGAGGGTTTGGGATCATGGGGATTCTAAGATTCCAGATAAGATACATATCATTGAGAGATGGACGTGAAAGGGGTTCGAGCACAATAGAGGTCTTTCCAGACTTAACTACTCAGGTTATATATAGAGTAGGTTCCTTTATTTCAAAAGAATACACATACACATAATAAACTTTGTCTTGCTATTATGTAGGTTTCTCTTGAATCCCTTACTGACTTGTGTGTCGGAGTATTCACGCCGGGACCACCTCGGTGTGTTTTGCAGATACCAGCGATCGGAGAGACATAATCTAGTTCCAGAGGAACGGTCAAGCGGTTCGGGACAATTTTACTTATCAGATGGTCGAGATGTACATTGGAGTCCTCGTGAATTATACTGCTTAAAAGTATACATTTTTCTTCATAATCTAGTGGCTTGACCTTCAGTTAGTTCTCAATTAGTTATCCCAAAGTATCAAATCTAATTAATATGTGAAATGTAGGGTCTAAAAATGAAAGAGATAAAATTTTAGATACTATATATAATAAATAAGTGAACTTTGGGCACCAAAAATTCTTTTTCCCTTCGTAATACATTAGTTTAAATGAGAACCTATCTTTAATACTGGAATGTAAGACCATATCATAAGAAACACACATTTTTTGGGAGTTTAGTTTTAATGGAATAATTTTAGCTAACTGCTATTTTCTGTAGAAAACCCTCGTCCCCAAATTCTCGCCGTCTCGCTTTCTCCGATTTGCAGCCATCTTCCTTCCTTAGTGGCCGTCGCGCTTCGCCGGTGGTCGCTGGCCCTTGGCCGCTTGGATCCGGCCCCTATTTTTCCGCTCCGCCTTCTGTTTCAATGGAGCTGGGCATCGCCTTTTGCGGACGGTCTCCGTCCTTTACTCGGCCGATTCATGAATTCAGGTTGGTGGCTTCTCAATCATGCAGTGGTGGAGCCGTGGTGCGGTTCTTGGGGTGGGACACAGCTCGATTGCTCAGAGAAATTGTTGGTTGGGCGATCGGGGCGGTGCTGCTGCTTGACACCGTCTCCCCTCTTTACTCGGATTTTGGGTCGAAGGGGTCGTCGCGTCCATTCTTCTGCCAGTGGTGGTTGTCGGGGTGGTGCTGCGGCGGTGCGGTGGTTTTGAGCAGTTTCCAGGCGATTTGGGGTTGGGGCTGGGGCCGTGGTACTCTCTTGTCTGTTCACGGCAATTTGGTGTTGTGCCCGTGGTGCGGGTTGGCTTGGTGTTGTTCCGGGCCTGGGTATCGACACCGTTAGGCAACCAAGTGGTTTTGGCTGTTTCAGGGTCGGTGCATCTGGCTGCGGGATTCACGGTCTCTTTGTTTCAGCTGGTTCGGTTAGGTGTTGATGCTTTGGAAAGGCTCGTTTAGTTTTGTTGTTTTTGTTTTGTTGGTAGCTTAGTGGTTTTTGTGTGTTACTTAGGCTGTGTTGTTGTTGTCTCTTTGGTCTGGGCCGTTTGCCTCAGTTTTCCCGAGTGTGACCTTATTATCATGTTAGGATCTTACACTCGGGTATTACCCTGTTGGGGTCTTTGTGTGTTGTTTTTTTAGTTGTTCTCGTGTTTTAACCTGTTGGGGTCATTTCTCTAGGCGGTCTTTTGACCTGTCCTCCCATTTTTTCAGCTGTTGGCTACTTGTATTCAGCTGGTGGCTGACCTTTTGCATATTTGTGTGCGTTATATAATATCTCTATCGTTTCGAAAAAAAAGTAGTTTTAATGGAATAGATTAGAGCGAAGGAGGAACATTAGAATTTGAAATTTAAAATTATCATATTTCATATCATCTAAAAGTTTATTGATGTATATATATTTATATATTTAGTGATATGATGTCTACCTATATATATCTATATCTATACCTATATAAAGAGAGAACCTATTTACCAAAAATATTAACAAAAAAAGTCAACCAGCATTTATTGCATTCTATTTTTGGCAATTTTTGAATTTTCTTTTTAATCATTCCCAAAAAAATCTATCAACTATATATGCACCCTAAATTAATGGGTTTTGTGTATTTAATTTAGGTAAATTTTGACTGATGTTTACAATTTTTCAAAAGTCAAAATTCTTTCTCATTTTTTATTAAAAAAAAAGCCGATTACAATTAAATCGGGAATTTCGAATTAGGCAAAATAGTATCACATATATCTTTTCTCAATTGCAACAGATCATTTGTTTATTAAAAAAAATTTGATTGCATAGAATTATTTGGCATGACAATTTTGTAAAAGTCAAAATTCTCTCATTTTTTATTAAAAAATATCTATTTACCATAAAATCGGAAAATTCGAATTAGGCAAAATACTATAACATATATCTTTACCTAATTGCAATAGTCCATGTTTATTAAAAAAATCAGATTGCATAGAAATTAGGCCCAATTTCAAATTGAAAATTGAAGTTTAAACATCCCTTATCATTTGGCTACTACTTTTCTTAGTTCAGATTTTTTTTTTTTAAAACATAAAACAGAGTCAGATAATATTAATTTGAATTCAAAATAAAATCGAATTGGAACATTTTAAAATTTTGGGTTTTGTTTAATCCTATAGAATACAAATTTCAAATTGATTGCATACACTTACACAATTTTTTCCTTCCTTAAATTAAGTAATTTAAAATTTTAAATAATAAGGCTATAGATTATGAAGAAAAACGTTTTACAATCTCCGTTATATTTGGCTATACAATCTTCAAAGAAGCAATATAAATCATATTATATATATACTACTAAATAATTTAATTGATTTATTTAAGCTTATATAGAATTTTAATATAATTTGTCGCGACAACGATGTACCAAAAGACCAAACAAATAATGTTGTGTACAAGGATGTATTTAATAATATATAAGTTACATTTTGTTTTATTTCAATGCATGCGTAAACGTTCTTCCAATCATCCAATTATGCAAATCTAAATGTTTATCATAATAAACTAGCCCGTGCATCGCACGGGTATCGCACTATGAGAATAAAGGCTCATCCATATGTCAAACCAATTTACATTTATTAGATCTAGCTCATTGGAAAGCCTATACTTATATTAAAAGGTATACCATTTACCAGATTTAGTATAAAGAAAAGTCAACAACATTTATTGCATTACTATTTCCATATTATACAATCTATACATATATAAAAGGAGATTATATTTACTACTTTACAATCCAGAAAAGTTAACTGCATTAAATGTCATTACTATTTTGGTATTATAATATTTTATTTATTTAATTGATTTATTTATTTGTTTTATTTTACAAAGGTAAGTATTAGTAATAAAAAAATCAAATACCAAATAAAAATGTACACTTTGACTTATTTGATTATATTTGGTATTTGATTATACCAAATATATTCCTATTTACTATATACATTAAATACTTACTAAAATATTTATTTGTTTTATTTGTCAAAGTTAAGTATAGATTTGCTTATATTATCAAATCATAAAACAAATAAATATATCTCGTGCTTTGCACGGGTATTTTAACATTGTACAATTTTCTTGTGTATTATAAACTTTTATTGAATATTGCATCTTATAATATAATATTCTCCAAATAAATATATCTCGTGCTTCGCACGGGTCACATATTATATATATCCCGTACATTTTTCTTTATTCATGTATATAATTATACGCCTGGATAAATAGCCTTAAAATTGTGCACCCCGTGTATCGCACGGGCTCTATACTAGTTGTGATTAATCGATCATACTCGTTTTAATACTGATGCACATTATAACCACACCTAATATATATTGGTGTTGACATATATATCTTTACTTTGACCCATGTGCTTCCACTAACTCATGATATATTTACTTCATTTCGGAAGAAAAAGAAATAACAATGAGGGATAAGAAGGGAAGAAAGAACATAAGGTTAAGAGAAATCTTACTCCTGTCCTGCAATATCCCAAGCATCCCGTCCTTTAGGAGTGATTATGGCCGCGAAAAAGGAGTCGTAATATATGACTCGAGAGTAAGATTTCCATGCTCTTCCCAGAAATGTGTTCCCTTGTCCACTTACATTACACTGCTTGAATACAAATCCACTATCATCATTTGGACTCGCTCTTGCTTGAGCAGCTATGTAACCACGTCTCGATATCCCCGCATTTACAGATATGTTGCATTCCTATCCTCAACACCGAACACAAGATAATACTTAGATAGCTTCAATACATGTCTTTAACGATAGTGTATAATAAAATTTGTTTAGGGAAAACTGCAAATTAATCTTATATCTTCTATCACTTCCTCTTTTGTTGGCTAATTTTGGGGATTGTAATTTGTAACAATAGTTTTAGTTTATTGACAAAGTTGTCCACAAGAAAGCGAGTAATTTTAAGCTTACATATCCGTTGACTACATACAAAACACAATAAGTAAATTGAGTAATTTTGTAGACGTAGGAAAGGCAAACAACACAGGAGATCATTCACTGATTTTGTTCAATGGGTTAGCCAAACATTGACGGACGGTGTAACATTTTTTTTTTTCTTTTAAAGGATAACAACACCCCGAGAGAGTGGGGTGTTAAGGTCGAACCCCAACCTGTATATAAAAGGCGCTAAATGAGTTGAAAAGTAACAATTCTACAGTCCAATGTCCAATAAACAACAGTCCAAATATACGAAAAGTCGAAAACAAAAAGCAACAAGAAAAAGAAAAAGACAACAGCAGCAAATAATCATCAAAATATCTGATCTTGGTCCTGAAAGAGTCCAGGCGAAGAATCAGCATCGCGAGGAAGTAAAGGCACCAAAGGATAGGTCCGACTGCCCAAGGCAATCCGGGCTTCAGCTAAACAACAACTCTGGGCCCAAGATGTTGGACAGGCGGCAGCATAGGCGGTGCAAGGCGGTTAGGTGGCATGTAGCCTGTCCAGTCTCTCTGTGTCAGTCTGCCCAAAGCAGTGAGAAGGGAGAGATGTCGGTCAACCTGCAAAATAATATGGGAACACAAAAAAGAGTTATCCCTATGCTTCGCATTATTACTTTCTGTCCAGGTGGCCCAAAGGATCAAACAAAGAATAAGGAAGCTCACGTGTCTATTATGTTGGTTGTGTCTGAGAAACTCCGAAGCTCAAAGAAAATATCTGTGGAGGGTAGGGGAATATGTGTGTAACTGGTATAATGCTCTCACACTCTCCTCATAGTCTAGCTCTCAAAAAAAAAATGGGTGAAAGTCTCCGTCTGAAAATCGTCGGTCTCAGCACAACAGTAGCAACGCGAGGGGAAGGAGAACCCCCTCGTCTGCATCACAATATCAATTGGTAGGCGGCGCAAAAGGAGGCGCCATAGGAAAACAGAGATGGTCAGGGTAAGTAGGTCGGTCCAGATGGCCTCTAAAAGAAGGCTAGGCCCCATCCATACTTCCCCCCAAGCCGAGGTCTTAGAGAATGCACCCGAAGATGTATGTATCCACCTCATACCGTCTAAACAGCCCTCCAGGATGGGAATCTACTGGATCTCATCTATCACCTGGTCACTAAAGCCCGTTCCAGTACCCAGAATTCTCTCTAACCTATCCATGTCCCAACCACCCTCCGTCCACAGTCATGGGTGAATTTACATGTATTAGTAGGGGCAATTGCCCCTCTCAAATTTTAATTTATTTTACTTCATAATAAAAAATTTTAATTTGTCCCCCCTTTAAATTTATTTTTGCACCCCCAGATTTTTTGTCTTTAAACGTTACTCATCAGACCAACTTGTCCACAATTGTCAATTAACAATTCAACACTTCTTTTATTTTACTATTAATTTTGTATATTAATTATTATCATTCTAAAATTTTAATTGGACCATATAAAAGACTTCAACTCTCTTTTATTGCCCGGGCTAGGGCATGTATTTTTTGACTGAAAATCGAAATCGAACCGAACCGAACTGAACCGATGAGAAAAAAAACTGAACCGAACCGACTTATGTGTAATGGTAACTGAAAATCGGTTACCGAAATGTTATCGGTTCGGTATCGTTTCTGAACCCATTAGGGTTCAGTTCTGAACCCATTATGTCATTTCTTTTGCCCCCTCTCAAATATATTTATGGTTTCGCCTCTGTCCACAGGTCCTTCACCTGCAGAAAAGGAAGGTGCGTGACCTGTCTAGTGCTCGAAAGGGGGCCCTCACCAAACCACCACACATCCCAAAAGCTAATGTCTCCTTCACCCAGAGTCCAAAATAAGTGCTTCTGAGCACGTCTACCAATCATGGTGAGCCGCCTCCACTGCCTGGGCGGTGGCCGTCACCCTACAAGGATGGGCAGCGCCTCTAGTATAGTACTTCCGGTGAAAATACTGAGCCCAAAGTGACTTGCCCTCCCTAAATCGCCACCACATCTTATTGTTGGTGTATATACTGAAAGCTTGCCTTTAGATGTATTTACACTGAACCCATTTGAATGAGAATCATGTTTAATTAAATAGTCTATGTTTTGTTATTTTTGCACTTTGATATAGGTCGTCATTAGGCAAACAGAAGATCATTCTATCAGTTACTTGCGAAACAAGAATTTTAGTTCACAATCTAGATGGAAATGAACACCACATCTGAACCGTTGTAGTGTTAACCGTATAGTTGGTCTTGATTGGTTAGTTGCACTAGTACACTTTGTGTATTGAACGGATCCCAGAGAGGAGAAGTTCGCTTTATACTAATTGTCGTAAACGAACTAGGTCTCGGTTAATTACTGCGTACTCTTAACTCGTAAGATATAAACAGGCATGTGCATGCAGTAAATATTACTTTAATTCTCTTGGGTGAGATTCAGTTTACTGGATCAATATACTTACTATTTTGGGTAATATTATTGTATGTACGATGTGCTGCTAGAATATTTACGGCCACCGTGTGCGTTAGTTTGATGATGTCCCCGAGATGAGCTCATGAAGGATTATTATGTTAAATCTGGCCAGTGGAATTTATTCCAACATAATAATAATGTGATGAGTGGTACTAGTCTCGGTTATAGATGTCGATTAATTTAATTATCAGTAATTAATTAATTGATGGACATTATATCTTAAATACGGGGAGATAAATCGAATAACTATTATCGGAGGCTCGAATATAATTCGGGAATTAAATTGGAAGTTTTTTTAGTAATACTACTTTAGTGGAGTGCATGTATTATTCCTATTTGGATTTGGTAGGCTTAGCCTATAGTCTAATCCCAATAGGAGAATCCCAATTTAATACCTCCTTAGGGTCCCTATTGTAGCCTATAAACACATCACATCTCTTGGGATTAGGAGATTAGAGACGCACGCTGCCCTCTTTTGTGCTCTCTTTTCTCTCTTGTGTTCTCTTCTTCTTCTTCTTCAAGTAATCCCAGTAGAGATATCTCCGATTTATCGCCCACCAAGAAGATCGGATGAGATGTCGGGTCATACAACAGAAGATCTGAGGTTGTGGAGCATCTATATATATATATATATATATATTTATCCAACTCAATAATATATATATATATAGGGTCGCGCTCCGGTGAGAATGGTGCTTAGTGAAAGAAATAAGAATACATCATAGCCATCGGATGGGAGCATCCAACGGTAAAAAATAAGAAACAATGTTACACAAATTAAGGGCAATGGGGACATTTCTCACAAACCCAAAATCAGTGGACCCGCTCCCACCAAACACAACTATTCACGTCACCACCCTCTCTCAATCAATTCACTCTCTCTCTTCTCCCACCTCCTCTCTCTCTCTCTCTCTCTCACACACACACACACACACACACAACCTCTGCAACCAAAAATCGGTTCTGCCTCAGGTCACCATCCTCTAATGTCTCACCGGAATCTGCACATCGGCGTACCGGACTTGCAGGTCGTCGACCACCGGAGCAGTCAAGCTCTGCCGGCAACATCCTCGACCGCCAGAGGGACTCGTAGAGACAACCAATAGCGGCGGCGACGGCACCAGCTTCGTCGTCGTCTCGTCTACTCCGTACATCTCATCCCAACGAAGGTCTCCATCTTTAGAGTTAGTAGAATCGACGGTGAGAATCGCCGGTAGTGGAAGGGCGACTGCACATCAGGCGACGAACACTTCACTCACGGTGGTCGGACGTGAACGAGGCGACGACACGTCCAGCTCCACCCATGGCGTGGCGGGGCGAAGAATCGTCCTCCGTCTCCCGCCACTCCGCCGCACAGAAATCGAAGACCTGGGAGCCCGACGATCGAAGACGGGTACATCGTCTTCCTCGGCACTCTGACTTACTCTTCACGCAGCCGATGGCTGGACCCGCGGCAAACCCCCGGCGGATGATTTCTGAAAATTCACGGGGAGCTTCAATTTTGGGGATGAACCGTTTTTGAAGATTAGATAGATTTTAGGGACCTAGTTGCAATTTACAATATTTACATATATTACAATTTAGTTAATGGGTTAAATATGTAATTTAAACATAATATTTATATATTCTAATTATGTATTATTTCTTATGAACAAACCATAATATGAAATATTAAATAAATAATAAATATATTTTTATTATATAAAAAAAAAGTTGGTATTTGCAAAATAATGATAATTGAATTACACACCTGTTTATAAATTTGGAATACACATAAGGAATACTCGATCAATTTATTGCACCATAATGATAGACGAATTGCACATTATTGTATGTCAGATTGCACTTTTTCGTTTTTAATATTTTGTTCTTATAAAATTTTAAATAAAAAATATAAACAATAAAAATATTTTTATTATATAAAAATTTTGATAAATGCAAAATAATGATATTTGAAATACACTTAAAAAATACTCGATCGATGGAATGCAAAATAATGATTGATGAATTGCACATTATTGCATGTCGGATTGCACTTTTCGAATTTCGATAATTTGTATATTATATATTTTCAACCATAAATATTATAACATATTAAACATAAATATTAACATACTAAATGTATTTTATAATATACATAATAATTTATTTTGATTATTTAATGTAATCCGTTTAATCAGTCGAAAAATCGATTATTTAAGTTCGATGTTAGTTTGGTTTGTAACAAATCATTCAAGATGTGTGTGTTGTACGTGCACGATATTGTTAGACGAATTGCACATTAGTGACTATCACATAGCACATGAATGGAAACCGACCGAACTAAAATTTCGATTCAAAATTTTAACTTCAATTCGATAATTTATTCTTACAATTAGACTATTGCTTATTTAAGTTCAATGTCGGTTCTATTTTTTAAATAATCGAAATGAGCAAACTAATCGAATTATAAGAAAACAACAAGTTTTTTTGTTTTTTTTAATATATATATCTTTATGCATTTTGAGTGCACAATTGTTTTAGACAAATTGCACATTAAAGACTACCAGATTGCACACTAGTGATCAATAGAGACCAAACTAAAATTTTCGGTTACGAATTTTATATTTCAGTTCAATTATCTGTTTTTTATTTTTAGAATATGGATTATTTCATTTCGATATCGGTTTTATTTCTTAAAATAATCGAATTAACCAAATAGGCCGAACTATATAATAATAATTATTTAATATTGTTGTGTAAAACTATTATTTACTTTAGTCATAAATGTATAAAGTAAAAAATATTAAGTAATAAATAAAAACATCGAAATATTAATTATTTAATTACAAATTTGACCCATAGACTAAATTAGAATATATTGAAATTTACAAAATTGCAATTCAACCCTATGACTTATCAAATTTTCAGCTCATAGCCCCCCTTTTACCTCCTCCGATCCCCAACCACCGCACACCTCTGAAATTGCAGCCAATGGCGTCTCTGACTCATGTTCGACCAAGGCTTGACACAGAGATTCATATTCGGGTCGGGAAGGAGACAGAAAAGCCCGTCGTTCTATGCTTAAGAGCCCTCCTCGCTGGCGCAGCATGTGGATGACGAGGCGGCATATGACCGGATGGCTGCAATTCTACATTGCAGCGGTCGACTGTGGCCGCGCCAGGCAGCTTCAGAGGAGGGTACGGTTGTTGTGTGAAGGCACCTAGCTCCGGCGGACTGTTGATGGCGGCCGCTGTGTGTGAAGGCACTTGGCTCCGGCGTATTATTGGTGGTGACCGCCGTGTGTGAAGGCACCTGGCTTCGGCGGACTATTGGTGGCGACCGCCGTGTGTGAAAGCACCTGGCTCCGACGGATCTATTGGTAGTGGCCGCCATTTGTGGTGCGTGTGTGTGTATGTGTGTGTGTGTGTGTGCAGATTTGAGATCTAATCGTGAAAAAGGAATAGGGATCTGATCGTGAAAAAGAAGGGGGTGATGAAAGAGAAAAATGTGGTTAATTGGTGTGTGGGTCCCACATTATATGTGTATTGACGAACATACCTTTAATTATTGGTCAAATGTACATATTGACCACACTATGATCAACGAATTATCGAATTGCCATTAAAGATTGACCATAGTTTGACTTCATCATCACCATTCATATGTTGGATCCAGTGGTCCAGAATCATTCTTATTTCTTTCACTATCTACCATTCTAGTATGATCCTAACTCTCTCTCTCTCTCTCTCTCTCTATATATATATATATATATATATATACAACCCCGTAATTTATCTGTAATTCGCGGGGTTGTCCGTTCTTCACGAAAGGGATATTTATGCATACCGGATGTATTAGAGTCAACCAACCACCATCTCACGACGACCGGAGACCTCCGTCGACCCTCCGGTCACATTCCAACGACCGGTTGCTGCCAGACGCACCGCTGCTGGTGGCCCAGGCACCACCCCGGCAACCTGGCGGATTTCCCGGATCACGGCCACGGTGTAATACACCAGTTTTGTATTAATAAAAGTGACAGTTTTTAGTTCCAAGTTTGAACTATTTCCTTTTATTAATATTGCTCGTTTTCAGTTCTGAGCTCAGTTATTCAGCTATTCAATCTCAATTATTAATTCCGGTCTATTTATTTCTAGAAATGGATTTTATTCAGTCGAAATTAATTATTCAAGTTGACGAATAATCGAGACCGAGTATGTTTCGATAAATCGTTTAAGTCAAGCCGTGTCCGGAACTGAGTCGTTCGGTCACGAGTATCGCGCCTAGTTCGCGCCTAGCAAATTCTCGAGCCCTAGTAGTCCCGAGTCTTGTTCGAGACCTAGTCGTGCTCCTAGCCTTACTTAGAATATTTTCTAAGTATGATATCATTTTTATCGAGCCTTAGATATCATTCCCTCGGCCTAAGTAACCGCACACCGAGCTCGTGCAAGGGTTCGAGTCCTCACGCCCAAGTGCGGCACGCGTCGCCAAGCCTCGAGTGCCCAAGCCATGGTCGAGTGTTAATGGAAAATTTCCTAAGTATTCAAGGTCCCATGGTAGCCTTGGATAAGTGATGTGTTCGGCCCAAGTGATGCCGAGCCCTAGCATGCCTCGCGCCGAGTGCCGCGAGCCCACTCTATTGCCGAGCCAAGACCTTGCATTTGAGCATGGATTTTTCTAAGTATTTTCATTGTTAAGCTCAGCCATCTTTCAGCCCTAAGAGATGTTACTCTCGGCCCCAAGAATCCATGCTCCGAGCCCAAGCAAGGCCGCGCTCCCAGCCCAGCCGTTGCCGCGCTCTAGGGTGATGTTCCAAGCCCAAGTGCTTTAATTTCGGCCCAAATATCTCCAGCCCAATGTTATGCGAGTATTCAGGTGGATTAAGGGAATAATTTGAATTTAAGTTTGCCTTTATATGGTTTAAGCAAAGTCAACCATGGATTAAGCAAGTAGTGGAGCATGGGCATGAAATAAAATAAAGGATTGTGTCATGCCTTGTCCCCCACCATGCACCAGCCTGACCAGAATCTTTCTCCACCCAACACGGCCTGCAAGTCCACCAGGATTCTCTCCAAAGACCGTGCAAGTCAGCCCAAGACGCCATCCCTCTTCATCCATGCGCATAGGATTTGGCAAATGCACTAGAGATGTTCCCCACTTCTCTCATTATTTCCTCCGCCCATATGCACTATTTAAGAAGACTCTCAGCTGAGTGTTGAAGCTCTTAGTTGCATAAAACACTTAGGCTTATAGAGAGGAGAATAGAGAAAACTGAGAGCTAGCCCCAGCACTTTTCCGCGTGCGCGAGCCACGCAAGGAGGAGCTTCGAGTGTAACTGTGTTTCAGCCATTCCCTCTCGAGGCTTAGCATCTTTCAAAGGTTATTTAAATTTTTTTAAGCTTTTAGAGTTCATCCATTTCAGCTTTAAGCCTTTAGAATCGAGCCTAGCTCTCCAAGCCGCGAGCTAGCACGGGATAGAGCACCTTGGCACCATTTCGGATTTTGAGCAAAGTAAGCTCGTGCCAACCATTTTTCCCAGCTTATTCATGATAAAATAGGAATTATCATGTAAGAATATGATGCCATGGACGTTCATAATATGGAGATATGATTTTTCATAGATATGAGCCCTAATTTCGGACTTTTATGTACATGCATGTGATGGCCGAGTTTAGTAGCTTAAAATTCCTTAAAAATCATGTGGATTACATTGGTAAGATATTAGCATGCCTTGAGTTCATATGTTCGGTCAAGTTGCTAAGTGAAATCGAGCCATTTTCACCTCCAAACCTAAGTCTATATGCATGCATGTTATGACCAATGTTCTAGCTTCCATAGTCATGATTTTTAATGTAGATAACTCGGCCCTAAGTGAATTTATATGTTTAGCATGTTCATTTCGGTGACCTAGTGTGGCCACGAGCCTTGTCGGCCCTATAAGCCCACCTCATTATCCAACCGAGGTCTCTCAGTGACTTCTGGCATTTTTATGTGTATTATGTCATAATATGTTGGGTTGGTTCAGTAGTCACCGGAAATAGTGACTGGAAGACCGGCAAGGACCGGCTAGGGTCACCAGCCGCGCCAATCGCGCGTGTCGTGCCCGTGCCGCGTCGCAGAGGCTAGGCAATGCCTCTGTCCGTGCCAGCATCTAGCACACGCAAGGCACACCAGCCCCCAGTGTACGCGACAGCGCCCAGCAGCGTCTGTCCGTGCCAGTGAGCGAGGTCTCGGCGCCAGTCGCGCCCCAGCACCTCCGACAACGCCGGTAGCATTGTCCCAGCCTCAGTGCACGCGTGGCCTCAAGCTACTCGCCTGTGCCGCGCGAGGTCGACCTCGGGCTGTGCCAGCCGCACACCCGTGTGTCCAGTGCCGTGTCCAGTAGACCTCGGGTTGTGCCCAGCCACACGCCCGAGTACTCCGTTGGCCAGGGACGTGCCCAGCAGCACGCCCGCGTGCCCAGAGTTGCCCGGAAGCACCCTAACAGCCCCAGCCACGCCAGAGCCCGCGCGTGTAGTGTCTGTAAACACCAGTTGTGCCAGACCCGAGTCCGGCCGTGCCCAGTAGCACGCCAAAGCCTTAGACAGCCTCGAAAGTGTCCAGTCACACCCGAGTGGCACCAGTCGTGCCCGTGCTCGCGCCAGCAGCACACCAAAGCACCCAGTCACCCTTGGTCGTGCCCAACAGCACCTAGTAGCACCAGTTGTGCCAGGGCTTGTGCCAGCCGCACCTGCCCGCGCCCAGTAGCGCCTAGTACCAAGGCCTGGTTGCACCCAGCTCGTGCCTAGCGCCGCGCCAGGGCACCAGCAGGCCCTGCGCGGGACCGAGCCTAGCCAGTTCGAGCAGCCCGTGACCACCCGGTCCAGAGTGAACCGGCGGTCGAACCCGATCCAGTCCAGCCCGACCCGATTCAGTCAGTCAGCGAACCGGTCGGTTTAGCCGGCAGTTCGAGTCCTTTTTGGTTCGAGATTTTCGGTTTGAGTCTTATTCCGAAATTTAAGTAATTTTTCGAGCCAAACCAGATCAGATGAGCATATCAGTTTAATTTCCAGACTTAGAATTATTTTAGTGAACCCATTGAGCGTTCCTTTTATCCGGATGAGTAATCTGATAGAGTAGAGCATCTTAGCATATTATTGGGCATATGACGAGCATAATACTTAGTATATTTTGTTTGCTTATATTTTTATGTAGCTTGAGGAGTCAGCTACCAGAACAGCTGCACTTACGAATTTTCAAAGCAAACCAAGTGGGGACCCAGTCTGGGTTATACATTGAGTATAATAGTCGATATCATGTTCAGGTATGTGTATGAGTTTTATCCGCTTGGGGTTAAGGCCGAGTTGTCCTTCCCTAAGTTCTGGTGGTGGCCCAGTTCTCCTTAAATATACCATCAGAGTGTGCACACGGTACTGGCCAGAGTGTCCGGGAGATTACAGTTACCGGCCAGAGTGTTCGGGAGTTACCGGCAGCAGTGTCTGGAGATTTCAGTTTACTTACGCATACCAGTACTGTGATATCATTATTATTATTGATGTTTACCTTAGAATGGGTTTTTATGGAGTAGAAGTGGACCGTACTCACCCCCAATTTATATTTTCAGATGGCAGGGTCGGCGGGCAGGCGTGAGTGCAGCTGTGGTGATTGTGGTCGTGGATTCGGCACAACGAGCCGTTCCAGGGACATTTGTTATCATGTTTTGTATAACTAATATTATCACGCATTTTCAGACTTCTGCTATGCTTTCTTTATTTCGAACATGCATGACAGTATTTTTCAGACTTAAAAGTTTACCCAGTTCGCTAGTACGGACGGGTCTAGTTTTACATGCTTCATTCGATAAAATAATTAATCTGAGTTTCTTTAAGTCTAAACCAGTTATAGACCTAGTTTAAAGAAAACGAATTTTTAAAGCAGATAAGTTTTTAGCAGCATCCCGAGATAGTTTGCAAACGATTTTGAAAAATTTATAAGCGTCTTCGAAAGTAAAATTTGCGAAAAATTGGCCCTAAAGTAGCGGGGTGTTGCACAAGGTCACCTGGCAGTCAAATCGCGCGTAACCTAGAAGATCCAGTCTGCCATCAACCTACAAGGAGATGGCCCAAGAGATCCGCGTGTGCAGCCCAGGCGCAGAGATGGCCCGCGAGAGACGAGGCCCAACAGGTGAAGCGGCCCAACACGGAGGAGGCCCAGTAGAGAGGATCCAGTGTGCGCGGGCCACGTGGCCCACGTCCAACCCTCGAGCGGCCCGCTCCCCTCACAGCTTCAGCCTGCGAGCCGGATGGTAGCCCGCGAGAAGCCCGGTCCAGCCCACGCGTCCTCAGCGGCTTTCGGCCTACCTTTCCCCGGCCCAATTGCATCGTCCTACAGCGGCCCAGCACGCGGACAGCCTCCCAACGTGGCCCAGGAGTAGTCCAGCTAGTTCGGGGCGATCTGGTGAGTCAGCGACAAGTCTGGGATGGTCCAATACAATTGGGGAACGATCTTGTGAGTCGAAAAAATAAAATAAAAAACAGTACGCTTTGAACCCTCGCTTCTAATTCCGCAGTGCTTAGGGTTTAATTCGTAGATAATCTGTGACTTGCATATTATTGAGATCCTCACCGATCCCATTAAGTGGTTTCAGAGCACTTGGTTTAATTCAATTTTGTGCATTTTCGGACTTTAGGGGCTTATGTGAATTACGTGTGTATGAGCGCAGCCATATTTTGTGGAATATTATTGCATAAACCAGTTTTGCAGGATAATGTGTTTACAGTTATGGCCATAAATGTGTGGTTTTTTAATTATTGCACGTTTTTTAAGCCTCGAACATGTCTAGGAATTTGAGGTTGTGAATGTTTGTAATAATTATTCGTCTGGTCGTACACCGGATAGATTTAATTATTTTTGTAGACAATCATGTAAACCCATCCGTGGGTCTAAGATCGAAATATGTAATGTTGTGAATTATATTTTGATCGTGTTGATGGCGGATGAACCCGGACGACCATGCGACCAGAGATTAACGAGACCACGGACCTCGACGACCTGATTGACCGCATACCACCGCGAGATCAAGACCGGCCGCACGAGTAAGCAAGGAACATGGTGGCTCGGCTGCCAGGTGTCCCAGGTGCACGACTCACGGCAACCAGAGGACGATGATCAGTTGTGGGGACTAGGCAGGGCGATTGAATGAGCCTGGGCGTGGTAGCACAATGTGCAGTGAACAGGTGCCGTGAGGTGCACGGCAGAACCCGACGATCACCGGCGCAAGGTGCTGTAGGGAGACGCTCGCGAGCTTGCCGACGACTACTCGACGGCGACCCGGCAGGACTCAACAACAGCAACTCAGACCGGCGACACCCCGACGGGCGGTATGGTGGTGGCGCACCGTGTACGAGGAGAAACCGATGTTTTTCCGGCAACCAGTTGACTTGGATGAAAAGTCTCCTAGAGTGGGAGTTCTAGCCTGATAAGGAAAATTCAATTCTAATGGGACATGGACTGAATAAGTTCTTAATTCAGCTAGAGTTCTAATTAATGGCCATAATAGTGAGATTTATTTCTTGATTATTATTGCTCCTATTAATTGCTATGCATGTGTAATTAATTTATTGCTTGTGGCATGTGATTAATTATAGAATTGTATAAGTAAATATCCTCAATTAAAAATTATACTAAGTTTGAGAAGGATATTTGAAATTAAAGCTAATTTTAAATTCTTAAGACCTCTATTTATGATTTGTTCGTAAATCAATTAATTGATGTATGGGCTCCCCCTCAGGTGACATCACTAAAATTAATTGTAAGAAACAACCAGAACAAATTTCTAATCATCTCTGATTTGTTGGTAAATCAATTAATTGAAGTATGGGTTCTCCCTCAGGTGACATCACTAAAATTAATTGTAGGAAATTACCATAACAAATATCTATATGGACGATTGTAGGAAATCTTATGAGAGCGTGCACGCTTCGCCTCGGATGACGTACAATCAAATTTGATGACCTTAGGATCAAGAAATGAATTTCACTTAGAATGCGATATATTTCATAACTCCCCTCGGAATCCCTGATTTTTATTGCATGGCCAAAAGGAGAGCGACTATTAATTTCGTCTCCATGAATTGGGTTTTGGCTTATGGAAATTAATCCGTTCTTGAAAAGCCCTTCTTTGGAGATTGTTGAGTATGTAGGGTTACCCTCGTATCATGCATTACTCACGGTGTTTTGAGATGTTGGTGAATTTAAGTTAATGTTGTTTTGAGGATACCAACATTAACAGTTAAATTTAAAATGTTTAATTAGTAAAACTGTTTCGTGGTTCTCTAGTTTATTCAAACATGCCTTTCAATCTGTTGTCGTTTAGTCTAAAAAATAATTTATTGTTCGAAATTGATTAGAAATAGAACTTTGATAGTGTCCTAAGTTGCTGGGAAGTATGAGCCGTAGGGCGAGTGTATCCGGTTTAAACAAAAGGACATAGGAAGTTAGACTAACCTATCCTTAAAACAATAAAGATAAATCTTATTCACTCAGAAGTCGATATTTTTCTAGGAAAAAGGAATCGATTGAGTGATAGGTAGATTATCATCTATAATGGGAAATGCTACGAAAGTGACAGTTATTGCAGTGGGAGTTTTCTTTAAATAGAATTATTTGGTTTTGAGTAATTATCTTCGCTTACCAAGTTTTAGAAAGAATTCGGTTTCAGTTTCTAAATTGTGTATGGATATAACGTATTGTTTGATGGAAAATGTGCTGTCTAGAAAATGAAACGTTTATTCATTTGGTACGTGGGTAGATAATAGTTGACTCAAGTAACCAAAAGGTCTCACAGTGCAATAAATGGAAGTAAGTGACACGTCGACTAAAACCAATAAGAGATAAGGTCTCTTGGGCACATTGATTAAGTCAATGATGAGTTAATAGGAACTTTCAAATTTTTCTCATTTTTGGAGTTGTGCAGATAACGACATTGGTTCTGAAGAAAGTTCGATCTAGATTAGTAGCTTCTACTTCGAATTGATTATGGACAGGGTTGATACTCTGTCATGACATATTCAAGTTTGGAGTATTTTCGGCATTGGCTGAAAAGTTGATACTAATAAGATTGAATAGTCATTCGACAAAATCGACTGCTTTGTGGAATACTCCATAGTAATGAGAAACATGGTTTATAGTACTAAGAATCAAAAGGTGATCGTTGAAACGAATGTTTGATTTTTAGATGAATACTAAGTGATAAACCAAAGGCCCATTTGTAGAGTTGCCATAAGGAAAGATAAAGGAGAATGTTCAAACTTTGTTACCGCGTGCATAAATCGTTATACCACAATAAGATTGCAAACACGTGTCTCTAGTAATACACCTTTGCCGGAGGTACTTCATCGTAGTGGGAGGATTGCTTGGTAGCAACATGGATTTGTGTTGATGAGAGAGTCGTGGACTCAGTCTCTAGTATACACGAAGTTGTGAGTTCATGTTCTTGAGAAAAGTCATTGGACTTAGTCTCCAGTGAATGTGAAATAAATCTCTAGTTATACGATAAGATGCTCATTGTAGTGGGAGCGTTACATGGCAACTGCCATAGATTCATGTTTAACGAGAAGAGTTCTGGACTCAGTCTCTGGTATGCACGAAAGTATGAGTTCACCGTTCTTGAGAGAAGTCTTTAGACGTAGTCTTTGGTGAACATGAAGTTAATCCCTGTTTATACAATGACAAGCTCTGAGACAGTAGATGCAGGAACTTAGCGAACAACAATGATTTCTTATATAGGGTCTTGAACTTTAATCGGATCTGGGATCTTGTAGAACCACTAAGTGGCATAACGCCATTGGGGTTAATGGATCTACGAGTAAATTTGTGGTACACTTCCACAAGTAGGCTTGTTGTGAAATAATGAACTCAGAAAGAAATTTGATCTATTATGAGTTAACCTTTTCACCAGTAGCAAGACTTGAGTCTATATGAATTTTAGGCTGAGGTCACTCATATGTAATATAAGTTTGGCGTCGTGGATATCAAGACGTGGTCTTGAAGGGAGATCCATGAATAAGCACCCAGAAAGGTTCATTGTAGATAGCTAAGAGCATCTAGTCAGTAAACCAAAACAACCTATTTGTGGACTGGAGTAAGTATTGTTATCTCGTACATTTGGTTGATCAAATCTATGGATATGATCAGTCACTAAATGAGCATTGTGTGTTTATGAGAAGCGTGGTGGTATTTTTATACTGTGTGTAGAAGGCATTCCATCGCTTGAAAAAGGATAAGGGTGTTGTCAGGCGCAGAGGTAATGTTATTCAAGCAGTTAGATATGAAACATTTGGAGAAATCAATACATTTTCTTGAGGTCAAGGATTACAGGAAAGGATTGTTGCGATTTTCCCGAACTTCTATCTATGGACTGTCATAAGGCTCATTCGTAGCATGTGTAACATAAAGGCAGTTCCTTATGCTCGGCAAAAAGAAGCCTAATATGTAAATGCAGTAAATGAGGCCTGATATCTATTATTGTCAAGGGCATAGTTGGTAGATATCGAAGTGATCCTAGTTAGATGCAATAGGTTCATGGTAGAACATATGATCAAGCACCGTAAAAGGGCTAAGAATAATATTTAGGGTTACCAAAGGAACCATATGCAACCTATGGATTACAAAATATTCTAATTTCTAATCAGTCGGGAACAATAAAGTAAAATCTATCTCGAGATTTGTGTTCACTTGTGAGGTGGAACCAATTGTATGGAGGAATGTCGAACGGTAATGCGTTGACAGATTCCATCAAGGGTTTGGATCCAGTTATCTCTATTGAACTAGAAATGTGAAGATCCTTGTTTGCCAAAGTCAGATCACAATTTGATTGTGATGACAGTTGGTGCAGTTGCAAACAGAAAAGGAATCACTAGTTCATAAGGCAAGTAAACGCATAGAGCAAGTACGACCCAGTGCGAGAAATCGCAAAGGGGTAGAGTTTTATCGCCTAGTTACATCAGGAGACTACCAGAAGATCCTTTTTAGAATTAGCATTTTGGCGAAAGCCATTGATGGCCATGATAAGGGATTAGAGAGTCGGGTGTATGCCATTGGGACAATAGTTCTTTGAGAATAGAGATTGAAAGAAGTATTCTGGTAAAAGCGGAAGTTCTAAGTATAAGTGGGAGATTGTTGGTGTATATACTGGAAGCTTTCCTTTAGATGTATTTACACTGAACCCGTTTGAATGAGGATCATGTTTAATTAAACAGTCTATGTTTTGTAGTTTTGCACTTAGATAGAATGGGTCGTCATCAGGCGAACAGAAGATCATTCTATCAGTTACTTGCGAAACAAGAATTGTGGTTCACAACCTAGATGGAAATGAACACCCCATCCGAACAGTTGTAGTGTGAACCGTACCGTTGGTCTTGACTGATTAGTTGCACTAGTACACTTTGTGTATTGAGCGGATCCCAGAGAGGAGAAGTTCGTTTTATACTGATCGTCGTAAACGAACTAGGCCTCGGTTAATTACTGCGTACTCTTAACCCGTAAGATATAAATAGGCATGTGCATGCAATAAATATTACTTTAATTCACTTTGGTAAGATTCAGTTTACTGGATCAATATACTTACTATTTTGGGTAATATTATTGTATGTACGATGTGCTGTTAGAATATTTACGGCCACCGTGTGCGTTAGTTTGATGATGTCCCCGGGATGAGCTAATGAAGGATTATTATGTTAAATATGGCTAGTAGAATTTATTCCGACATAATAATAATGTGATGAGTTGTACTAGTCTCGGTTATAGATGTCGATTAATATATTTGTCAATAATTAAATTAATTGATGGACATTATATCTTAAACATGGGGAGATAAATCGAGTAATTATTATTGGAGACTCAAATATAATTCGGGAATTAAATTGGGAGCTTATTCGATAATGCTACTTTAGTGGAGTATACGTATTATTCCTATAAAAAACTAAAATCATATTTAGCCAACATTTGATTTGCGCCTCTGGCGAAAACCCTCCCCCAAAAATAACCCTCGGCGTGCACCTCTTCTTTCAGGCAGATCCGCCTTTCTCGGTGACGGTTAATCTTGGCCAGGGGTCGTCGATGACTGTCCCGGCATCCATTGACGACGTGCGCCTTTGATTCTCAATGGATGGGCCTCGATCGGGATGCTTGCTCTAGGTTGCAGGCAGGGATTCATTTAGCGGCATCCTCCTCGGTCGAAGCTTGGTGGTGGAGTCCCTCCGTTGCCGGCGATGTTTCAATTATTGTGGGAAGTCCCTCTTTTCTCCCTTGTTCGCAATTGCCGGGTCGTTCTCGGCAGAGCTCCGTCTTTCAGACGGGATTGTATCTTTGGTCGGGGGGTCTGTCGAGTTGTCGGGCGGTGTGCGGGTCTATGGGTGGTTGGGACTCCGATGGCTACGACGCTTTGGTTGCGATGATTGGGGTGAGAGCCGTATTCTCTCGCACAATCCCCCGTTTGACTAGTGGTGTTAGGCGGCGGGGGAAGTTCTATCGGGCTCGTCTAGTGGTGTTAGAAGAGTTCGAGTGGAATCAGTATGGGATGGATTATGGTGCTCTCAGTTATGGGCCGATTCGGGGACTGATTCGGGGTTAGATTTCCTCTACTGTATAGGCTTGATTGCAGTTTCGGTAGCAGGTTCTTGGCCTGGATTGATCTTGTGTCGATCGTTCACTACTGGTTCGGGCTAGCTCTCTTGCTGGGGAAGAGATGTTAGATTTTTTTAGTCTATTTGTGTTATTGTTTCTTGTGTTTTTTTCTGTTCTTTGTGCTAGTAATTGTGTTGAGTGTGTATTGTGTTTTTGGTTTGGGCCATTGGCCCCTGTGAGCTCGAGTGTCAAACTTATTATTATGTTGGGATCCGACACTCGAGTATTACTCTGTTGGGGTCTTTTTAGTTGTTTTAGTTGTTTATGTACTTGGTTAGTTTAGTTGCAAGTTTTATTCTAGCGTTGCTAGACGGGATTCTAGGTGGTTTTCTGACCTGTCCTCCCACAATTCAACTTTTGGCTGTTCTCATTCAGCTTGGAGCTGCTTGTATTTGCACATTTGTGCGCTTTTGATTTATAGTAATATCTATCATTTTGGGGAAAAAAAAAAGTATGTATTATTCCTATTTGGGTTTGGTAGGCTTGGCCTATAGTCTAATCCAAATAAGAGTAGCCCAATTTAATACCTCCTTAGGGTCCCTGTTGCAGTCTAAGTACATCACATCTCTTGATATTAGAAGATTAAGATCCTTTAGATGAGTTGCACGATTAGAGACGCACACCGCCCCCTTTTGCGCTCTCTTCTCTCTCTTGTGTTCTCTTCTTCTTCTCCAAGTAATCCCAATAGAGATATCTCCGATTTATCTCCCACCAAGATGATCGGACGAGATGTCGGGTCATACAATAGAAGATCTGAGGTTGTCAAGCATCTATATATATTTATCCAACCCCGTAATATATATATATTCAACCTCGTAATTTATCTGTAATTCGCGGGGTTGTCCGTTCTTCACGAAAAGGGATATTTATGCATACCGGATGTATTGGAGTCAACCGGTGACCATCCCACGACGACCGGCAACCTCCGACGACTCTCCGGACACATTCCGGCGACCGGCTGCCACCGGAAGCGTCGGTGCCGACGGCCCACGTGACGTCAAGCACCGCCCGGGCAACCTGGTGGATTTCCCAACTCGCGGCCAAGCTCACTTGGCAGTCCAATCGCGCGTAGCGCAGGAGATCCAGTCCGCCATCAGCCTGCAAGGAGATGGCCACGGAGATCCGCGTGTGCAGCCCAGGCGCAAAATGGCCCGCGAGTGACGAGGCCCAACAGGTGCAGCGGCCAAACGTGCAGGAGGCCAAAGCATAGAGGATCCAGCGTGCGTGGGCCCCGTGGCCTGCGTCCAGCCCGCGAGCGGCCAGTGGCCCTAACAGCTCCAGCCTGCGAGCCCGATGGCAACCCCCGAGAGGCTCGATTCAGCCCGCGCGTCCTCAGCGGCTTTCAACCCACCTTCTGCGGCCCAGCACGCAGACAGCCTACCAGTGTGGCTCAGATCGCACAGAACCGGCCTAGGCACGTGCAGACCGTTCCAGGAGTAGTCCAGCTGGTTCGGGGCGATCCGGTGAGTCTGCGACTAGTCCGAGATGGTCCAATACAATTGGGGAACGATCCGGTGAGTACGCTTTGAACCGTCGCTTCAAGTTCCGCTGCGCTTAGAGTTTAATTCGTAGATAATTCGTGACTTGCATATTATCGAGATCCTCACAGATCTCAACACTTATAAGAGATCCGAGAAACGCCATATTCTGAGACCACCCCTCAGAGAAGGGGCAGCAAACAGAGTCCCACTTCATCTAGTGGACCTGTCTGCCTCTCTGGGAGACCTCCCCTTGCCCCTAAAAACAACGAGCCAGGATCTGATCTTACTCGTGTAGAGTAGACTGGTGCGGGTTGAGGACCATAAGGAGATGAAGCGGAAGAGTGCCGAAGGTGCTCTTGATCAGAGAAAGCCGACCTCCAAAAGAGAGGTGTCTTTGAGACCAGCCAGAGATCCGGTCAATCATCCTCTGCTTGACGTCAGTAAAGAGCTAATGCGAGAGGTGACCTTTGTACAGGAGGGCACCAAGATAGGTGATGGGGAGGGCGCCACTTGCAAAACCAGTGCGTTCGTGGAACCAATGGGCCACTGATCCGCAATGTGATGATCAAGGGTGAAGGTGCTCTTTTGCACACTAACCAACTGACTAGAGACTGAGCTATAGTGCCCTAGGAGGCGCATGAGCTCGGCCAAACCATTATTATCCACGTGAGTGAAGATAATAATGTCATTCGCATAAGAGAGGTGCGAGATGGGTGGACCATCGCCACGCGTGCTATAGGTCATCCTCGGGAAGTCGCGAATGAAGCCGTCAAGGCAACAAGAGAAGTCCGCCGCCAGAACAAATATGCCTTCAATAAATAAATACTGCACACTGGCAAATATGCCTTCAATAAGCTGGAACATCAACATTAATTTCCCAGGGATGCCAATAAATAAATACTGCAGTTTGAGAGATTTTTAGACTTCAACGGCCCTTTGTCATTGATTGAAGAGTTGTATAAGAAAACAAAAAGGACCGCCAGATCAATCGGAGTAGGAGCTCCAATTGGATATATTGCATAGAAATAAAGATTTGACGAAACAGACACAAAATTAGCTATACCAAATTTGAAGCGTAATAAATGGTATTGGATGAAATTATCGCAATATTATAATCTAGTACAACACTCATAAATATTACATACCTATAGCATTTCTCATATTACAAGGTACTTGTTAAAAAAACTATTCTTAACTTTTAAAATTAATGGAAAAAAGTGTTTTAAACTTTAATTATTTTTTTTGCAAAAATTATATATTATTATATATTTTGGAACGACACTTGTTACTTATGTGACTTATATGTGTTATATTATAATGATTATTGTAACTTATGCCATATAACATATTTAGACATAAATATATTAATTGGTAAATAATTATATTTTTCTAATTAATATTAATAAATAATTCTATTATTATTATAAAGCTCAATATAATTTAGTAATGTTATACATACAATATAGATGTCAAATCGAAGCTCATCAATAGATTATTAATTTGATATATTATATATGAAAAAATGACAAGAAATACAAAAGTTGTTAACTTTTAAAATACATTTACAATGTTATAATAGGAAATGATATTCAATGCAGTTAATACATCTAAAAGGACAATAAATGACCAACATCTTTATGAATAGGAAAATGATACATCGCCAACCTAGTGTACAGCTAAGTTGACAACACAGGTGAAAAATCGACCAAAAAAAAAAAATACACAAGTAGATGTTTTCCACTTGTGTTGTCAACCTAGTTGTACACTTGTTTGAATATGTAGCATTTCTCGGATGGATAATCCGAACCTGATTATTTCTGAACTGTAATTAAACTAAAATCTATCCAAACCATGAAATTTTGACACATAGGATTCCGAAGCATGCGAGCATGCCACTTAGACTCAACACATTCAAGAATTATATATAAAGGGAAAGGAGATTATTGTACTAAATTGGAGTTCCAAAAACTTAATGGCTAGAAAAAAATGCCCGATCCGAAAATCAACTTAGTAATCAATTCCTAGGCCGAAAAGTTTTATGGCATAATTGATATGATGAAAATGTATTGGAAATGAAATGATCATTCTCGTATTATTCCTAACCGTCACCTCTATATATAATTACTGAAGGCGTTGAGTTTAAGTGATAGCCTCTCACGCTTTGAAATTCTATGTGACAAAAAAATCATGCTTCGGATTAAGGCTTGTATATAAATTAATAGTTTTTATACAAAAATAATTAGTCTTGGATTTCATTTAATATCTATATTATTCATATCAAATCCATAATTGATCTGTTCCTTATTTTCTTCTACAATAAGTTACAATAAACTATTTTGCGTTTCTTTTTCCTACATTAGCATATACTACATTTCATTTTCTTATTTAATTGCTGCAAATTATTATAAAAGTTTTTTACTTCTTGTTATTAAAGTTTTATAACTTTTTTATTTGTATTATTTTTCTTATATGATATATTACATTAATTATCATTTAAGAATAATAAATTTGACATTCATACTATATATATAAAACACAAAACAATGATATATATATATATAACACAAAATATTGATATATGTATTAGAATAATATAAGTTGTTTCATATTCTGTAAAATTGCTATTCTATTTTTATGTATTAGTCATTGTGACTAGCACTTTATGTTAAGAGTTGTTATAGCATTTTAGGTTAGAAGATTGTACATATAAATAGCCTTAGGGTTGTAACAACAAACCCACTTTTCATTTTTCTTCTTCCGCAACTTTCTTTCATTCAGAGATTTTTGTTCTTCATCTTCTCAATGTTAATCTTTTGTTTTGATTTCATCTTGAAATCTGATATGGTATCATTCGCCAGTTAAACTTCAATCGATTTCTTCATTTTCCGCTGCTACTACGATTGATCAGGGTGCATCATCTATTACACAATATTATAATGCATTTAAGGCACTTTGGGATGAATATGTTACTTATAGGCCTATTGTTAGATGCACATGTGGTGATTTTTCTACTTGTACTTGTAACATTTTTGCTTCTATGTCAACTGTCCAACACCAAGACTCAGTCATGAAATTCCTCATTGGCCTAAATGATTCATATTCCTCTTTGAGAAGCCATTTCCTCCTCACAACTCCACTACCTACTCTGTCCAAAGTGTACTCCTTACTACTTCAAGAAGAATCCCAAAGAAACTTACACAACAATGGCACTCCTGTTGATCCTATGGCTATGTTACTGAAAACTGGATATTCTCAGCCCAAACACTTTAAACCCACTCTTCCCAAAGACAAAAAAAGATCCAAATGCTCCCACTGTGGCTACAATGGTCACACTGCTGATAAATGTTTCCAAATCATTGGCTATCCACCCCATTGGAATGGACCAAAAGGCCCCAGACCCCTACCCAATTCTAATTGTCCACCCAATCCTTCAGCCAATATTCTACATACCAACATCATTGATCAAACTAATAACAATTCTTCCATGACTGATGATCTCTTTGCTGAGTTTTTAGAATTCAAAAAGAATAAAGAAGTACATACTATTGAGTATACTCCTGTGGTGGCCTCTGCTTTTCCAGTCATTTAGGGCTCCCAAGGTACACCTTCAATCTATTCTTGCTTATCTTCCAGAAAGTTGCATAAAAACACATGGATATTGAATACAGGAGCTACAGATCATATGATATGTGATGTTTCATTTTACTGTTCAAAACCTTCTGTTACAAAAATTCAAATTAATCTTCCAAATGGTCAACTAACAGAAGCATGTTCCATAGGACAAGTTAATCTTTCCAATGACATCATTCTGCTTTATATTGTAACGCCCCAAAACAGTAATGATATTCAGAACGGTTTCACTGCTCGACTATAAGTGAAATCCGTAATTTTCAGAAATTATCGAGTT
>BKCP01008960.1:0-52031 GCA_008636005.1 Striga asiatica | reverse complement strand
GNNTGTGTTCTTGGTAATTCCCAAATTATATCTATATATATATTCCTATACAAGAAAACCGAGACATTCCTACTAGCGAAGGAAGGTAGTCGGAACCGGGCTTCATAGGGTGGATACGATTAGAGGGAAGACACTTGGATTCCTAAAGCGAGTAACCTCAAGCCGTTGAAGTTACAACCGGGAACCGATTCCCACAATCCACATCTTTGTTGAAGGAGTTCAAGACACTTGGTAAATATTTCTACTAGTATTTACTTTAATATAACAAATCAAAATTTGTATATGATGCATGTTTTAAAGATGACGATCATTTAATTCGCAATTAGTATGTACGGGTGTTGTATTTATATGATAAATACTTATTTTAAAAATTATAAAGTCCGCTGCGTACAACCCGTACGGTACTAGCGAACCCAACAAAACCGACTTAAGACACTTGGTCTTTATTGGTAGAACTTTTTCAGGCACTGTGCATTCCACGGGTACCGATGTGGTGTCCCGTCCAAGTACTCTATCTGGTAGGCCCCATTGGTTAGAACTTCGCTTATTCGGAATGGGCCTTCCCATTTCGGCTTTAATGGTCCAGGGTCAGATCCCACTATTCTTTTGAGTACGAGATCACCGATTTTAAATATTCGAAGGCGAAGTTTGGAGTTAACGTATTTTTAGCTCCTTCGTTTATAGGCAGCATTTTTGAGGTCGGCCTGAGCGCGTAATTCATCTACCAAGTCAAGATTGGCTCTCATATTAACTTGATTGTGTTCCTCTTCAAAATTCTGCACACGGTATGTTGGGGATCCGAGCTCGATAGGAATCATTGCTTCCGACCCGTAAGCTAATGAAAAAGGTGTTTCCCCGGTTGAGGATCGAGCGGTAGTTCGGTATGACCAAATAACATTAGGAAGTTCTTCGGGCCAAGCTCCTTCGCACTGTCTAGTCGAACTTTGAGACCATTCTTTATGATCTTGTTCACAGCTTCAACCTGACCGTTCGCCTGTGGGTGATATGGAGATGAGAAGAGGTGTCTGATCTTGTATTCTTCGCAAAACTCTGCGAGTCTTTTACCCTCAAATTGTCTGCCATTATCAGTTATGAGAGAATTTGGAACATCAAACCGACATATTAATGTTTTCCATATAAAATCAATCATTTCTGTTCGGTGATCATGACTAAAGGTTCCGCTTCAGCCCATTTGGTGAAGTAGTCGACTGCAACAACCGCATACTTAACTCCTCCCTTACCAGTTGGTAAGGGCCCAATTAGGTCGATCCCTCATTTTGCAAAAGGCCACGGACTGAATACCGACCTGAGTGGTTCTGGAGTTAAGTTGACGTTGGGTGCGAATATTTGACACTTGACGCACCTTCTGACCCAATCCGCAGCATCTCTTTTCAGAGTCGGCCAGTAGTATCCTTGTCTCAGAATCTTATAGGCTAAAGCTTGAGACCCTGAATGGCTTCCACAGACTCCATCGTGGATTTCTTGCAGTACAAAGAGTGATTCTTGTTCGGATATACACTTCAACAACGGGACTGAGTATCCTCTTTTATAAAGTGTTCCATTATCCAGAGTGAACCGAGCTGCCCGAATTCGTAAAGTTCGTGCTTCTTTTGGATCCTGTGGTTGAGCTCCGGTTTCAAGATATGCTATGATGGGATCCATCCAGGTGACAATTCGGTTTATGGAACCTGGTTTGGTGTTAGCAATTTGCTTTACCGAGGTTGAAGGAAGTTCTTGGGTACCGACTTGAACGTACTCTACGTCTTCGATTCGCGCGCTTGAAGCGAGGTGTGACAAAGATTCCAAAGATTCCAAGTATCTGATTGAAACTTGGATAACTTCTTCATGGAATGTGTTCAATCTTGAATTGAAACTTGGATAACTTCTTCATGGCCACAGCTAGATATGGCATTAAGCATGGTTCTTTGGCTTCAAAGATTCCAAGTATCTGATTAACTAGCAGTTGCGAGTCTGAAAAGATGTTGATGTGAGTTATGTTCATAGCCTCTGCCAGGTTTAACCCCGACAACAATGCTTCGTATTCAGTTTCGTTGTTGGTAGCGGGAAAAAGAAATTGAATTGAGTGGCAAAAAACTCGTTGATCAGGATCAATTAGAACGACCCCTCCTCCTGCTCGGTTCGCATTTGACGATCCATCAACATACATCATCCAGGGACGATCGTTAATAACCTTCTGGATTCCTGGTGTGAATTCGGCAATGAAATCGGACAGAACTTGTCCTTTAACAGCGGTTCTCGGCTTGTAATGAATGTCGAACTGGCCTAATTCCACGGCCCATTTGACCATTCGGCCCGACGTGTCATGTCGGTGAAGAATTTGTCGTAACGGAAATGCAGTTAACACAGTAATCGAATGCTCTTGAAAATATGGTCGCAATTTCCGAGTTGCTGTGATGAGTGCGAAAGCTAGTTTCTCCATTGGTGGGTATCTCAACTCGGCATCATGAAGAGCTTTACCGACATAATATACCGGGTGTTGTTGAGAATCTTCTTCACAAATAAGTACCGCGCTTATCGCCGAGCTGCTAACCCCGAGGTACAAATACAGCATCTCTTCAAACTTTGGTTTCTGCAAGGTAGGAGGTCGAGACAAGGCTGTTTTGATACTATCCAAAGCCTTTTGACAATCATCAGTCCATTCGAATTGTTTTCCTTTCTTTATTGCGTCAAAAAAGGTTTGCATCGATCTGTAGACTTGGATATGAAACGATTCAGAGCAGCGAGCCGACATGTGAGTCCTTGCACTCCTTTAACCGAAGTTGGTGGCTTCAGATCCAAAATAGCCTTGATTTTTTTAGGATTTGCATCTATTCCTCTTTGACTGACTACATAACCCAAGAATTTTCCAGACTTCACCCCAAACGTACATTTTTTAGGATTTAACACCATGGAGTAATCACGTAAAATCCCAAACATTTCATTCAAATGAGTTACATGATCGTTAGCGTTTACCGACTTTACAAGCATATCATCTACATAAACTTCCATGGTTCGTCGTATTAATCTAGAAAACATCTTGTTGACCAACCTTTGATAAGTGGCCCCGGCATTCTTCAATCCAAAGGGCATCATGGTGTAGCAGTATAGGCCCCTTGCTGAGTAGAAAGAAGTGTGTTCAGCTTCCTCGGGATCCATTGGAATTTGATTGTATCCTGAATAGGCATCCATGAAGCTCATCAACTCATGACCTGAAGTAGCATCCACCATATAGTCGATATGAGGTAATGGATAACTGTCTTTTGGGTAGGCAGTGTTGAGATCGGAGAAGTCAATGCAAAGACGCCATGTTCCATTGCTTTTCTTCACTAGGACGGGATTGGACACCCAAGTCGGGTATTTGGCTTCTTTGATGAATTTGTTATCAATGAGCTTGTTGACTTCTTCTTCTAAGGCCTGTTGTCGATCTGGACCGAGTTTCCTTCTTTTCTGGATGATGGGTTTGATAGTGTGGTCGATGTTGAGTCGATGACAGGCTACCTTCGGGTCTATTCCTTTCATGTCTTCGTGCCTCCAGGCAAAGACGTCGGCATTAGACTTCAGGAACGAGATGAGTTTGGTTCGGATAGGTTCTTGGAGGTTGGCCCCAATACGAAGTTGTTTTTCACAGATGGGTTCATCAACATAAATGACTTCTATTTCTTCGGATGGCTCGGCTCTTTTTTCTTGCTTCTTCTCTTTGAATTGACTTCTTGGATCTAGCTCGTCTTCTTCCACAACTGGTTCTTTTCCGGGTCTCCTCCCTCTATCTCGGGTAATATCTTCTCCAATAAACTCGTCTAAATTGGAAGGATTTGAAGTCGGAATCGTCGATGTCGGCTGAACTTCTGGCAAAGTTGTGACAATTCCAGAAGGGTCTGAAGTCGGAATCGCTGATGTCGGCTGAACTTCTGACAGAGTTGTGACAATTCCAGAAGGGTCTGAAGTCGGAATCGCCGATGTCGGCTGAAATTCTGATAGAGTTGTGACAATTCCGAGATCGGCATTTTGAACGTCTTCGGGAACCAAACTTCGTGGAATTCGGGTACAGTCGATTATCTCTTCTTTTTCCTCGACGTGCATTTCCAGGTTATGGACTTCTCGAGAAGGGATTGCTAAGATTAGCTCACGAGCTCCTAATTGATCGCCATAATGAGTCCCTTCACCATCAGCGGTTGGAAACTTGATTGCATAATGAAAAATGGACACTGCTGCTCGCAATTTGTATAGGGCTGTCCTTCCAATGATGGCATTATATTTGTTGTTGATGTCCATGATTTTGAAATTTTCCATGATAACTTTGGAAGTTTGCCCATGACCTCCAAACCTGATGGGGAGAGTGATTTCCCCCAACGGGAGAGATACGCTCCCGTTAAATCCGTGTATCTTATCGTTGCATGGACGGACGTCGGCTGAGTCAAGTCCAAGCTTCCTAAAGGCTTGAAGCATAAGGATACTTGAATATGCGCCGGTATCCACCATTATACGATGAACTGGAATTCCGCAAATTGGGGCGGTTATGATTAATGCATCGGAATGAGGGTGATCAAACAAGCTTGCATCTTCCAGTGTGAAAGTGATCGGGCACGTGCCCGAGTTAATCCTCAGGTCGGTAGTCATTATTTGTTTCCCCGAGTTGTATGCCCTTCTGGCATATGCTTTGGCCTGCCGACGTGAGGACGTCAACTCTTCTCGGTTAGTGTTAATTCGGGGAACGGAGCCTAACCGAATTGGGATTTGAGGAGTGTGGTCGGCGTTGGGACTCTCGAATTCCCTATTTCTCTTTCCAAGTCGGTCGACGACCGACTTGGACTCTTCTGTCCCGAACATGAATATCTCCTTTTTCTCCTTGTTGTAGACGAATTCTTTTTGAGTTCATTGCTTCTTCGTCTTCTTCATCTCGGTCAGGAATATGAGCTATTTGCCGCCTTTCTTTACCTTCATGTTTGGTAAATTTTCTCACTTGTGGATTTCCAATCAACTTCAGGAGAGCCGACAACAAGCTTAGACATTCGTCGGTGTTATGACCTGGGAATCGATGATAATCACAATACCGCGATTTGTCTAGCTGACTTTCGGGGGTTTTTACCGGCCGAGCTTCAGGAATTATTCCTTTTCCTTTGATTTCTTGATAAACTGCTGCGGCACCGACCGAGTAGATTGATCGGAATCCTGTGGTTAAATCTTCCTTATATTGTCTTCTGGCGGCTTTCACGTCGGTGTCGTTCAGTTCACCTTTATAGGATTCTCTGAAAGGTAAACTCTTGGACGGGTTACCGAGATGCTTTTTTTTCTTGTTTTCAAAAGTTGGCTTATGCCCTTTTGACGGAGAGAACTCAAAATTAGGAACCGACATGGACTCTTCGGCGATAACATGCTGTTGAGCGCGAACGAGGAATTCTTGAAAGGTGTTTGGTTTGTTCTGACATAGTGCCCAACGAAACATGGATCTTGGTTTTAATCCTGAAATTGCTGAGACAAGGAGAGTCTCAGGATGACAAGGTTCCATGTTTTGCACGCGTTCATTAAAACGCGCAATATAGTCTTTTAAACTTTCATCCTCCTTTTGGACTATGTTCGTAATTGACTCCTTAGGTATTAAGCTAATTTTGGCCCCGATGAAATGGGACCTGAAAGCCGATCTGAGTTGACTCCAATATCTGATCGATTCGGTCGGTAGTGAATAGTACCACTTCTGAGCTTTTGGACCTAAAGTCAAGGAAAACATACGACATTGTAGAGCATCGTCAGCACCATGCAAGTCCATCCATGACGTATAATGTCCGAGGTGAGCGTCAGGATCAGCGTTTCCGTCATAGAGGCCAATTTGGGGGACTTTGACATTTCCCGGCAACGGACCTCTGGTCAACTCGGGTGCCAGAGGAGAACCGACTTCCATATAGACATGGCCCGGTTCTGACACGTGAGGATGCTGATAAGGCCTGATTTGAGTGGTTTGTCGGGCTTCCAACTCTGCCACCTTCCTTCTTAACACCTCGACCTCGAAAACATTACGTCGAGCGTAACGATTACGTTCAATTTGCATTCTTAGGTCAACAGGATTTTCGGTTTGTTGAAACAATGACCGAACTGCATGGGGAATTATGGGGACATGCCGGGGATGACTTTCAGCAACCATCTCTGGTTGATTCATTTCTGGCTGGTTCATTTCCGCCGGCAGTACGTTGTTCACCGGTGGAGGGGGTGGATTGTTGTCACGTGGTTGTGAAGTGGCATGTGACGCCGCTTGATTGTTGTTATCCCTTTGTACGGGAGGACCTTGCTGTCTCGCCGGAGTTATAGGTACAGGAGGACCTTGCTGCCTCGCCGGAGTTATAGGAGCAAAAGGTTGTCCCGGTATCCTTTGTGATGGCCCTGGCATGGTTTGGGCCAACAAAGCAGTGAGTCCTCGAGCAAATTCTGGGTTCTGCATGAGCGTGGCGATGTCCGACATCACAGGTACTGGATTATGTTGACCGGTTGGCGGTTCGACAACACGAGCGGCGCTTCCCATGGTTGTTGGATTATCCTGTCCGGACTGCGACATTCTTGATTTTTGAGATGTGGTATGTGTATTTCGAAAATTAACTCCAAATATCTTATGGAGCCCTCCTTCTAGCGCCAAAATGTTGATAAACGGATTTAATCAACGTAATCAATGTAAAAATTACCACGAAAATTGTAGAAAATAAGATTTTTATTGAAGATTTTGAAGTCGGTTACAGAATGGGGAAGTTGGTTTTTCAATGTTCAACAAGTCGGTAAACAAGGAAATAACCGAGTTACAAATATACGTTTTTATCACTTTTGTCCAACCCTTGTATCGTTTTCGATGTTGCTATTTATAGTTACGTTTGGCACACCTCCCTAGGCAAATCAACTTTGTTCTAATGGAGATTTGACAGTTTAGGGGCGGCGATGACGTAGACGAGCTTTTTAGGCAATGATGAGCATGGGCGCGCCTCTACCTGTGTGACGAGTGTCACATCTGTCGGGTCGAAGTCGGTTTGTTTTGTGAAGTTGGTATTTTTGACAGAACTTCAGCCTTCTACGACTTCCCGGTAACTTATTCTTCAACCGAAGTGGTCTTTTCGAGGTTCAAACGATTTGCACTGATGACCTTTGAAGGTTTGCTGTATTATTCACAACCTCATATAGGAACGTCGTATAAGCACCGAGATGAAATTCCCGAGGTGCCGTATATTTTGTTTTACCGCGCCAAGATCCAATCTGTAGTTTAGACTTCATGATTTCTTTAATCTAACCATTAATTCAAGATATTCTATCTTGATATCAACAGTCACATATACATATATATATATATATACATAAGTTGAGTAATTAGATTAGGTTCCAGTTCGATTAAGTTAAACTAGTCGGTAGTTCAAGTTATTTTGGTTCGAGTATTTCGGTCCGAGTTTTATTGCGAAATTGGAGTATATTTCCGAGCCAAATCAATTTAGTTAAGAATATCAGTATTAAATTCTGGACATTGTATTATTTTTAGAGAACCGTTAGAGTGTTCCATTATATCCGGATAAGTTATCTGATAGAGTCGAGCATCTTAGCAACTTATTGTGTATTACGAGCATAGTACTTAGTATATTTGTTTATATTTTCGAAAGAGTTAAGTATTTTCGAAGTAAAAGTCGCGAAAAATTTACTCTGATAAGCGGGGTGTTACAAGTAGAAGAAAGGTGTATTGAGTAATACAGTAGAAGATCTGTAGGTAAGCCGATACGAAATATATTTTGACCTACAGAACTAACCGGAAGTCCGATTGAGACGTTTAGCACACCCATACGACCGTCTCGACGAGAGCTTTCGATCGCCGGAATCTGACGCCGCACGCGCCCTCACGCGCCGCCGGAAGCTCCCAGGCTGCAAAGTTTTGTTTTGATCCGTTTGCAGCCGTTTGATCCGATTTTGATCTGATCTTGTTCGTGCAACCCAAGACGTGAGTTGCGGTCAATCAATTGCGGTCAACCATTCGTGGTCAACCAGATCTACATAAATTTTAAGCCGTAAGTTCTCTATGTCAAACCTTTAGATCCGCTGCGCATAGGTTTACGTTCACTATTGAATTCGTGACTTGTACATAACGAGATCCTCGCTGATCCCAACAAGTGGTATCAGAGCACTTGGTTAATTCATTTTGTACAAAGTTCGAATTTTTACGGCTTTATTTGACAAGATGTGTTCAAACGCAGCCATATATTGGATTATATTTGCATAAATCGGTTTTGCAAGATAAATAGTTAATCAACTATTATGGCCGATTATGTGTTTGATGAATGTTGTTGAATGTGATGTATGGTTTTAAATTTGTTTTGAAAGCCTCGGGCATGTCGAGGAATTTATGGATGAATGTTTGTAATAATTATGCGTCTGGGGGTTGACCGGATAGATTTAATTATTTGTTTAGAAAACATGTACATCCATTCGTTGGATCTAGGATCGAATTATGTAATTTTGTAAATTATATTTTTCATGTTGTGATCGTGTGTTGATGACCGGGAGATCACAAGAGATCAACGAGGCTCAAAAGAAAGAGAAAAAAATAACGGTGGCTTTTTTCGGCGAATTGGCAGGCGGCTACCGGTGGCCGGCGGCGGCGGACTGGTGGTGGTAGCTGGTGGTTTGTTTTTGCCTTGATGATCAAGCAGTACAAGATCAACAAGGATTCTACTGCTTAAAGGAGTTCCAGTTGAACAGGGAAAGAACTGTCACAGTTTCCTTGTTTAAGGAGACTCAATATTTAATGGCCATAATAGTGGATTTATTTATTTATTTAATTAAATTTATTATGCCATTAAATTGTTATTTATGCATGTTAATTAATTATGTTCTTGCATGGGATTAATTTAGTATTACAAGATTAATTATGCATGTTAATTAATTATGTCATGCTTAGGATTAATCTAGAATTGTATCAATAAATTATGCATGTAATTAAATATTGCACTGTCATGGATTAATTTAGGATTGCATAATTTATTGTACATGTTAATTAATTATTGCATTGACATAAATTAATTTAGAATTGCATGAATTAATATGCATGTTAATTAATTATTGCATTAACATAGATTAATTTGGAATTGTATAAATAGTTAAAAATCCTCATTAAATTATACTAAGTTTGAGAAGGGATTTTAAATTAAAGTTAATTGTAAAATTCCTAAGGCCTCCATTTCTAATTTGTCGGTAAATCAATTAATTGCGGTTATGGGCTCCCCCTCGGGTGACATTGCTAAAATTAATTGTAGGAAATTACCAGGACAAATTTCTAAAAGTAGACGGTTAGAGGAAATCTTATGAGAGCGTACGGGCTTCCCCTCGGATGACGTATAATCAAATTTGACGACCTTAGGACCGAGAAATGGGATTCACTTAGAATGCGATTAAATTTATTAACCCCCCTCGGGGTCCCTGAATTCTATTGCATGGCCAAATGGAGACCGACTATTAATTTCGTTCGTCATGAATTTGGTTTTGACTTATGGAAATTAATGGGCCTTAGAAAAGCCCTTCTCTTACAAAATGCGAGTTTGTAGGGCGACCCTCGTAGCATGCATTCTCACAAGGTGTAATAGATGTCGGTGGATTTAAGTTAATGTTGTTTTGAGGATATCAATATTAACAGTTAAATTCAAAAGTGTTTAATCTGTAAAATTTATTTGCATGATTCTCAGGATATTCATCATGTCGTTCAATCCGTTGTCTGTCATTCTAAAAGAAAATCAGCTTACTGGTCCTAATTACATTGATTGGAAGAGGAACTTAGACATAGTGTTGACTGCTGAGGGTTATAAGTTTGCTATCACTGATGCTTGCCCGGCGGTGCCGGCGGCTGATGCTCCTGAGCAGGAGAAAGAGGAGTATGCTCGGTGGAAGAAGGCTGATGAGATGGCGAAGTGTTACATTCTGGCTTCTATGTCGAATGTTCTTCAACATCAGCATCAGTCTAAGGACACTGCAGCAGATATACTTCTCAATCTCAGGGATCTGTTCGGACATCAGTCTAGGGCTGCTAGGCAAGAGGCTTTGAGTGCTCTGATGAGTACGCGCATGGCCGAGGGCACACCCGTAAGGGAGCACGCCCTCAGGGTTATGGCGCAGCTCAATGAGCTTGAGGTTATGGGAGGTTATATTGACGGGGAAACCCAGGTTGATATTATGCTCCAATCTCTGCCGAAGAGTTTTGATCAGTTCCGGTTGAACTACAACATGCACAAGATGCATATGGCTCTTCCAGAACTGCTTGCAGAGCTACAGTCGGTGGAGGCCTTATTCACTCAGGCACCTCAGGTGCTAGTCGCCGAGCAGGCTGGACCTTCCAGGCCTCACAAGGGCAGGAAGAGAAAGAAGTCTGCAGGAAAGGCGAAGGCACATGATGCTCCGGTTTACCAACGACCGGCCCCTCATGCTGTGGCAAAGAAACCGAAAGGAAGATGCCACAAGTGCAACAAGTCAGGACACTGGAAGGTCGATTGCCCTCTCCTCAAGAAAGGTAACTCTCTCGTTAATGTCGTAGAAACATGTTTAGCGGTTGTATCTACCAGAACCTGGTGTGTAGATACTGGAGCCACTGATCATGTCTGCAATTCTTTGTAGGGGTTCCAGGAAACTAAGCGACTTAGGGAGGGAGAGATCACCGTCTACATGGGCAATGCTACGAAAGTGGTGGCTGTTGCAGCGGGAGACATTACTTTATTGTTTGATAGTAGTAGTTTGGTTTTGAGAAATTGTCTTTATGTTCCTAGCTTTAAAAAGAACATTGTTTCAGTTTCTAAACTCGTTATGGATGGTTTTTCAGTGTCGTTTTATGACATGGTTATTATTCGTTTTGGAAATCGTTTCATATGTTGTGGTTCATTAGTTGGCAATTTGTGTGTTCTCAAACCAAACTCTCCCACAGTGTAACATAATGAATTGAATAATGTCATAACTACATCTAAAAAGAGGAAGGAGTCGTCGCAGATGAATCAAGCATATTTGTGGCACCTTAGACTTGGGCACATCAACCTTAGGAGGATTCAAAAGTTAGTGGCCAGTGGACATCTCGGTCCGTTGGAAGATCACTATCCAACTTACGAATCCTGCCTGGAAGGTAAGATGACCAAGAGGCCATTTACGGCAAAGGGGTATAGGAGCCAAGAAGTGCTAGGATTGATTCATTCTGATTTGTGTGGTCCTATGTCGATCCAGGATAGACGAGGTTTCGAGTACTATGTTTCTTTCATAGATGATTACTCGAGATTTGGGTACGTTTATCTGTTGCACCACAAGTCTGAATGCTTTGAGAAATTCAAGGAGTATCGGGCAGTTGTGGAGAAACTTCATGGTAAATGTATCAAGTCACTTCGTTCTATTAGAGGTGGCGAATACCTCTTTGGAGAGTTCAGGACATACTTATCGGAAGCTGGGATTGAATCCCAACTGACTGCACCTGGCACGCCCCAGCAGAATGGGGTTGCAGAGCGAAGAAATAGGACTCTTATGGAGATGGTTAGGTCTATGATGAGTTATTCGAGGTTACCAAATTCGTTCTGGGGTTTGGCATTGGAAACGGCATCGTATATTCTGAACATGGTTCCATCGAAGTCAGTTGACACTACCCCTTATGAGATGTGGAAAGAGCGCAAGCCCAATTTCTCACAGTTTCGAGTTTGGGGTAGTCCTGCACATGTGTTAGTGCAGGAACCTGGCAAGTTGGAGAAACGTTCAGAAGCACGAGTTTTCGTAGGCTATCCCAAGGGAACGAAAGATGGATTATTTTATAGTCCTGAGGATCAGAAGGTGATCGTTTCGACGAACGCTAGATTCTTGGAAGAAGACTATATTATGAATCATAAGCCTGCAAGTAGACTAGTCTTAGAGGAGTTAATGGGTGAAATCGATGGTTCCCCACCGAGTGCGCAAGTAGATACATCACATAATACTGCAACACGGCACACTAAGAGTGTACCAGTGCAGACAGTGCCTTGTTGTAGTGGGAGGGTTTCTCATTTACCCGACCGATGGATAGGTCTTGGAGAATCATCGGACTCAGTTCTAGGAGGCCTAGAATCGGACCCAAGAACTTACGATGAGGCACTCCAAGATAAAGATGCAGATTCATGGAATGTTGCAATGAAAGCTAAAATGGGGTCAATGGACTCCAATCAGGTCTGGGATCTTGTAGAACCACCCAATGGGGTACGACCCATTGGATGTAACTGGATCTATAAGAGAAACAGAGGATCGGATGGGAAGGTACAAACCTTTAAAGCTAGGCTTGTTGCGAAAGGTTATACCCAGATCAAGGGTATTGATTGTGATGAGACCTTTTCGCCAGTAGCTATGCTTAAGTCCATTCAGATTCTCTTGGCTGTAGCCGCTCATATGGACTATGAGGTCTAGCAGATGGATGTCAAGACAGCTTTCCTTAATGGGAACCTGCAGGAAGACATCTATATGCAGCAACCAAAGGGATTCTTTGCTGAAGGTCGTAAGCATCTAGTGTGTAAGCTTAATCGGTCTATTTACGGACTGAAGCAAGCTTCGAGACCTTGGAACATATGTTTTGATGAGGTGATCCAGTCGTACGGGTTCACTCAATGTCCGGATGAGCACTGTGTTTACAAGAAAATCAGTGGTAGCGTGGTGGTGTTTCTTATGCTTTACGTAGATGACATACTGCTTATTGGAAACAGTAAGAAGGAGTTGTCAGACGTAAAGGTGTGGTTGTCTAAGTAGTATGATATGAAGGACTTCGGTGAAGCAGGACACATTCTTGATATTAGGCTCATTAGAGACTGTAAGAAGAGAATGTTGTGCTTATCCACATCTGCATACATAGATACTGTCTTGGCCAGATTCGGCATGCAGGATTCCAAGAAAGGTATGTTACCTTTCAGACATGGAATACCTCTATCTAAGGAGATGTCTCCTAAGACATCTAAGGAGATAGAGGAGATGAAGACAGTTCCTTATGCTTCAGCAATAGGAAGTTTCATGTATGCAATGCTGTGCACTAGGCCAGATATTAGCTACGCCAGTGGCATGGTAGCTAGATATCAAAGTAATCCGGGACGGGGACATTGGCCTGCGGTGAAGCATATACTCAAGTATCTGAGAAGGACTAAGGAGTACATGTTAGTTTACCGTGCAGGCAGCTTGTTACCTCTGGGTTACAGTGTTTCTGATTTTCAGTCAGATAGGGATGAAAGTAAGTCAACCTCAGGTTATGTGTTTACCTTGGGAAGTGGAGCCATATCATGGAGGAGTGCTAAGCAGAAATGCGTGGCAGACTCCACCATGGAACCCGAGTACATAACAGCCTCAGAGGCAGCGAAAGAGGCATTTTGGCTCAGGAACTTCTTAGTGGACTTAGAGGTTATACCGAGTTTGCCACGTGGTATCACCTTGTACTGTGATAACAGTGGAGCAGTAGCGAACTCAAAAGAACCTCGAGCCCACAGGGCAAGCAAACACATAGAGCGTAAATACCATCTGATTCGGGATATCATTGGTAGAGGAGACGTTGATGTTGCCAAGATTGCATCAGAGGACAACCTAGCTGATCCTAGTTTGCCGGGGAAGGTCTTCGTCAAACACGTGGAAGGAATGGGAGTCATGAGCATGGTAATAAGATTGACGTAGGTCTTTTAGAATAACGGATTGATAGGACTATACTGTAAAAGCGAAAGCTTTAAGTGTAAGTGGGAGATTGTTAGTGTTATATACTGAAAGCTTAGCTTTGCATGTTATTACACATTTACCCTTTATGAATGAGAATCATGTTAGATTAAACAAGTTCTACATTCTATTGTTCTGCACTTAGATATGGTGGATCGTCATCGGGCGAACCGAAGATCACTCTATCAGTCACTTGCGAACAAGAATAATTGTTCACAACCTAGATGGACATGAACACCCCATCCAAACGGTTGTAGTGTCAACCATACAGTTTGTCTTGACTGATTAGTTGCACTAGTACATTTATGTATTGAACAGGATCCCAGAGAGGAGAAGTTCATTTTATACTGATCGTCGTAAATGAACTAGGACTCGGTTAATTACTTCGTTCTCTTAACCCGTAAGATATTAAACAAGCAGATATACGTAATATATATTACTTTGATTCACATGTGTGAGGTTCAGTTCGCTGGATTAATATTCCTAATGTTTAGGGTAATATTATTACATATAGGATGTACTGTTAGGATATTTACGGTCATCATGTGAGTTAGTTTGATGATGTCCCCGGAGTGAGTTCATGAAGGATTGTTATGCTAAACCCTGCAAGTGGATTAAGTTCTAGCATAATAAGAATGTGATGGACGAGCGCTAGCTTCGGTGAAATAATAATAAATTAATTAATTCTCGATTGTCAGTAATCGAATTAATTAATGAACATTATATCTTAAACGTGGGGAGGTAAATTGAGTAATTATTATTGGAGTCTCAAATGTAATTTGGGGTAGGAAAAGGGAGTGCAATAATATAATGTTGGTGGCCCATTAATATTATTTAATTAATTAGAGGAGTGGGCTTGGCGCACAGTTAGTCTAATTAATTAAGGAGCCTTTTTCCTAATCTCTTAAGGGTCCCTACTGTAGCTCTATATATACATCATTAAGCTCATGAGAAGAAAATCTCAATCTCATTCTAACGAGACACGCCCCACGCCTCTCTCTCTCTAGATCTCATTCGAACTTTATCTTCTTCTTGTTGCTCCACTGGTACAAGTAGAAGAAGGGTGTATTGAGTAATACAGTAGATGATCTGTAGGTAAGCCGAGACAAAATATATTTTGACCTGCAGAACTATCCGAAAGTCTGATTGAGACGCATAGCATACCCAGACGACCGTCTCGACAAGAACTTTCCATCGCCGCCGAGATCGCCGGAATTCGATGCCGCACGCGCCGTCACGCGCCGCCGGAAGCTCCCAGGCTGCAAAGTTTTGTTTTGATCCGTTTGCATCCGTTTGACACAGTGCAGAAGGTCGTCGAGATCCGAGCGAGGTTGAGAGAGGCTCAGAGCTGACAGAAGTCCTACGCTAACAAGCGTAGAAGGGAGCTTGAGTTTGAGAAGGGAGATAAAGTGTTCCTGAAGGTCACGCCGATGAAGGGCGTTGTACGATTGGGGAAGAAGGGGAAGCTGCAGCCCCGATTCATAGGGCCATTTGATATTCTCGAACAAGTTGGCGTAACAACCTACCGTCTGGCGCTACCCCCAGACCTCTCGGATGGACACAACGTCTTCCATGTGTCGATGTTGAGAAAGTACGTGTACGATCCGAGCCACGTAGTGAACTTTGACGGGCTAGAGGTCGGGTAGAACCTAACGTATGATGAGCGGCCGGTAGCAGTTCTGGACCGAAAGGTCCGTCGGCTGAGGAACAGAGATATTGTAATGCCCCATTTAATTGTGATTTTATATTGTGGATTATTTGATTATTATTATTATTATTGTTATCATTATAATTGTTATTATTGTTATTATTATTTATTTAATGTCTAAATATTATTAATTGTCTAATTGTAATTAATTGCCTAAATGTGTATTTGTGATATTATCATTATTATTAGTATTATAAATATTATTATTGAGTGTCCAGATATTACTAATTGTCTAATTGAAATTTATTGCTAATCATATATTTTGATAATTAATTTTATTATTTTAAAATAATGTGTGTATTAAATAAACGTTATATCCGGTTTTATTTTATTTAATTCATCGTGTGATTTAATCGAGCCCGATAATACCCGCGCGAATCGAACCCAAGCCCGTGAGACGATTTAATGTCGCGAATTGGCCCATTGGCCCAAAACCCGGTTCGGCCCTATGTATAAACCGGCCCATCAGCCCAAAAATTCGGTCCTCTCTATTGTTAGAGTGTGAATTGTATTTTCTTGTAAGGCAAGAAAAAGTCAACCCTAGTCTATTTGTATATATATATATAAGTTGTATCTATCTCCCCTCTTTCTCGTCAAATCTCCTCGTGCGCAGCTTTTCCGATCTTAATTCTTCTCTCGTCAGAAATCAGATACGCACAGCTCATCGATATTTCTCTCACGCTCTATATCTCATCTCGTTTTCTCTCAAAAACCCGACCATCATTCCTTTTTCTCGCCCCTCTCATCTACCTCTCGCAGAAATCCTGTCGTCGCCCTATTCTCTGTCCGTGACCCAGCAAGCCCCGCGAGTTCTCCTATGCGATTCCATCACGCTGTAACTCCTACGGCGAGTCCCTTCCACCGGCGATCAGACCCCTCCGCAAGCCCTCCTTTCCGTGAGCGGACCTGGCGGATCCCTTCCGGCGACCCACCACCGCTAAGCTCTGCAAGTTCCGTTCAGCCGCTGCAACTCCTCCCTGACGACCGGCGAGCCACTGTGATCATCTTCTCCACCGCACGACATCGCGAGAAGCCTTCCTTGTCCGCTGTTCGTGAGTTTTTCGGTGCCTGCAAGCCTCCGTCCGCCGCGAAGATGCTCTCCTGCCACCGCGACGAGTCCGCCGTCGCGCACGTTTACCGATAGCTCTCTGCCTGTACCTGCTCCGTCCGCGAACAACCTCGACGGCGACTTCTCTCCGTCTGCTGTTCCCTGCCGACGAAGCCGCAACCCCTCCTTCGTGCAAGACGTCCGGCTGCCGCTCTCTTACGCCTGCAAATTCCGGCGAGTCTCCTCCTCCGCAGCAACACTTTAGACGGGACGCCTCGGCCATCGCAGAAACCCCGCAATCAAAAAGGACCACCGCAGCTCTCTCCTCGGCGAGCCGCGCGAAGCCGTCGAGCCCCGTCGAGCCGTCTTCTCTCGTTCGAACCTTTCTTGCTCGTTTCCCGAGAACGGTATCGAGTCTCGACTTCTCATTTAATTTTACGTGAATAATGTTGAGATCGTTCGTGCGTTATGTGTTCATTGAATTATAATTTATGTGTTTATTATTGTTCGTTATATTATCGTCGTGATTTTATGTGAAATTCGTCGATTCCTGTGAATCGAAGAAAACTGGTTATAACTGATGAGACGCTGTGGATTTAGGAACTTAGGATTTTTACAAACACAATGGCGCTGACCTTGTGTCGATTGGAGTTGTAAATTGATAGCTATGATCTTTCGAAAGTTTAAATGGCTGTTTTGAATATGAAATTCATTATAAATTGAATACAAGTCCGATTGCCATGAAATTTTAGGAGCAGCTGTTTTTGATGAATATGTAGCTGCTGTACAATTTTCGTGATTTTTAAAGGTGTTTAGCTATTCTTAAAAATTAATTTGTTTTCTGTTCAGTTTTTTGTAAAATGCATAAGTAATTGTGTAGTATTATTTTCTGGCCAATTTTCGAGTATGTTATGTTTCAGGCATGATTATACGTGGTGCAAAATTTTTAGAAATTTTGAACTAGGTTTGATAGGGTTAACAAATTATTTTGTGATTCTTCCAGAATTTATTTTAGTTATGGTAAATTGTTCTGAAGTTGAAAAATTCTGAAAATTTGTGGGGATGCTGATTATATGATGTCTAGCATGCTGTAAAAAGTTTAGAATTTTTGGAGTTCAGTTGTGATCAGTTCTGATATAATTGTGATATTTGTTTGATTGTGGTTTTAATTTTATAAATTTGTTATCCTGAGTGTTGAAGGCTGAAAAATTTATGTGATGCTGTTCATATGCTGTAGTATTTTAGATAAAAATTTCATAGCCTGAATCGTCCATTATCATGTGCTTTTATATTAAATTTGTTTTTGCTAAAAAACTTGTTTTAATTTTATAAAATTATGCATAAGGAGTTTGAAGCTGAAATTGGGTGATCTTACTTAGAACTGGGATGTGAAATTTATGTTAAAGTTTCAGAACCTAACTCATTGATTTGATATGCCTTCTAATTTAAGTGTGAATTTGAGAAATTATTTTTCTATGTTGAAATGTGTTAAGTGTTGATGACCAAATGTGCCATGTATTTTGCTTGTGGCTCGTTTGTTGTCCTTCACTTGCTTTTGTGTGAACTCGAATATGTGGTTGATCGAGTCTAAGTCCTAGTGTTCCCATATCCACAGAACTTCACGAACCACTTGGTTGAACCAAGTTCGGCTAAGTCAACTTGTGAATTTGCTACATAGGTCTAGATAAAGTGTTGACTTTAGTATCTGGACTTAATGTAGGTGTCGAGAGGTTTTGAACCTCGCCTCGTCTCGAGATTTGTGATTTGAACTGTAGCTGCTATCAGGTTGGTACATTTATGATGTATTCCATATTTATCGCACTTATTATTTCGTGTAATATTTCTTTGAAAATTTTTGTATGCATGAGAACTCTAGTCTAAGTGTCCCGAAGGCTAGTGCCTTGATGAATGCGAAAGCAGTAGGAGGTCGCCTGCCCGTTGTATCGGGGAGGGACGCCCCAAGCCGTCGTATCCGGAAGGGAAAAAACATCTCTGCTGTCTCCTGGAAAGGATCCTACGAACTGTTGTACTCGGAGGTGGGAATGTTTCCAGTTACAGCCATGCCGTTGTATCCGGAAGGTTGTTGTATGTACATAGGAGGTTTGCAATAGGGCTGGGTAGGGGGTTTAGACTATGAATTCTGTGCATACTGATACTGATACGTTTGCCGTGATACTGCTTTTAAAAATAATTATACGAGATAATTGTGCAATAATGGTGAGCTAGTTGGTTGCTCACCCCCATTATTTTCTTTGTTATCTTTTCTCTTCCTTTGTACTAGGTTGAGACGAGTTGGAGACGGTGGCGTAGGACGAGCGAGATGGAGGTCATTATGTGTTGAAACCTATGCTTCTGCTTGAACTTAATACTTATTTATTTTGCTATTATGCTTTGAATTATTTACTGCTTCCACTTTTCGAACTAAGTTTATGTATGTTGAACCATGATCATGCTAGACTTTTGAAATGAATTTGAGACGTATGTTCTGTGGGATTGTTATTTTGATAACTCGAGTATGTGTAGGTTCTTGGATTGTTGGTTGTGCTTATTTGTTGTGGTTAATAAGTAGCGCCAGTTACTCGATAAATGTTTTAACTTGGATAAAAAAAAAATAATAATAACTCTGATTTTTTTTTTTACTAAATAGATGCGGTATATTCTTTAAAATAAAACGGGGCGTCACAGTTTGGTATCAGAGCTAGTCTGCGTTTCTGTAGACTATCTCTTTTGTTTATGTGTTTAGTGACCATTTGACCACTCGCTTTCGTCTCGCCGCGCCAGCTCAAGGTATGAGTTTTATTGTTTTGATTATTACCGATATCGTGATTATAGTTCGTTCTTTTATTGGGGCTTAGGAATTTATCCTCCGTTTATATGGACTTGAACCCTAGTGTTATAGAGTTAAGTTCCAACTTTAGAAATGTTGTTGTGAGTTTTCGAGTTGGTCTTATCGAGTTAAGTTTGGTCTATAGCAGTGCACTCGTTATGAGTTTCTATTTAGTGCCATCGATTGAGAATCATTCGTAAGCTATCTCGAAAGAGAAGGCTTAAGTAAAGGGAACAGATAACCGAAAGAGTCCCAGGTGTATGGATTATTCGGAAGTCTGTGACTATTGTGGATAGATCTATTAGACGCGTGCTAGAACCCGGTTAATGGGAACCGGGAGTGGAGTCTAAGTGTCGGTTTCATGTCGATGATCCGACCACTTGTGCGTGTAGATTCGTGGGAATCGGGTTAATGGCTGATTTTCCCCTTCTTATAATTTGTTCGTTATTATCCGTGTATTTCTCGTTAGTTTGTCTCGTGAAATTCTTCGTGGGTATTAGAACTCTGTTGTTGAGTTATTGATACCCTCTTCTTTTGTTATTTATGGCTGAGTTGTTATCGAATAAAATTCGAGCCTTGACTTGTCATCCGAACCTTCATTCTGTGATTGTCGTACTTTTTAAGAGTTGGGTTTGGAAAACCTCTTTTTGAAAACCTTTCATTGATGACTATTTGGTCGCTGATTTGACCCCTTAAACTCGGTCGATAGGCTTTGAACTCTTCTGATGAGTTTTCCTAATTTTTTTTCGGTTTGTGGGTGATCTGTTTTCCATGGCTGTTTAAACCCTGAAACCTTGTCGTTTCTTTTTGAAGTCTTCTTGTAAATTTTAGATCAGCCTGTTGCCTTTCATGAGGAATAGGAATCACGTGTTGGTTATTTTCTTTTATTTATCGATAATTGCGCCGATCCGATCGTTGCATAGTCAGTTTTTCGTGTAAATCGCAGCAGTTGGAGTCTTTTATTTTTTTCGCTATTTTTGGCATGCTTCTGGTAATCTGGGAACCTCGATGTCTTCATATGAATTGCAGTTTTGTCTCTTACGATTCAAACGGCGCAAGATTCATTCAGGGAATGCGTTCAAGATACGAACTTCATGCAATCAGATTTTTGGAAATTTGCAGCAAATATTAATGTACGAGCTCGATCCGTTTTCAACCCTTTAACTTACCCGTTCACGCCTTTGCAGCCCGAGTACTTATCCCTTGCCCTTGATTACTACTTTTCGCTTAGTAGTCAAGTTTGAATTGTATTTCGAGACCGATCTTATTTATTTGACTTTCGTACCGTGACAAACCTCGCTTGATTTTTTTGATTTTTTTTTCTTTTCCTTACGTGGAACCTTGGATGGAGTTGAGCATCAGAATCTTATTTTCTATTGGTTCTTATCTGATATCGAATCCTGTGTCGTAACGTCGCTAAGTCGATGCGAGGGTTACCTTGAGAATACCATAGCTTCGAGATAGACGGCGATCAATTTTTCTTTCGTGATTTATTTTAACTTTGAACCGGAGTGGCGTACGTGAGAGTCGTCGCATACCTGATCGGGAAGAGCCTCGACACCTTTCTAGGGAGGTTTTTGTAATAGAAAATCTCTTAAGGAGGGTAGTCGGGCCTGATGTAAGCACATCGTGAGGTGCATAGCCGTTTTCGTTTTCGTATTGTGTTCATCATAAATTTTTCGAAACTCTCGTTCTATTTCACTTCGGAACTTCGAGAGTGATTCCTTGTATTTCTTTGGCTTTTGGGCAATCCTCAGAAAACTCTTGTTTTTAGTTTGTTTGGAATTTTTGTTTCAAGATTTGCAACCCTGAGAAACGATTAAAACAAGCATTTTTGTTTTTTCCGCTTGTCTTATATCATCCTTTTGATTTTATGATGCCATTCGGTCTGGGTACTCCATTCATGCCCGGATCAGTTTGTCGTGGCCTTCATCGTTGATGACTTATGTTCGAGACGCGATCGAGACGAATCCACCAAGGAGGCTTTGTGGTGAGATCCGGAATTGTGAAGATCTTAGCAGCGTAGAATTTGAGCTCGTTTAGGACTACCGGCACGTTTAGCTACCGGTGAAAGAGCTGACGTGACGGCCGACACTGTTAGTCGGAAGAGTCATGCGAGCTGATCATTTTCATTGTTCGGCAATGACCACTGAGTTGGGATGATTCCTAGCTGAGGATGTCGATACTCGTCTTCCTTAGGAGATTCTTCCATAACTCTTATATATGTTATCCGCTTGAAGCTGCATGGTTCGGGGAAGGATGTGATGATTTGGAAGCCCTGAACCATTCGAGTTTAAAAATACCTAAATGCTGGGGGATGATGTCTTTGTTATATCCTAATGTTTCTCGGTTTCGTGAAAACCTTTCCTTCCGGGCTACCTCAGATAGTGCGAACCTTGAATTAGAGTAATTCTTTTCTGTATCTCGAACCGAATGCCGACGCTGACTGGGTATAATCACGCGAAGTGGTGGTTGAACACGCGAGCCTGTGCTGAGAGACGTGAGGCACTACAGGGCCGATCGTTGACTCGCACGAGAGTTGCAGCCACCACCACAGAATGCAGGAGCTCCCCAAGTCAGTGTGCGGCTGAAACCTTATCCGTTTAGGTCCTTAGCTGAGGCACCCCGCTTATGCAGCTCCAGTGTGTGTGACATCTCTCGGGTGACAGTGCATTTAACCCCGGACTGGCTATGTCCTTTTAGGTCGTTATTGTGGGATCGTCGAGCATCCCTATTTGAGAGTCACTTTCTACGATAGAAGTTGTTTTCGAATGTCTAGTCGATACTTCATAAACCGCATACGAGCTGTTACTCGTGTCGGCAAAGAATGAGACTTTGTCAGCAATATCGAGCAGAACCGTGTGTTCTGAAGGTATCAGTTTTGAGGATGGTCTTTTTTATGTTGGTTAGCCATTTATATGCAATTCCGCGGCGGGCCGTCTGATACGGACGCACGGAGCACATTGAAATCGTGGGCAAGTCGTCAGCGTGACCCGGGCACGAGACTGAACTTGGCACCGTGTAGAGATCCAGATAGTTATGCGTTTAGGACATGCTGTTGAGACCCTGAGAGACTGTTTGGAGTCTGGTGTACACAATAGGTATGTCGCGTGGAATTTCTTACCATGGGATTGGGCGCTTATAGCGATGGCTAATAAGCGACGATCTTGATGGTACCGTACGAGGTTCTGAGTACGGAAAGAGGCGTTGTACGCCTCGAGTTTTGGGACGAGAGGAAGTATCAGCCACAATTATTGGTCCTTTCGTGATTCTCGACCGAGTCGGCGTCTTAGCCTGACGGTTGACCCCATCACCGGAGCTTGCAAGAGTGCACGACCTGTTCAGTGCCTCGTGGAGAGGGGACATGTGCGCGACTCTAGGCACGAGGCGATCTTTGACGAGCTGCATGTGGGTAGAACCTTACCTTTTTGATGAGGTACCGGCGACCTACTGGATTGACGAATCCAGCAGGGAGAGTCCGGAAGAGGTACTCGTCAAAGTCCGGCGGGGTAACCATGGCTAGTGTGGTGTGACTTGGTAGAGTGGGGAGATTCGGACCGAGTATCCGAGTTTAGTGGTTTGAGCTTCTCTCTTGTGGCAGTTGTCCTGTTGGGATGATTTTTCTTGGATTTCCGAGGACGGAAATCGTTTAAGGAGGGTAGACTGTAATGCCCCATTTAATTGTGATTTTATATTGTGGATTATTTGATTATTATTATTATTGTTATCATTATAATTGTAATTATTGTTATTATTATTTATTTAATGTCTAAATATTATTAATTATCTAATTGTAATTAATTGCCTAAATGTGTATTTGTGATTTTATTATTATTATTACTATTATAATTATTATTATTGAGTGTCCAGATATTACTAATTGTCTAATTGAAATTTATTGCTAATCGTATATTTTGATAATTAATTTTATTATTTTAAAATAATGTGTGTATTAAATAAACGTTATATCCGGTTTTATTTTATTTAATTCATCGTGCGATTTAATCGAGCCCGATAATACCCGCGTGAATCGAACCCAAGCCCGTGAGACGATTTAACGTCGCGAATTGGCCCATTGGCCCAAAACCCGGTTCGGCCCTATGTATAAACCGGCCCATCAGCCCAAAAATTCTGTCCTCTCTATTGTATGAGCGTGAATTGTATTTTCTTGTAAGACAAGAAAAAGTCGACCCTATATATATATTATATATATATATATATATAAGCTGTATCTATCTCCCCTCTTTCTCGTCAAATCTCCTCGTGCGCAGCTTTTCCGATCTTATTTCCGATCTTAATTCTTCTCTCGTCAGAAATCAGATACGTGCAACTCATCGATCTTTCTCTGACGCTCTATATCTCATCTCGTTTTCTCTCAAAATCCCTACCATCATCCCTTTCCTCGTGTAACGGCCCGGTGGGGTCCACTCTCTCTCGGGCTGGCCCACCGGTCCGCTAATCTCCTCATGGCCTTCTGGGTTGCTCTCTCCCAGTTTTTGCCTTCCCCAGGATTCGAACCCAGTACCCTGAGCATAAGGTACTAGTTTATGTGAATCCTGGTACCAATGAGCTCTTTTAATATCCCATTCAGTAATTAATAAAAGTAATTATTCTAAGTTGAACTAATTACTTTTATTAATAATGCTCGTTCCTAGTTCCGAGCCACTTGTCAAGTTATTCAGTTAAAAATTCGACTTTAAGTCGAAAGTATTCTCGGTTCAATATTATTCAGTAATCGAGCCAGTTCAGTAATTAATTAATCCGGTCTGTTTATTTTTATAAATGGATTTATAAGACGAGATTAATTAATATAAGATGACGAATAATCGAAATTGAGTATATTTTGATTAATCGTTTAAGATAAGTAGTGAACTGAACCCAAGTATGTTCGGTCATAAGTTGAACTTAATTAAGAAATAGCCGAGTCTTTGTACTAAATACTTAGAATTTTTCTAAGTGTTTAAGTCATCAATATAAGATCATAATATTGAGCCTTAGCATAAGTTGATACAAGTTAAGTCTCGAAGTGCGGTTAAGTATCCATGAACATTTAAGTGATAAATGTTTAAAGAAGTGAGAAAATTTATTTAGACATTTTTTTTTCCAACGATATAACAGCTCCATTAATACCAAAATAGCGAAAGAGTACAAGGGAAAATCCCCAATTCCGAACAAATGAGAGAACAAGCCACAGGCTTGCCTAACACAGCTACTAACAATCATCCAAGCCACAACCAACACCAACCAAAGGAGAGACCCAAGGACATGAACAAACAGCACAAAAAACAAACCTTAACTGGATTTACAACACTGCTATAAATAATAATAAGCACATGAACCAAACATACACAAGCCAAATAACCCACTGACCCTAGACCTAGGCTACAGACTTGGTACTGTCTTCATCCAGAAATGTGTCTGCATTTGTAATCAATCCAATCTCTAACAGCAGCCCTAACAATCCACTCCTCTGGGTGCCATTGCCCTTCAAAAATCCACAAGTTTCTAGCTCTCCATAGCCACCACAAGATGTATGTGGATAGCTGAATCCTGTCTTCAGAAATGTCATCCTTCTTCATGTTGCTAATCCACCACCACCACTGCTTGACAGTAAGCTGTTCTTCAAACACCCTATCCCACTGGACTGGAGCAATTTTCCAAACTAGCACAGCCTTGAAACAGGAAAACAGAACATGCTCTTGAGTCTCTTCTCCTTCCCCACATACTCTACATCTACCCTCAACATCCATTCCCCTCCTCTGCAGATTAGAATTGACAGGTAAAATATCTGAAATGGCTTCCCACACAAAGTGTTTGACTTTGCCCATCACCTTCAACTCCCAGCATCTTCTTCTAGCTCTTTTATTGCCCTCAGCTTGCCCACTGCTCTCAGCCACTGCAGATGAAGCCATCTTAACAGCCAACATTTGACAATAAGCCTTCTTAACAGAGAATTTTCCTTTATCCACCAGGTCACATTGCCTTTTATCCTCAGCTCTTGGGTTCAAAGAATTTATCTGCATTATTTTCCCAGCATCATCTTCTGAGAACAAAGCCCTAATAAGATTTCCATCCCAGTACACACCACCAGCCTGAAGAAGATCATGAACCCATAAAAGATTGCCATCAATCCCCACCTTAAGCTCAGGGCTGGCTCTGTTCAGACCAGGCACCCAATTTGGATCATTGAGCCTGGTACTCTTGCCATTTCTGATGGTAACTTTAACATGTTTCTGCAAGTCAGGAAGATAAGAAGCCCAGAAAGACCAAAGCCAAGAGGCCCCACCTGTATTATTCCAGTCAAAGATAGAGCAGTTTCTAAAGTACTTATGCATAAGAAGTTGACTCACCAGCAGATCAGGTTTCTCAATAATCCTCCACAGCTGTTTAAGAATCAGAGCCTTATTAAACAACTTCAAGTCTTTGAAACCCAGTCCACCATCAAGTTTAGGCATAGCAAGTTTGTCCCAGGAAAGCCAATGCATACCCTTCTCTTTATCACCACCCTTCCTCCACCAAAATTTAGGAATCAATTGGCAAATCTCCTTGCAGATGCTAACAGGAATCACAAAGCAGGACATCACAAAAACAGGCAAGGCACTCAGCACACTCTTCACCAATACCTCCTTTCCTGCAGTAGTAAGAAAATGATTCTTCCAGCTACTAATTCTATCCTTCACCACATCAACCACAAATTTGAAAGTATCAATTTTAGAAGCCCCAATCCCAAGAGGAAGCCCAAGATATCTGGATGATCTTTTAATTTCAACCCCAGCCAACAATATGGACAATCTACTACTGAGATCAGAATTGCCATTTTTACTCAAAAATAAAGAGGACTTACTCAAGTTCACTTTCTGACCAGCAAACATCTGATATTTAGCAAGAATATCCAGCAGCAACAACACATGGGCTTCATCAGCTTTACAGAACACAAGAGCATCATCAGCAAACAACAAATGGGAGATCATGGGACCTTCTCTAGAAATTTTAATGCCTCTAAATTCACCAGTAGATATTTTATGAGTTAAACACGCAGATAGCACCTCAGAAACCAGAATGAAAAGATAGGGGGACAAGGGATCCCCCTGTCTGATTCCCCTAGAAGACTTCACATAGCCACACACTTTGCCATTCAAATTGAAAGAAAATGTAGGAGCAGCAATACAACTCAACACCCACTGAATAAATTTAACATGAAACCCCATCTTTCCCATCACTCTCCTGATACTATCCCATTCAACCCTGTCATAAGCCTTTTCCATGTCCAATTTGAGTGCCATAAACACATGAGGCCCAGAACTATGTCTATGAAGATAATGGAAAATCTCATGAGCTATTACCACATTATCCAGCAATAATCTACCAGGCACAAAAGCAGTTTGAGCATTGCTAATACACAACTCCAGACAAGGCTTCAATCTATCAGCCAACAACTTAGCTATAATCTTGTACATCACCCCACATAGACTGATAGGTCTATAATTTTTCAAAGAAACAGGATACATACATTTAGGAATCAGAGTGATAATAGTATGCTTAAAATTTTTCAACATGTGCCCAGAAGAGAAGAAACTGAAAATAGCTCTGCAGACATCATTTTTGATAATATACCAGAATTTTTGAAAGAAAGTAGCTGTCATACCATCATCACCAGGTGCTTTCTCCGGGGCAAGACTGAACACCACAGCTTTAATTTCCTCCTCTGTGAAGGCTTGCAATAACTCAGAGTTAACAGCATCAGAGATAGAAGAAGGAATGTGTTGCAGCAGTTCCTCACCCCCACTTGATCCTTCTGATTTGAACAGCTCTGAGTAATAGCTGGAAATGTGGCCCTTGATATCCTCAAAGTTTGTAAACACCTCCCCTGAGCTGCTGGTAAGTTTGGTAATTGAATTAGCATGTCTTCTCTGAGAGGTAAAGGCATGAAAAAACTTTGAATTGCAATCCCCAGCTTTGAGCCAAAGAGCTCTGGATTTGTTCCTCCAATATTGTTCTTCATCTAGATGGGCTTTGTCAAGTTCACTCTTTACTAAGCCCCATTGCTCCCAGTCTCTGTCCCTGCCCTCAGCCCTCAAAACAGTCATCTTCTCAGTCAGGACTTTAATGGTTTTTTCCTGGTTTCTATGGTGAGATTTATGCCAAGCAAGTAAAGCCATTCTGGTATTCTTGATCTTCTGGTGCACCTGGTATAAAGCTGAGCCATCCACACTAATCTGCCACCCTTCCCTCACAGCCTCAGACACTCCCTCCATCACTACCCAACCACTGTTAAACTGGAATCTCTTATGTCTGTTGTTAACCTGAAGCTCAGTATCAAAAAGCAGGACATTGTGGTCTGAGGCAGATCTAAAGTAGTTTGAAGCCTCCATTCTAGGAAATCTGGCCAACCAGTCAACAGATGCAAAGATTTTGTCTAGTCTTTCCTCCACATAGCCATCTCCAGCTCTATTGTTACCCCAGGTGAAAAATGACCCTTTCTGGGCTATCTCTTGCATTTCCATATTATTGATGAAATTCTGGAAGCCCACAAAGCTACTGGAATTCCTGGCCAGCCCCCCTCTCTTCTCCTCATTTGATACCAAATCATTCCAATCCCCTGCAATCAGCCACCCATCACCCCAGCTGCTTCTCCTCTGCTCAAGAAACTCCCATTGCCTATTTCTCTCCCTTCTGTCAGTGCTCATGTACACAAATATCATCCAACACCACTCCTCAATCCCAGCCCCTTTAGCCTCCACTTGCACACAAAACTCATTTCCCACAATCTGATTCACCTCCATTTGAGAATCCCAAAGTAGTAACAAGCCACCTCTCGAGCCAACAGGATCCACCAAGTACCATCTAGACTGAAATCCAAGCTTCCTACACACAGTATTAGTAAATAATCTACTTTTCTTTGTTTCAGATAGAAATATAACATTTGGGTGGTGGATTCTTCTGGAATCCTTGATCTGGGAAACTGTAGAGGGCCCACCCAGTCCTCTACAGTTCCACACCATGGCCTTCATTGATCACATTGGGGCCATTTGTGGCTGGCCTTCTCCACCAAAGATTTGGTATTGCACCCTTTTTGTTTTTTATCACTGGGTTCCCCTTCCACACAATTCTCCAAGCCCTCACAGATACTTAGGTCTCTGCTTCTTTTCAACTGGCTATGAACATTGGTATCCTCAACTGTCACAATATCCTGGATTTTGTTAGGTTTATCTGTAATTCTCCTCTTCCACCTAGACTGAGATCTCTTCCTCAAATTATAACAGCATGCCTGCTCCACTAACTCTACTGGAATAATCTCCGCACCTTCCTGAGTTCCTTCTGTTTCCATAAACATCTCACCATCCCCCTCCGCATGATGTTCTACCTCCACAACTTTCCCTGTTGCTCCAGTTTGTTGGATCATTGCCATTTCCACTTTCTTGTTGGATGCTGAGTTGGGACTGAAAGGTTGAATACTGTGTGCAACGAGCTCTGGATTATGAGCATTACCAGTAGCAGCCTTATCAGGTCAGATTGTCGGATACCCTTGAGTCATGGTTTGCATTTGACTTAGGATTCGATTCCTTCTCCCCAGAGTGAAAACTATAAGAGCTCCTGCCACCCCCAAAAGTTTCACTAACCTTCATCCAATCACCATATTGCCCATCGACCACACAGTTCTTGTCAAAGTCTTCTTCCCTCTTCTTGCAATTTCTTTCTAAATGGCCAATCATACCACAGTAATAGCACAGGTTAACAAGTTTCTCATACCTGAATGCGACCCTAACTTTCTCATTCCCCAGCTTAACAAAAGTACATTGAGGGATAGGTTTATTTATATCAATGGCAACCAAGATTTTTATGAAACTGCCCACATCTCCCCCTACTTTGCAGACAATAGAATTCTTCACCTTGTTAAATATTTGCCCTATCTTAATCCCCACATCCATGCTCATCCAATTTAAGGGAACATTGATGATTTGCACCCATAAATTGATTTCCTCAAAACAACTATGTCTCTTATGTAACCCTGGGAACCACTCTTTCAAAATCAAATATTGAATTTCATACATCCAGTTATTTCCCGACCCCACTTTCTTCATATCATCCTGGGACAGAAATATGAACTGGAAAAAATTCTCACTGATTTCCTTAACTTCCATAGAGTTCTGCATCCGCCAAATAAGACCCATCGTTCTCTTTATTCCCAGCAATCCTGCGTGTCTATCCCCTACGATCTTACCAAAGAGACTGCGCCTACATTCCTCCTCACTCGACTTAATGTCGTCTTCCTTGATTTCCACTTCTCCAGCTTCCGTAGCAGATAGCGACATATGGAGAAGCTTTCGCATCACACCCTCTTCCACAACACCCCTCGAAGAACTTCCCGGCGACTTATCTCCCATCGGTAATTCAGACACAGCCAGAAATCCTCCAATCCCCAACCCCCTTCAAATGTAGCCACAATAAATCCACGAAAATAAATCAAACCCCACGAATCACCTACAGAAGAATACAATTGCCAAATTCATAGCTAAAATTCATAGATATCACTCCCACCCGAGAGAAATCGACACTCACGCGAGAGAATTTCGCTCTCACCCGAGAGAATTGGCATTAAAAAATATCATTTATTTTAAGAGAAACCGAAATTTTTAGAATTCTATTTAAATTATTTTAAGAGAAACCAAAATTTTTAGAATTCTCGGTTTTACGGTAATCGTTTGGTTTAAGTCCGAATGTAGTTCCGTAAATGTAGAATATTTTAAGATAATTATATTAGATCCTAAGAAGCAATATGTTCATTAAATTGAAGAAAAACTGTGAGTAAAGAATTTAAATTTTAGAATTTTCAGTTTTACGGTAAACGTTCGTTTTAAGTCTGAATTGAGTTCTGTAAATTGTATTATTCTCGGTTTATTAGCATGATCCAAGACCATATGAGCATTAATTTTCAGTAAAAGAGTTTTAAAATCAGCCATTTTGAAAGAAAATGTAAAAGTAATAAAAAAAAAGGATGATTTTTATTATTTACTATTTTGTTCCAAAGATTTTTATATGATGAATGGTGACATTTTTTCAATAATATATGGAATCAATTACATCACATTAAGCACGAAATTTTGGTCATCAATTGGTGAGAATGAGATGAGAAAATCACAACAAAGTTTTGCTAAGTCTTGAAGTTAGCATTTTTTTTTCAACAATTGGTGAACATTTTATTAAACTTGGTGGAATAAGTTTTATCTACCAAAAAGCTCATTCATGGCTATAACTAGAGGCCATTTTTGATGATTAATTATGTTTGGATAAGAATACAAGTTAATCATAAAATAGTTTATGATTAATTAAGTTCATAAGTTTAAATTGTTATTTTGTTCATTTCTTCACTCCATTATGATGTTTTACCAATTTGTGCCTACAAATAGAGGCCTAAAAATCAGAGTTCTCACACCAAAGAAAAGTACCAAAAGTTATATAAGAGTGTAAGAGAGAATAAATAGTAGAAAATTTGGAGAAGTGAAGAATTTGAAGTAAAGAATCAAGTTCTTACTCTAGCAAGAAGGAGGTAATTTATTTATCTTAAAGTTACTTGCTTATGTTCATGTTTTGATAATGAGTTTACATGTTTAGTAGATGATATTAAGTGTTTAATAATGTTTTTAATATGACTTAGATATTAAAGTTTTATATGAATATAAGTATGCTAGAAAATAAGTTATTTCCAGCTCATATATATGTCATATGTGTTCAGTTATGATGAGATTTTTACCTAGATATGAAAAATCTGGAAATCTATGCTTCCTATGGTTATTTCTTGTGTAAAAGAGGAGTACATCAAGTCATTTAGTTTAGTATAACTCAAGATATGAATTTTTAAAGTTTATCATGCAAGCTGAATTTTATGTACTTGTTTCCTGCAGCAACTTTAAACTTGAATAACTCGAGATATATGCATGATAAAATTATAAAATTTTTATGACATGTCTAAATATGAGTTAGGAATATTACTGTTGAATTTAATGATTTGAAGATGAGAAATGAATGAGTTATGATAATTACAAGGCATATATGTAAAGATGAGTATATATGCAAGAATATTCATGATATGATCAAGTTATTAAAGTGAGATTATTATGATCAATTCTCATATATGTGATGAGCAATTTGGCAAAATTTTAGTTTAATATGTTGAGTATATAATCTTATAAAGATTGTATTAAGTATGACATATTAATATCATGATTAAATGTTATGATTAAAAGTTGAAGTAGGACTTGAGTTTATTTTCACTTTCAAGTTAATTAAGTGAAAATTTAATATAAGCTAATATTTAAAATTTGGGAGATATGATGTATGATGAATTAAGTATTTGATTGAACCAGAAAGTTCATTGGCTGAGGAATTGAGATATTTCCTCGTAAGTATAAAATGGAATCGCCACATAGAGTTAAATGCCCGTGGGAAGTGAGAAATTGATATTAGCACTCGTTTTTCCAGATTTCGAGTTCTTATATATATATATATATATATATATATATATATATATATATATACATAGTTGTATATATATATATATATACATAGTTGTATATATATATATATATACATAGTTGTATATATCTCAGTTTCAGTATTTTCGAGGACGGAAATAGTTTTAAGGGGGGTAGATTGTAATATCCCATTCAGTAATTAATAAAAGTAATTATTCTAAGTTGAACTAATTATTTTTAATAATAATGCTCGTTCCTAGTTCCGAGCCAGTTATTAAGTTATTCAGTTAAAAATTCGACTTTAAGTCGAAAGTATTCTCGGTTCAATATTATTTAGTACTCGAGCCAGTTCAGTAATTAATTAATCCGGTCTGTTTATTTTTATAAATGGATTTATAAGACGGGATTAATTAATATAAGATGACGAATAATCGAAATTGAGTATATTTTGATTAATCGTTTAAGATAAGTAGTGAACTGAACCCAAGTATGTTCGTCATGAGTTGAACTTAATTAAGAAATAGCCGAGTCTTAGTACTAAATACTTAGAATTTTTCTAAGTGTTTAAGTCATCAAGATAAGATCATAATATTGAGTCTTAGCATAAGTTGATACAAGTTAAGTCTCGAAGTGCGGTTAAGTATCAATGAACATTTAAGTGATAAATGTTTAAAGAAGTGAGAAAATTTATTTAGACATGATAGTCTATTTAAATTATTTTAAGAGAAACCGAAAATTTTAGAATTTTTGGTTTTATGGTAATCGTTCGGTTTAAGTCCGAATGTAGTTCCGTAAATGTAGAATATTTCAAGATAATTATATTAGATCCTAAGAAGCAATATGTTCATTAAATTGAAGAAAAACTGTGAGTAAAGAATTTAAATTTTAAAATTTTCAGTTTTACGGTAAACGTTCGTTTTAAGTCTGAATTGAGTTCCGTAAATTGTATTATTCTCGGTTTATTAGCATGATCCAAGACCATATATGAGCATTACTTTTCAGTAAAAGAGTTTTAAAAATCAGCCATTTTGAAAGAAAATGTAAAAGTAATAAAAAAAGGATGATTTTTATTATTTTTAGTATTTTGTTCCAAGGATTTTTATATGATGAATGGTGATATTTTTTCAATAATATATGGAATCAATTACATCACATTAAGTACGAAATTTTGGTCATCAATTGGTGAGAATGAGATGAGAAAATCACAACAAAGTTTTGCTAAGTCTTTAAGTTAGCATTTTTTTTAAACAATTGGTGAGCATTTTATTAAACTTGGTGGAATAAGTTTTATCTACCAAAAAGCTCATTCATGGCTATAACTAGAGGCCATTTTTGATGATTAATTATGTTTGGATAAGAATACAAGTTAATCATAAAATAGTTTATGATTAATTAAGTTTATAAGTTTACATTGTTTATTTTGTTCATTTCTTCACTCCATTATGATGTTTTGCCAATTTGTGCCTATAAATAGAGGCCTAAAAATCAGAGTTCTCACACCAAATAAAAGTACCAAAAGTTATATAAGAGTGTATAGAATAAATAGTAGAAAAATTGGAGAAGTGAAGAATTTGAAGTAAAGAATCAAGTTCTTACTCTAGCAAGAAGGAGGTAATTTATTTATCTTAAAGTTACATGCTTATGTTCATGTTTTGATAATGAGTTTACATGTTTAGTAGATGATATTAAGTGTTTAATAATGTTTTTAATATGACTTAGATATTAAAATTTTATATGAATATAAGTATGCTAGAAAATAAGTTATTTCCAACTCATATATATGTCATATGTGTTCAGTTATGATGAGATTTTTAACTAGATATGAAAAATCTGGAAATCTATGCTTCCTATGGTTATTTCTTGTGTAAAAGAGGAGTACATAGGATCAAGAATCAAGTCATTTAGTTTAGTATAACTCAAGATATGAATTTTTAAAGTTTATCATGCAAGCTGAATTTTATGTACTTGTTTCAAGCAGAAACTTTATCATGATAAAATTATGAAATTTTTATGACATGTCTAAATATGAGTTAAGAATATTACTGTTGAATTTCATGATTTGAAGATGAGAAATGAATGAGTTATGATAATTACAAGGCATATATGTAAAGATGAGTATATATGCAAGAATATTCATGATATGATCAAGTTATTAAAGTGAGATTATTATGTGTGATGAGCAATTTGGCAAAATTTTAGTTTAATATGTTGAGTATATAATCTTATAAAGATTGTATTAAGTATGACATATTAGTATCATGATTAAATGTTATGTTTAAAAGTTGAAGTATGACTTGAGTTTATTTTCACTTTCAAGTTAATTAAGTGAAAATTTAATATAAGCTAATATTTAAAATTTGGGAGATATGATGTATGATGAATTAAGTATTTTATTGAGTAAAAGTGTAAGAAAAAGTTAAGTTGTTTGATGACTTAATATTTATTTGAGACATATTAAGCTTATTGAATATCTTTAAGATTCGGATAAGTAAGAGTTAAATCTTATTGAGTATACGAGCATAGTACTTAGTATATTTGTTTATATTTTTATGTAGCTTGCAGATATAGCTACCAAGAGCAACACTTACATTTTTCAAAAGTTTTCAAAAGAAGAAAGGTGGGGACCCAGACTGGGTATTACATTGAGTATAATATTGATATATGTCCGAGGTATGTATACAGTTTAAGTTTATACGCTTGGAATGAGGAGGCATTCAGTTGTCTCAGAGTATATCCTAAGTTCTGATGGAGGCCGTTTGAGTAGCCTTGAGAAATATCCATCAGATTGTGCACAAGTATCCGATCAGATATCGGCCAGATCCAGTTTAAGTTACTGGAACAGATTTCCAGTCCAGATATATACCAAAGATCATGATATTGTATTATTATTGCTGTTTACTTTAGTATGGGTGATTTCGGGGTACAAGAGGATCAATACTCATCCCCATTGTGTTTTTCAGGTAACAGTGTCGGGCCGAAGGTGTGAGCTCGAGATGTGGTGATGGTGGTCGTGCACTTATTTCAAGTGGACATTTATTAAGTATTTGATATGTCTGTATAATAAACCACGTTTTTAAGTATTTCCGGTATGCACATTAAGTATTGAACTTGCATTTTTAATAAATTTCAGATTTTAAGTTTGTACCATTTCGAGAAGTATGAATATGGTACAGTTAAATGCAAGTTTAAAGGTAATCTGTTTTCTTTAGGTCTAGAGAAGTATTAGACAGAAAGTTTAAAGATAAACGGATTTTCAAGAAGATGAGTTTGAGTAGCATCTCGAGTTAGTCGCAAAATATTTCGAAAGAGTTATAAGTATTTTCGAAGTAAAAGTTGCGAAAAATTTACTCTGATGAGCAGGGTGTTACACCTCACCCCTCTCATATACCTCTCGCAGAAATCCCGTCGTCACACTATTCTCTGTCCGCGACCCAGCAAGCCCGGCGAGTTCTCCTATGCGATTCCGTCACGCTGCAACTCCTCCGGCGAGTCCCTTCCACCGGCGATCAGACCCATCCGCAAGCCCTCCTTTCCGTGAGCGGACATGGCGAATCCCTTTCGGCGACCCACCACTGCGAAGCTCTGCAAGCTCCGTTCAGCCGCTGCAACTCCTCCCCGACGACCGGCGAGCCGCTGTGATCGTCTTCTCCACCGCACGACATCGCGAGAAGCCTTCCTTGTCCGCTGTTCGTGAGTTTTCTGGCGCCTGCAAGCCTCCCTCCGCCGCGAAGATGCTCTCCTGCCACCGCGACAAGCCCGCCGTCGCGCACGTTCACCGGCAGCTCTCTGCCTGTACCTGCTCCGTCCGCGAACAGCCTCGACGGCGACTTTTCTCCGTCTGCTGTTCCCTGCCGACGAAGCCGCAGCCCCTCCTTCGTGCAAGACGTCCGGCTGCCGCTCTCTTCTGCCTGCAAATTTCGGCGAGTCTCCTCCTCCACAGCAGCACTTTTGACGGGACGCCTCGGCCATCGCAGCAACCCCGAATCGAAAAGGACCACCGCAACTCTCTCCTCGGCGAGCCGTGCAAAGCCGTCGAGCCCCGTCGAGCCGTCTTCTCTCGTTCGAACCTTTCTCGCTCGTTTCCCGAGAATGGTATCGAGTCTCGACTTCTCGTTTAATTTTACGTGAATAATGTTGAGATCGTTCGTGCGTTATGTGTTCATTGAATTATAATTTATGTGTTTATGATTGTTCGTTATATTATCGTCGTGATTTTATGTGAAATTCGTCGATTCCTGTGAATCGAACGAAAACTGGTTATAAGTGATGAGTTACTGTGGATTTAGGAACTTAGGATTTTTACGAACACAATGGCGCTGACCTTGTTTCGATTGGAGTTGTAAATTGATAGTTATGATCTTTCGAAAGTTTAAATGGCTGTTTTGAATATGAAATTCGTTATAAATTGAATACCAGTCCGATTGCCTTGACATCTTAGGAGCAGCTGTTTTTGATGAATATGTAGCTGCTGTAAAATTTTCGTGATTTTTAAAGGTGTTTAGCTATTTTTAAAAATTAAATTGTTTTCTGTTCAGTTTCTTGTAAAATGCATAAGTAATTGTGTAGTGTTATTTTCTGGCCAATTTTCGAGTATATTATGTTTCAGGCATGATTTTATGTGGTGCAAAATTTTTAGAATTTATGAACTAGGTTTGATAGGGTTAACAAATTATTTTGTGATTCTGCCCGAATTTATTTTAATTATGGTAAATTGTTCTGAAGTTGAAAATTCTGAAAATTTGTGGAGATGCTGATTATATGATGTCTAGCATGCTGTAAAAAGTTTAGAATTTTTGGAGTTCAGTTGTGATCAGTTCTGATATAATTATGATATTTGTTTGATTGTGGTTTTAATTTTATAAAATTGTTATCCTAAGTATTGAAGGCTGACAAATTTATGTGATTCTGTTCATATGTTGTAGTATTTTAGATAAAAATTTCATAGCCTGAATCATCCATTATCATGTGCTTTTAATTTAAACTTGTTTTTGCTGAATAACTTGTTTGAATTTTATAAAATTATGCATAAGGAGTTTGAAGCTGAATTGGGTGATCTTACTTAGAACTGGGATGTGAAATTTATGTTAAAGTTTCAGAACCTAACTCATTGATTTGATATGCCTTCTAATTCAAGTGCGAATTTGAGAAATTGTTTTCTATGTTGAAATGTGTTAAGTGTTGATAACCAAATGTGCCATGTGTTTTGCTTGTGGCTCGTTTGTTGTCTTTCACTTGCTTTTGTGTGAACTCGAATATGTGGTTGATCAAGTCTAAGTCCTAGTGTTCCCATATCCACAGAATTTCACGAACCACTTGGTCGAACCGAGTTCGGCTAAGTCAACTTGTGAATTTGCTACATAGGTCTAGACTAAAGTGTTGACTTTAGTATCTTGACTTAATGTAGGTGTCGAGAGGTGTTGAACCTTGCATCGTCTCGAGATTTGTGATTTGAACTGTAGCTGCTATCAAGTGGGTACATTTATGATGTATTCCATATTTATCGCACTTATTATTTCGTGTAATATTTCTTTGAAAATATTTGTATGCATGAGAACTCTAGTCTAAGTGTCCCGAATGCTAGTGCCTTGATGAATGCGAAAGCAATAGGAGGTTGCCTGCCAGTTGTATCCGGGATGGACACCCCAAGCCGTCGTATCCGGAAGGGGAAAAACATCTCTACTGTCTCCTGGAAAGGATCCTACGAACTGTTGTACCCGGGGGTGGGAATGCTTCCAGTTACAGCCATGCCGTTGTATCCAGAAGGTTGTTGTATGTACATAGGAGGTCTGCGATAGGGCCGGGTAGGGGGTTTAGGCTATGAATTCTGTACATACCGATACTGATACGTTTACCGTGATACTGCTTTCAAAAATAATTATACGAGATAATTATGCGATAATGGTGAGCTAGTTGGTTGCTCACCCCCATTATTTTCTTTGTTGTCTTTTCTCTTCCTTTGTTCTAGGTTGAGACGAGCTGGAGGCGGTGGCGTAGGATGAGCGACATGGTGGTCATTATGTGTTGAAACCTATGCTTCCGCTTGAACTTAATACTTATTTATCTTTCTATTATGCTTTGATCTATTTACTGCTTCCACTTTTCGAACTAAGTTTAAGTATGTTGAACCGTGATCATGCTAGACTTTTGAAATAAATTTGAGACGTATGTTCTGTGGGATTGTTATTTTGATAACTCGAGCATGTGTAGGTTCTTGGATTGTTGGTTATGCTTATTTGTTGTGGTTAATAAGTAGCGCCCGTTACTCGATAAATGTTTCAACTTGGATAAAAAAAAATACTAATAACTCTGATTTTTTTTTTTTACTAAATAAATGCGCTAAATTCTTTAAAATAAAACGGGGCGTCACAGATATAGAGCTCGTCAAAGTTTACTGGAGTCGCCACGACGAGTCGGAAGCCACTTGGGAGAGAGAGGCCGAGATCAGAGCTCATTATCCCGATTTCGAGTTTTGAAATTTTCAGTTGTACATATATGTACTTTCTATTTTATGTTTGATGTATATAGTTTTGTAGTAGGAGTTCTGGCCTAGCACCTTAGTTTTGTATTTCCGAGGACGGAAATATATTAAGGAGGATAGGTTGTAACGCCCCAAATCAGAAATAATATTAAGAATGGTTTCACTGCTCGACTATAAGTGAAATCCGTAAATTTCAGAAAAATACCCGAGTTATATATAGTAAATATAGACCAAAATAGAAAAATTTAACAAAATCCCCGAAAAAATTTGGTCTTGCACACATCACCTAATTGCAATGCAAATAACATACTTTCATCCCAAGAATAAATTTTCGAATCAAAAGTTTAACCATTAAAAAATTCTATGGAAAATAGTAAATAAAGTTTAAAATAGAATTATTTATCAACGTCCCCGAAAAACATGGTCTTGTTCACATCTCCTATTTGCAATGTGAATAACATACTTTCATTACAAAAATCAAGTTTCGAAACAAGTGTTTAAGCATTAAAAAATTCTATGACAAATAGTAAATAACGATCAAAATAGAAAAATTTATCAACGTCCCCAAAAACACTTGGTCTTGCACACATAACCTATTTGCAATGCGAATAACATAATTTCATTGCAAAAATCATATTTCGAAATTAAAGTTTAAGCATTAAAATATTCTATAAAAATAGTAAATAAAGACCAATATGAAATATTTATCAACATCCCGAAAAAATTGGTCTCGCACACATCACCTATTTGCAATGCGAATAACATACTTTCATCATAAAAATCAAGTCTCGAAACAAAAGTTTAAACATTAAAAAATTCTATGAAAAATATTAAATAACGACTAAAGTAGAAAAATTTATCAATGTCCCCAAAAACACATAGTCTTGCACAAATCACCTATTTGCAATGCGAATAGCATACTTTCCTCGCAAAAATCATATTTCGAAACTAAAGTTTAAGCCTTAAAAAATTCTATGGAAAATAGTAAATAAAGACCAAAGTACAAAAATTTATCAACGTCCCTCCCCGAAAAAACTTGGTCTCGCACACATCACCTATTTGCAATGGGAATAACATACTTTCATCACAAAAATCAAATTTCGAAGCAAATGTTTAAGCATTAAAAAATTCTATGGAAATAGTAAATAAAGACCAAAATAGAAATATTTATCAACATCCCCGAAAAAACTTGGTCTCTCACACATCACCTATTGGAAATTCGAAAAACATAATTTCATCCCAAAAATCATGTTTCGAAACAACAGTTTAAGCATTAAAAAATTCTATGGAAAGTAGTAAATAAAGACCAAAATAGAAAAATTTATCAACGTCCCGGAAAAACATGATCTAGTTCATATCACCTCTTTGCAATATGAATAACATACTTCCATCTTAAAAATAAAGTTTCGAAACAAAAGTTTAATTATTAAAAAATTCAATGGGAAATAGTAAATTAGACCAAAATAGAAAAATATAACAACATCCCTGAAAAAACTTGGTCTCCCACACATCACCTATTTGCAATGCAAATAACATACTTTCATCCCAAAAATAAAGTTTCGAAACAAAAGTTTAAGCCTTAAAATATTCTATGGAAAATAGTAATTAAAGTCCAAAATAGAAATATTTATCAACGTCCCCGAAAAAATTGGTCTTGTTCAAATCTCTTATTTACACCCGAAAAAATTTGGTTTCGCACACATCACCTATTTGCGATGCAAATAACATACTTTCATCACAAAAATAAAGTTTCGAAACAAAAGTTTAAGCATTAAAAAATTCTACGGAAATAGTAAATAAAGACCAAACTAGAAATATTTATCAACATCCACGAAAAACTTGGTCTCGCACACATCACCAATTGGATATGCGAATAACATAAATTCATCACAAAAATCATGTTTCAAAACAAAAGTTTAAGCATTAAAAAATTCTCTGGAAAGTAGTAAATAAAGACCAAAATAGAAAAATTTATCAACGTCCCAGAAAAACTTGGTCTCGTTCACATCAACTATTTGCAATATGAATAACATACTTCCATCGCAAAAATCAAGTTTTTCGAAACAAGAGTTTAAGCATTAAAAAATTCTATGAAAAATAATAAATAAAGTCCAAAATAGAAATATATATCAACGTCTCCGAAAAAATTGGTCTCGTTCACATCTCCTATTTGCAATGTGAATAACATACATTCATTACAAAAATCAAGTTTCGAAACAAGTGTTTAAGCATTAAAAAATTCTATGAAAAATAGTAAATAACGATCAAAGTAGCACAATTTATCAACGTCCCTAAAAATACTTGGTCTCGCACACATCACCTATTTGCAATGCGAATAACATACTTTCATCGCAAAATCATATTTTGAAATTAAAGTTTAAGCATTAAAAAATTCTATAAAAATAGTAAATAAAGACCAAAATGAAATATTTATCAACATCCCAAAAAACTTGGTCTCGCACACATCACCTATTTGCAATGCGAATAACATACTTTCATCACAAAAATCATGTTTCGAAACAAAATTTTAAGCAATAAAATATTCTATGAAAAATAGTGGATAAAGAAAAAAATAGAAAAATTTATCAACATCTCCGATAAAACTTGGTCTCGCACACATCACCTATTTGCATTGCGAATAACATACTTTCATCACAAAAATCAAGTTTTGAAACAAAAGTTTATGCATTTAGAAATTCTATGAAAAATGGTAGATAAAGATCAAAATAGAAAAATTTATCAACATCCCCGAAAAAACTTCGTCTCGCACACATCATTTATTTGCAATGCAAAAAACATACTTCCATCGCAACGATCAAGTTTCGAAACAAAAGTTTAAACATTAAAAAATTCTATGGAAAATAATAAATAACGACCAAAGTAGAAAAATTTATCAACGTCCCTAAAAACACATAGTCTCGCACACATCACCTATTTGCAATGCGAGTAGCATACTTTCCTCGCAAAAATCATATTTCGAAACTAAAGTTTAAGCCTTACAAAGTTCTATGGAAAATAGTAAATAAAGACCAAAATACAAAAATTTATCAACGTCCCAGAAAAAACTTGGTCTCGCACACATCACCTACTTGCAATGCGAATAACATACTTTCATCACAAAAATTAAGTTTCGAAACAAAAGTTTAAGCAGGAAAATATTCATTGGAAAATAGTAAATAAAGACAAAAATAGAAAAATTTATCAACATCCCCGATAAAACATGGTCTCGCACACATCACCTATTTGCAGTGCGAGTAACATACTTTCATCACAAAAATCAAGTTTTGAAACAAAAGTTTATGCATTAAGAAATTCAATGAAAAATAGTAAATGAAGATCAAAATAGAAAAATTTATCAACACCCCCGAAAAAACTTGGTCTCGCACACATCACCGATTTGCAATGCAAAAAACATACTTTCATCGCAACAATCAAGTTTCGAAACAAAAGTTTAAACATTAAAAAATTCTATGGAAAATAGTAAATAAAGATCAAAATAGAAAGATTTAACAACATCTCCGAAAAAACTTGGTCTCGCACACATCACCTATTTGCGATGCAAATAACATACTTTCATCACAAAAATAAAGTTTCAAAACAAAAGTTAAAGCATTAAAATATTCTATGGAAAATAGTAAATAAAATCCAAAATAGAAATATATATCAATGTCCCCGAAAAAATTNTCAAGTTTCGAAACAAAAGTTTAAACATTAAAAAATTCTATGGAAAATAATAAATAACGACCAAAGTAGAAAAATTTATCAACGTCCCCAAAAACACATAGTCTCGAACACATCACCTATTTGCAATGGGAGTAGCATACTTTCCTAGCAAAAATCATATTTCGAAACTAAAGTTTAAGCCTTAAAAAGTTCTATGGAAAATAGTAAATATAGACCAAAGTACAAAAATTTATCAACGTCCCCGAAAAAACTTGGTCTCGCACACATCACCTATTTGCAATGCGAATAACATACTTTCATCACAAAAATCAAGTTTCGAAACAAAAGTTTAAGCAGGAAATTATTCATTGGAAAATAGTAAATAAAGACAAAAATAGAAAAATTTATCAACATCCCTGTTAAAACTTGGTCTCGCACACATCACCTATTTGCAGTGCGAATAACATACTTTCATCACAAAAATCAAGTTTTGAAACAAAAGTTTATGCATTAAGAAATTCTATGGAAAATAGTAAATGAAGATCAAAATAGAAAAAATTATCAACACCCCTGAAAAAACTTGGTCTCGCACACATCACCTATTTGCAATGCAAAAAACATACTTTCATCGCAACAATCATATTTCGAAACAAAAGTTTAAACATTAAAAAATTCTATGGAAAATAGTAAATAAAGATCAAAATAGAAAAATTTAACAACATCTCCGAAAAAATTGGTCTCGTTCACATCACCTATTTGCAATACGAATAACATACGTTCATCGCAACAATCATATTTCGAAATTAAAGTTTAAGCATTAAAATTTTTTATAAAAATAGTAAATATAGACCAAAATGAAATATTTATCAACATCGCGAAAAAACTTGGTCTCGCACACATTACCTATTTGCAATGCGAAGAACATACTTTCATCACAAAAATCAAGTTTCACTACAAAAGTTTAAGCAATAAAATATTCTATGGAAAATAGTAAATAAGGACAAAAATAGAAAAATTTATCAACATCCCCGATAAAACTTGGTCTCGCACACATCACCTATTTGCAGTGCGAATAACATACTTTCATCACAAAAATCAAGTTTCGAAACAAAAGTTTAAGCATTAAAAAATACTATGAAAATAGTAAATAAAGACAAAAGTAGAAAACTTTATCAACATCCCCGATAAAACTTGTTCTCGCACACATCACCTATTTGCAGTGCGAATGACATACTTCATCACAAAAATCAAGTTTTGAAACAAAAGTTTATGCATTAAGAAATTCTATGAAAAATAGTAAATAAAGATCAAAATAGAAAAATTTATCAACATTCTCGAAAAAACTTGGCCTCGCACACATCATCTATTTGCAATGCAAAAAACATACTTTCATCGCAACAATCAAGTTTCGAAACAAAAGTTTAAACATTAAAAAATTCTATGGAAAATAGTAAATAAAGATCAAAATAGAAGAATTTAACAACATCCCCGAAAAAACTTGGTCTCGCACACATCACCTATTTGCGATGCAAATAACATACTTTCATCACAAAAATAAATTTTTGAAACAAAAGTTAAAGCATTAAAAAATTCTATGGAAAATAGTAAATAAAGACCAAAATACAAAAATTTATCAACGTCCCCGAAAAAACTTGGTCTCGCACACATCACCTATTTGCAATGCGAATAACATACTTTCATTAGAAAAATCAATTTCGAAACAAAAGTTTAAGCAATAAAATATTCTATGGAAAATATTAATTAAGGACTAAAGTAGCAAAATTTATCAACGTCCCCAAAAACACATAGTCTCACACACATCACCTATTTGCAATGCGAATAGCATACTTTCCTCGCAAAAATCATATTTCGAAACAAAAGTTTAAGCCTTAAAAAATTCTATAGAAATTAGTAAATAAAGACCAAAATACAAAAATTTATCAACGTCCCCGAAAAACCTTGGTCTCGCACACATCATCTATTTGCAATGCGAATAACATACTTTCATCACAAAAATCAAGTTTCGAAACAAAAGTTTAAGCATTAAAAAATTCTATGAAAATAGTAAATAAAGACCAAAATAGAAATATTTATCAACATCCTCGAAAAAACTTTGTCTCGCACACATCACCTATTTGCAATGCGAAAATACTTTCATCACAAAAATCAAGTTTCGTAACAAAAGTTTAAGCATTAAAAAATTCTATGGAAAATAGTAAATAAAGACCAAAATAGAAAAGTTTATCAACGTTCCCGAAAAAACTTGGTCTCGCACACCTCACATGTTTGCAATGCGAACAACATACTTTCATCACAAAAATCAAGTTTCGAAACAAAAGTTTACGCATTAAAAAATTCAATGGAAAATAGTAAATAAAGAAAATTTAAGAACATCCCCGAAAAAACTTGGTCTCGCACACATCACCTATTTGCAATGCAAAAAACATATTTTCATCACAAAAATCAAGTTTCGAAAAAAAAGTTTAAGCATTAAAAAATTCTATGGATAATAGTATATAAAGACCAAAATAGAAAAATTTATCAACGTCCCCGAAAAAACTTGGTCTCGCACACATCACCTATTTGCAATGCCCATAACATATTTTCATCCCATAAATCATGTTTCGAAACAAAAGTTTAAGTATTACAAAACTCGATGGAAAATAGTAAATAAAGACCAAAATGAACAATTTAACAACATCCCCGAAAAAACTTGGTCTCACACACATCACATATTTGTAATGCGAATAACATACTTTCATCACAAAAATCAAGTTTCGAAACAAAAGTTTAAGCATTAAAAAATTATATGGAAAATAGAAATATATTTCAACGTCCCCGAAAAAACATGATCTAGCACACAACACCTATTTGCAATGCGAATAACATATTTTCATCGCAAAAATCAAGTTTCAAACCAAAAGTTTCAGCATTAAAAAATTCTATGAAAAATAATAAATAAAGATCAAAATAGAAAAATTTAACAACATCCCCGAAAAAAGGGTAAATAATTTTTTTCAACCTGTACTATACGTGCTTTTGGGATTTTCAACCTAAAGTATTTTTTTTGGTAAAATGCAACCTAAACTACATATATACAATTATTTGCACGCTCAACTACTTTTTGACCGTCCGATCATCCGCAAAAAAGGACACGTGTATGGTCAAGATGTGGTCGACATGCAAATAATGACTGTATATGTAGTTCAGGTTGCATTTTACAACAAAAAATACTTTAGGTTGAAAATCTCAAAATCACGTATAGTACAGGTTGGAAAAAATTATTTACCCCCGAAAAAATTTGGTTTCGCACACATCACCTATTAGCGATGCAAATAACATACTTTCATCACAAAAATAAAGTTTCGAAACAAAAGTTTAAGCATTAAAAAATTCTATGGAAAATAGTAAATAAAGTCCAAAATAGAAATATATATCAACGTCCCCGAAAAAATTGGTCTCGTTCACATCACCTATTTGCAATGCGAACAACATACTTTCATCGCAACAATCATATTTCGAAATTAAAGTTTAAGCATTAAAAAATTCTATGAAAAATAATAAATAGAGATCAAAATAGAAAAATTTAACAACATCCCCGAAAAAATTTGGTTTCGCACACATCACCTATTAGCAATGCAAATAACATACTTTCATCACAAAAATAAAGTTTCGAAACAAAAGTTTAAGCATTAAAAAATTCTATGGAAAATAGTAAATAAAGTCCAAAATAGAAATATATATCAACGTCCCCGAAAAAATTGGTCTCGTTCACATCACCTATTTGCAATGCGAACAACATACTTTCATCGCAACAATCATATTTCGAAATTAAAGTTTAAGCATTAAAAAATTCTATGAAAAATAATAAATAGAGATCAAAATAGAAAAATTTAACAACATCCCCGAAAAAATTTGGTTTCGCACACATCACCTATTAGCAATGCAAATAACATACTTTCATCACAAAAATAAAGTTTCGAAACAAAAGTTTAAGCATTAAAAAATTCTATGGAAAATAGTAAATAAAGTCCAAAATAGAAATATATATCAACGTCCCCGAAAAAATTGGTCTCGTTCACATCACCTATTTGCAATGCGAACAACATACTTTCATCGCAACAATCATATTTCGAAATTAAAGTTTAAGCATTAAAAAATTCTATAAAAATAGTAAATAAAGACCAAAATGAAATATTTATCAACATCCCGAAAAATCTTGGTCTCGCACACATCGACTATTTGCAATGCGAATAACATACTTTCATCACAAAAATCATGTTTTGGTACAAAAGTTAAACAATAAAATACTCTATGAAAAATAGTAAATAAGGACAAAAACAGAAAAATTTATCAACATCCATGATAAAACGTCTCGCACACATCACCTATTTGCAGTGCAAATTACAAACTTTCATCACAAAAATCAAGTTCGAAACAAAAGTTTATGCATTTAGAAATTCTATGAAAAATAGTAAATGAAGATCAAAATAGATAAATTTATCAACATCCCCGAAAAAACTTGGTCTCGCACACATCACCTATTTGCAATGCGAAATAACATAGTTTCATCACAAAAATCAAGTTTCGAAACAAAAGTTTAAACATTAAAAAATTCTATGGAAAATAGTAAATAACGACCAAAGTACAAAAATTTATCAACGTCTCCAAAAACACATATTCTCGCACACATCACCTATTTGCAATGCTAGTAGCATACATTCCTCGCAAAAATCATATTTCGAAACTAAAGTTTAAGCCTTAAAAAATTCTATGGAAAATAGTAAATATAGACCAAAATACAAAAATTTATCAACGTCCCTCCCCGAAAAAACTTGGTCTCGCACACATCACCTATTTGCAATGGGAATAACATACTTTCATCACAAAAATCAAATTTCGAAGCAAATGTTTAAGCATTAAAAAATTCTATGGAAATAGTAAATAAAGACCAAAATAGAAATATTTATCAACATCCCCGAAAAAACTTGGTCTCGCACACATCACCTATTGGAAATTCGAAAAACATAATTTCATCCCAAAATTCATGTTTCGAAACAACAGTTTAAGCATTAAAAAATTCTATGGAAAGTAGTAAATAAAGACCAAAATAGAAAAGTTTATCAACGTCCCGGAAAAACATGATCTAGTTCATATCACCTATTTGCAATATGAATAACATACTTCCATCTTAAAAATAAAGTTTCGAAACAAAAGTTTAATTATTAAAAAATTCAATGGGAAATAGTAAATTAGACCAAAATAGAAAAATATAACAACATCCCTGAAAAAACTTGGTCTCCCACACATCACCTATTTGCAATGCAAATAACATACTTTCATCCAAAAAATAAAGTTTCGAAACAAAAGTTTAAGCATTAAAAAATCTATGGAAAATAGTAAATAATGTCCAAAAAAGAAATATTTATCAACGTCCCTGAAAAAATTGGTCTCGTTCAAATCTCCTATTTGCAATGTGAATAACATACTTCCATTGCAAAAATCAAGTTTCGAAACAAAAGTTTAATTATTAAAAAATTCAATGGGAAATAGTAAATATAGACCAAAATAGAAAAATTTAAGAACATCCATGAAAAAACTTGGTCTCGCACACATCACCTATTTGCAATGCAAATAACATACTTTCATCCCAAAAATAAAGTTTCGAAACAAAAGTTTAAGCATTAAAAAATTCTATGGAAAATAGTAAATACTGTCTAAAATAGAAATATTTATCAACGTCCCTTAAAAAATTGGTCTCGTTCAAATCTCCTATTTGCAATGTGAATAACATACTTTCATTGCAATAATCAAGTTTCGAAACAAAAGTTTAATTATTAAAAAATTTAATGAGAAATAGTAAATATAGACAAAAATAGAAAAATTTAACAACATCCCTGAAAAACTTGGTCTCGTAGACATCACCTATTTGCAATACAAATAACATACTTTCATCCCAAAAATAAAGTTTCGAAACAAAAGTTTAAGCCTTAAAATATTCTATGGAAAATAGTAATTAAAGTCCAAAATAGAAATATTTATCAACGTCCCCGAAAAAATTGGTCTTGTTCAAATCTCTTATTTACACCCGAAAAAATTTGGTTTCGCACACATCACCTATTTGCGATGCAAATAACATACTTTCATCACAAAAATAAAGTTTCGAAACAAAAGTTTAAGCATTAAAAAATTCTACGGAAATAGTAAATAAAGACCAAACTAGAAATATTTATCAACATCCACGAAAAACTTGGTCTCGCACACATCACCAATTGGATATGCGAATAACATAAATTCATCACAAAAATCATGTTTCAAAACAAAAGTTTAAGCATTAAAAAATTCTCTGGAAAGTAGTAAATAAAGACCAAAATAGAAAAATTTATCAACGTCCCAGAAAAACTTGGTCTCGTTCACATCAACTATTTGCAATATGAATAACATACTTCCATCGCAAAAATCAAGTTTTTCGAAACAAGTGTTTAAGCATTAAAAAATTCTATGAAAAATAATAAATAAAGTCCAAAATAGAAATATATATCAACGTCTCCGAAAAAATTGGTCTCGTTCATATCTCCTATTTGCAATGTGAATAACATACATTCATTACAAAAATCAAGTTTCGAAACAAGTGTTTAAGCATTAAAAAATTCTATGAAAAATAGTAAATAACGATCAAAGTAGCACAATTTATCAACGTCCCTAAAAATACTTGGTCTCGCACACATCACCTATTTGCAATGCGAATAACATACTTTCATCGCGAAATCATATTTTGAAATTAAAGTTTAAGCATTAAAAAATTCTATAAAAATAGTAAATAAAGACCAAAATGAAATATTTATCAACATCCCGAAAAAACTTGGTCTCGCACACATCACCTATTTGCAATGCGAATAACATACTTTCATCACAAAAATCATGTTTCGAAACAAAATTTTAAGCAATAAAATATTCTATGAAAAATAGTGGATAAAGAAAAAAATAGAAAAATTTATCAACATCTCCGATAAAACTTGGTCTCGCACACATCACCTATTTGCATTGCAAATAACATACTTTCATCACAAAAATCAAGTTTTGAGACAAAAGTTTATGCATTTAGAAATTCTATGAAAAATGGTAGATAAAGATCAAAATAGAAAAATTTATCAACATCCCCGAAAAAACTTCGTCTCGCACACATCATCTATTTGCAATGCAAAAAACATACTTCCATCGCAACGATCAAGTTTCGAAACAAAAGTTTAAACATTAAAAAATTCTATGGAAAATAATAAATAACGACCAAAGTAGAAAAATTTATCAACGTCCCTAAAAACACATAGTCTCGCACACATCACCTATTTGCAATGCGAGTAGCATACTTTCCTCGCAAAAATCATATTTCGAAACTAAAGTTTAAGCCTTAAAAAGTTCTATGAAAAATAGTAAATAAAGACCAAAATACAAAAATTTATCAACGTCCCAGAAAAAACTTGGTCTCGCACACATCACCTATTTGCAATGCGAATAACATACTTTCATCACAAAAATTAAGTTTCGAAACAAAAGTTTAAGCAGGAAAATATTCATTGGAAAATAGTAAATAAAGACAAAAATAGAAAAATTTATCAACATCCCCGATAAAACATGGTCTCGCACACATCACCTATTTGCAGTGCGAGTAACATACTTTCATCACAAAAATCAAGTTTTGAAACAAAAGTTTATGCATTAAGAAATTCAATGGAAAATAGTAAATGAAGATCAAAATAGAAAAATTTATCAACACCCCCGAAAAAACTTGGTCTCGCACACATCACCGATTTGCAATGCAAAAAACATACTTTCATCGCAACAATCAAGTTTCGAAACAAAAGTTTAGACATTAAAAAATTCTATGGAAAATAGTAAATAAAGATCAAAATAGAAAGATTTAACAACATCTCCGAAAAAACTTGGTCTCGCACACATCACCTATTTGCGATGCAAATAACATACTTTCATCACAAAAATAAGAAAATAGTAAATAAAATCCAAAATAGAAATATATATCAATGTCCCCAAAAAAATTGGTCTCGTTCACATCACCTATTTGCAATACGAATAACATACGTTCATCGCCACAATCATATTTCGAAATTAAAGTTTAAGCATTACAAAATTTTATAAAAATAGTAAATATAGACCAAAATGAAATATTTATCAACATCCCGAAAAAACTTGGTCTCGCACACATCTTCTATTTGCAATGCGAAGAACATACTTTCATCACAAAAATCAAGTTTCGCTACAAAAGTGTAAGCAATAAAATATTCTATGGAAAATAGTAAATAAGGACAAAAATAGAAAAATTAATCAACATCCCCGATAAAACTTGGTCTCGCCCACATCACCTATTTGCAGTGCGAATAACATACTTTCATCACAAAAATCAAGTTTCGAAACAAAAGTTTAAGCATTAAAAAATTCTATGAAAATAGTAAATAAAGACCAAAATAGAAATATTTATCAACAACCCCGAAAAAACTTGGTCTCGCACACATCACCTATTTGCAATGCGAATAGCATACATTCCTCGCAAAAATCATATTTCGAAACTAAAGTTTAAGCCTTAAAAAATTCTATAGAAATTAGTAAATAAAGACCAAAATACAAAAATTTATCAACGTCCCCGAAAAACCTTGGTCTCGCACACATCATCTATTTGCAATGCGAATAACATACTTTCATCACAAAAATCAAGTTTCGAAACAAAAGTTTAAGCATTAAAAAATTCTATGAAAATAGTAAATAAAGACCAAAATAGAAATATTTATCAACATCCCCGAAAAAACTTTGTCTCGCACATATCACCTATTTGCAATGCGAAAATACTTTCATCACAAAAATCAAGTTTCGAAACAAAAGTTTAAGCATTAAAATATTTTGTGGAAAATAGTAAATGAAGACCAAAATAGAAAAGTTTATCAACGTTCCCGAAAAAACATGGTCTCGCACACCTCACATGTTTGCAATGCGAACAACATACTTTCATCACAAAAATCAAGTTTCGAAACAAAAGTTTACGCATTAAAAAATTCAATGGAAAATAGTAAATAAAGATCAAAATAGAAAAATTTAACAACATCCCCGAAAAAACTTAGTCTCGCACACATCACCTATTTGCAATGCAAAAAACATACTTTCATCACAAAAATCAAGTTTCGAAAAAAAAGTTTAAGAATTAAAAAAATTCTATGGATAATAGTATATAAAGACCAAAATAGAAAAATTTATCAACGTCCCCGAAAAAACTTGGTCTCGCACACATCACCTATTTGCAATGCCCCTAACATATTTTCATCCCATAAATCATGTTTCGAAACAAAAGTATAAGTATTACAAAACTCGATGGAAAATAGTAAATAAAGACCAAAATGAACAATTTAACAACATCCCCGAAAAAACTTGGTCTCACACACATCACATATTTGTAATGCGAATAACATACTTTCATCACAAAAATCAAGTTTCTAAACCAAAGTTTAAGCATTAAAAAATTATATGGAAAATAGAAATATTTTTCAACGTCCCAGAAAAAACATGATCTAGCACACAACACCTATTTGCAATGCGAATAATATATTTTCATCGCAAAAATCAAGTTTCAAACCAAAAGTTTCAGCATTAAAAAATTCTATGAAAAATAATAAATAAAGATCAAAATAGAAAAATTTAACAACATCCCCGAAAAAAGGGTAAATAATTTTTTTCAACCTGTACTATACGTGCTTTTGGGATTTTCAACCTAAAGTATTTTTTTTTTGGTAAAATGCAACCTGAACTACATATATACAATTATTTGCATGCTCAACTACTTTTTGACCGTCCGATCATCCGCAAAAAAGGACACGTGTATGGTCAAGATGTGGTCGACATGTAAATAATGACTGTATATGTAGTTCAGGTTGCATTTTACAACAAAAAATACTTTAGGTTGAAAATCTCAAAATCACGTATAGTACAGGTTGGAAAAAACTATTTACACCCGAAAAAATTTGGTTTCGCACACATCACCTATTAGCGATGCAAATAACATACTTTCATCCCAAAAATCATGTTTCGAAACAAAAGTTTAAGCATTAAAAACTCTCTGGAAAGTAGTAAATAAAGACCAAAATAGAAAAATT
>BKCP01008959.1:2002227-2039389 GCA_008636005.1 Striga asiatica | reverse complement strand
TATATATATATATATATTGTTTATTCCTACCTTTCTAACCATGAAGAGCGCTCGTGCTGATAACGTGTTATAAAACTAGAAGGGAAAGATAGAGAACAGAGAGAATGTATATTCGTAGGATGTTTTTCATTATAACTGAAGCTCCTATTTATAGGAAAACTTCTGATGACACAATCGTAATAATACAATTACATCGAGGACAAAATAGTCATTCACATTTATTATATTATTACACCGTGCACCTCATGCACATATATTATAACACAATAATAATAGTTACTAAAGCAAGTCCCTCAATTTTAATAAAGAAACTTCAGCTGTCAAAATCACATGGTTGGTGAGGTATCAGTATCACACTATCTTAATCTGGATAATAATTTTCTTAAACTTCTCATCATTTAAAGTAACACCAGCCATTATCCCACCATCAAAGAACCTTAAATTACCCCCATTTCAACTGCCACAACATAAAACCCACACTAACATATAAACTAAACATCACAATATGCACACAGACAGAAAAACTAACATATTCATTAAGGTCTTACCAAAAATAAAATAAAAAAAATAAAAAATGTGAACACTTTTCATTTCCATTATGCCGAATCCACTTTTCCAGATTCTCGTACATTATGCTTATCCAAGTGGCAACAAATTTCCACATTGTCATTAAGGTTTTCTGCCACTAAAACCAGACAACACAAAGTGGGATTCAGATATAGCAACAGTATCCCACAATGTGAAGCTCAAAACTCAACAGAGACACGTTATGTGTTAGGCAACGTTGCCTCTTTGGCAAGCCGAAGTTCTCATCTTTGAAAGGACATAAAAACTCAATATCCAACAACGGGCCCCACTTCAAGGTATAATTTTCACTTGGTCCTAGGATTTTCTCAGCTCGATTCAGGATGAAGCTATCTTACGAAAATTTTCATACCCCACTTGCCATAAGTTCACTAACAGACCTAAAACTTAGTTTGTTGGCTTTTTCTTGCTTTAGGCCGCTCATGGATGTTCTTGCCTTTAATACAGGAAAAGGAGTATTGTGCAAACTAACTATCTCCTCGATTTCTGAGTCTTCTGAAGATGGTTCGGTTTTGATGAAGATACGCTTAAGCTGAGGCTTTTGACAAATTATTCTCCCTTTATTCCAACCGGGAAGACAGAAGGATGATGATATGTCTTTTAGGAAGGAGTAAGCAGCTTTTGTGACCGGAAAGTCTCGAGTTATTGAGCTCTTTTCCATCTGCCCTCGTCTGTATAAACAAGGAAATGAACTTCATGAATATTTATTTCATTGAGAAACACTTTAAACCTATTTTTTCCTACAATTTCGAATTGCACTTCTATTTCATCAGCAAACTAATGTAACTTATACTTGTCATTCATAGTATGGCATTTTCAAACTGGAGATGGCTTTTTAATGGACTAATGTTAAAAGAAAAAATTAAAAAATATGCAACTCGGCAAATAAGTTAACAATCACTCACACGACAATAGCAGTCGCTAGTTGAGGAAGTTCCTCCCCTTTATTGAACAGCTTTTGCATATTGTTCAGCCAGACTGATATTGCAGTACATGCACCACCAGGCCACATCCTTAAAATAAATAAATAAATAAATAAAGAACCAAAAGTAAGATACAATAAGCACCACATAAATATCTNATAAAAGCAGTAATACCTGTGCACGTCTACAGACCATATACGTTTATTTTTACGAAATAATTCTGGATATAATCCCCTCTTTGTTGCTTCATGAAGCACCCTTGCAGCCCTTTCTTTCTGTCCTAAACACCAAAGTGCTTCGAGAATAGTGTTATAGAACCTCATTCGTAAGTCACATCCCTCAGAATTGAGCTTGTCAAATACGTACTCCACCATTTGCCAATTACTGTCGTCATCATAATCTCCCTTAATCATATGTCCTATAATCTGGTGAATATTTGACACCTTATTTGTCTGCATCTCATTTAGCAATTCACTGGCCTTGTCTAACCTGGACATAAATGTGAAGTTTTAAGCTCTTCAAAAAGAGAAGAAAAATTAATAAGCTATCATCTTTCTAGACAGAATGATCAGATGCACGAATGGAGGCTAACTGTTTTAATAATCCAATAGAGGAAGTGCTGACAAGTAATGAATAGCACGAATTACAAGCACGGAAAAAAAAATACCATTTTGCAGTGTTCATTTAATTATTCCGAAAGTATACCTTTCGCTAGCATGCTTCAGGAAGAGAATCAACCCATATGAGAAATCATACAAATAACAGATACGGAGGCCGTCGACAAGTTTTTGAATATTGATCCACATTCATATAGGTACTCTCAATTTTCTATATGAATAAAGAATAACTGAAATCACTGTTCTAGGAAGATACTTCGAGAGAGACTCTTGTTTTCCTTGTGTTCCTCTGTTTCAAACTTATCAATGTAAGTTTTCTTATACTCGCCATAATTCATGCCACTAGTCGTATACAACAATATGTTACCAAAATTTGATTGAAATGACAAGGAATTTGAAACAAGGTCTTGTGCTCTGTTAGTCGTCACTTGGAAGTTTCCTCTCTTCATTTTTCATTCTGTTATTTGAGTTGGCGACCTTATCAATCAGTAACTAACAGGAATAGTGGTATAGGTCATGGGAAGATGGTAGTTTTGTCCTTCCACATTTTTTCCCTTCACCTAGACCATACTTGCTCCAGAAGTCATGGTATTTCTAGTTACGGTACAAATAGAAGAGGAAATATAATTGCTTTCATCTGAATTATTAAGAGAATGTCTAATGTATAGGTAAAGAAGATGGTTTACTTTCTACTTTTAAATTGTGAAATGAAATGTTGGTATTAATTCAATGCATACAGGTCATGCAATTCCATAATATAGGATATATGCTCTATGCCATTATGGGTAATTTGAGATAAATAAAATCGCTGAGTTATCTCTCCCACCTACAAGAGAATCTTAGGCTAGTAACATCGTAACAAGAATCAACTAAATCCTATTAGTCAAAACCATCCTAACTATCAACTAACTACCCTATTTAAGATTTTTTTTGTTTTTTTATTTTTTCTATGTACACCATTAGATGCTTATTCAATCAGATAACTGCAGATTGAAGTGGTGTTGAGGGCATTCGCTATTGTAAACATGATCAACAATAACCTAATAATCAAGAAAGAATATCATTTCGCCATAAAAGTGCAAATTAACAGTGAGCATGCATTTTCAGAAGGATAAATGCAATAGCAGTAACACAATTGAAGTCTGACCTGTCGGAATTCGCATATACTGCCAGCATCATACAGTAACACATAACACTAGGATGGCCAACCAACTCCTTAATCTCCCCAAACTGTAACTCACTCTCATCAACAAGGCCCGCAACGCAATACACGCTCAAGACCGATTCAAGAGTGTATTCATCCGGATGAGCGTTTATCTTCTCCAGGTCAACATAAGCCTTTATGGCCGCCTCAAACTGGCCTCCCTGCCTATAAACCTCAATCATACCATTCAATATATTCCTATTTTTAGGAACACCCAACTGGTCCATTCTTGACAAAATAGCCTCAGCTTCCTTGTAAAGCCCGCCTTTCGTAAACGCATGAATCAGAGTATTATAGGTCTCGATAGTCGGCACACTCCCAATCTCGTTCATCGTGTTAAGAGCAACAACAACCTCCTCATATAAGGCCGCCTGACCAAAGGCCTCAATCACCCCAGTATATGCTTTGGAACTCGGAATAAATCCATTTTCATTCATATGAAGCAAAATCCTCTTTGCATCCTCATAAAGCCCACCTTTCCCACAGGCACGAATTAACCCCTCGTATGTCTCCATATTCGGCTCCACATTTTCCTCTATCATATCATGGAACAAAGTGACCACCTCCTTAAAATACCCCCCCTCGCCAAAAACATCGATCATTATGTTATACGTATTAGCATCCGGCTCAGTATTACTCACCTTCATCTCGAGAAAGAGATCTCTCACGTCTTCATACCTACCGTTTTTCCCGAACATATTTAACAAGATACTAAACGTCCCGGCATTCGGCGTGGACCCCACAGCCTGCATCTGCCTGAAAACACCCATAGCCTCTTTTATTTTCCCCGAGTTGGCATACGCCTCCAGCAACACGTTATAACTCATTATCTCTGGCAAATTCCCATCAGCCTCCATCTCAGCAAGAAGCTCCGAAACTTTCTCCAGTTTCCCTAACTTCCCAAATGTCTCGACTAAACAACTGTACGTGTTAATGTCTGGTGAAACCCCACTCTCAATCATCGTCCTGAAAACCATCTCTGCCTCTTCCCCCAAACCTCTGCTAGCACACGCACCCAAAAGCAAATTGTAAGTAACTAAATCGGGATGAATGCCTTCATGCCTCATTTCACCAAACAAACTCAACAGCCCCTCCCACGAGTACCCACCTCGGGCACAAGCATTGATAACAGTATTGTAAGTCAAGATATTCGGCAAGACTCTCTCCTTCTTCATTCTCTCGAGCAGTTCTAAAGCAACCTCATACTGCCCATTCCTACCGTACGTGTTAATAATCGCTGTGTAAGAAAGCACGGTTCTTGGGACAGAATCCATTTCCATCTCTTCGAAAATCTCCGCTGATTTATCCAGAAGCCCCTCCCGACCGAGGATCCCGATGACGAGAGAGTAAATGTGCTCATTGGGCTTGCACCATATATGGCGCTGCATATGCTTGAACAGGCGGAGGGACCTCTGCCAGTCGCCGCGCTGGGCGAACTCCCGGAACACGTTGGTGAAGTCGGAGAGCGAGAGCTTGTTCCGGAAAGGTTCGAGGCACCGCGAGATGCTGCCGCGTGGCGGGAGGCCGGAGAGATTGTTGATTAGGGTTTCGACTTCGTAGCTGTACTTGCCCTTCTCGACGGTGACGCTGGGGTTGCCGTAGACAAACTGTTTCCTCGATCTGGCTATTACGGAGAGGCTGCGGCGGGAAACCGGGAGGTGGATCAGGCGGCGGCGGCGGTGGAAATTGGGCGGGAAGAGGAGGTTGGGGACGGCGGTGGATGGCGGCGTTAGGATTGGGGAGAAGGAGTGGTGGTAGGGCAGGGCCAATTTCATCATTTTAGTTACATATGAGAGCTTGGAAGGAGATTGGAAATGGAGATTTTGGGGGTTTAAGCTTCTGGGAGAGGGAAGGAAGAAGAAGATGCCACGTGGGGTCTTGAGACTTGAGGATAAAGCACGAACTTTTTTTTATATTTAATTTTGGACCTGTATTTTCTAACATCAGAAATTTGGAACCCCTTTAATTAGCTAATTGCATGAGGGTAGGTTCGGTAACTGATTAACAACTTGTAACTAAGAATAAAATCAATAAGATATTATTCAAAATTACTAGATAACAGTTAGACAATTAATTTATTCATTAAGCAACTATATCTATATATATATATAATTACTAGCTCAAAACATTTAATAAACCTATTTAATTTTACCTATGTGGCAATTTAACAATTTTCCCTCCAAAAACCGTTACATTTTGATGTATTAATCTTTCATTCAATCATTAAATAATTAATACTCATCACTTCAAAATTACAAAAATTATTTTAAACTTTTGATTAATGACAGTTGACCATATAATGTGTTGACCGTATAATGTGATTAGATGTTATTATTGTTGTTACATTTAATTTGTGTAACATTGTGAAATGAATCTCATTTATATGTTTAGCCTATCAAATTCGCGTATTTGATAACAGCTTACTTTATTATTGTCTTGACCGAAAATACTAATTTTGTAAAGCTCAATGCAAGAGTATGTTGAATTTATAAAATAGTTATACAAATGACTATATATCAAACATCTATTTAAGAATTGTAAATACTAAATACAAATATTAGCTACAAAAACAATGTGTTTATTTAAAGGAAGTACCACGTCATACATCCGAACCAAACCGGGGAAATTTATACTTACCACAAGAATATAAAAATATTGCTAATTTACGAGATGACATCTTTTATTAGTATCCATACCAACTTGAAGAGCTTTTAATTGACAGAAATAAAAACTGGCGTTATGAAAGGAGGGCACTTTCCTACAATCACGCAGTTATAGGAATTCAATGGAAAAAAAAAAAAAGGTAAGTGGATAATTCCTATTTGTTAGGAATTTATTCTTATCACCATGAAAATAAATATAATTTGAAATTCAAATGTTCTAGGTGAATATGGTAACAAAACAGAAAGCCAACGATTTTTGAGACAACAATATATAATGTTAGACCCAATTTTTGAATAAGCAGTATATATTTCGTTTATATTTAGTATATGTTCAGCTTTTTTTTGAAATAGGCAATATATATTGCGTTTATAGTCCGTGTATATTTAGGGAGTAATTATCTCATATTTGTTTATGCCGATATTATATGACTTTCACGAAAATAATAATTTGTGATTGATTTTGTTTATCTGTGTTTTATGTTAAGTATATAAAAATATATAAAATATGCATAAAATATGCACACTCGAGATTCTCATAATTGACAGATCGGGACACACATATAAATAAAATATATTTTAAATATACACTAGAGTTCCAACCGTTTCTCAAAAATCGATTTCAGACTCACATATACATAAAATATACATAAGATATACACTCGAGATTCTCGGAATATCTCGGTGGCGTCGTCTCGGTCAGCCGAGAATTGTGCGACGGGGAAACATCATCAATCATTAATCATCGAAACCTCTTTTTTCAGCAGTAAATCGGGAGATTGATCTACAGTAAATTGCCATGGGAGGAGACAACAATAAAATGTATTACAGATCTATAACCAACAACCTTTTACCCAAAAATTCCATCGCCTCCAAGGAGGAGGAGACGAAGAGAATCACCTAGGAGACCGCGTGTATGGACCCGGCCCGACCGTAGCAGCCTATCATGGTATTATAGGAGACGACGTTTGTTTGCGGCATTCCATCGAACATCTTGCGGGCCATATCGATCTCGCCGAGGGATGCATATTTGAAGATGATATTGTTGTGAAGGAAAACGGGTACTTGATTTGGGAACGAGCCCATTGTGGTGACGAGAGCGTGGAAAGATTTTGCCCCATCGAGTGATGGAATGTTCGCAGGGTCAAGTAGCGCGGCTGTGTGACTGTGGTTTTTTATGATTTCGCCATTGGAAGTGGCTAAGAAGAGAGACTGCGCGACGGTGGTTTTTGATGATTTCGCCATTGAAAGTGGCTAAGAAGAGAAGCTTTTGGGTCGAAGGAAGAAATCTGTGGGTGCAGATGCTTTGATGTGAAGATATGGTGAGAGAATTCATATAAAGTTTTTCACAAATTTAGCTACTAATTGATTATTTAATTCATATATTGATAGCAACCGAAATCTAGTAAAAATGCAAATATAATCATGATTTCTTGCTATAATAAGAAAGGGGGGGTCCGATTCGCTTATTTTTAGATAGTGAATGGGTTTTCATTTGATGTTGTTTATGTAAATAAAGTTAAACATTCTAGTGTAGGGTGCAATTTCGGCGAAAAGTCATAACTATCCTTCTTCAGATGTTCTATTCCTAATGACATGATTGGTATGATGGAATGGAATTTCGTAGGAATGGAATGAATTGAAGAATGGAATGATTATGGGAATGGAATGAAACATATTTTGTCATTCATGCGTTTGGTATGCAGAAGGAATATGACTAGAATGGAATGACATTATCATTTTTTATTATAAAAATAAATAAAAGTTTTTTTTAAAAAATAGTATACTTTTAATAAATTATATATAAATGCTTTTTTAATAATATATAAAAATAAAATAATATATTTTGAATAATATATAAAAATAGAATAATATATTGTTTAATAATATAAAAATAATATATTTTTAATAATATATAAAAATAAATAATATATTTTTAAATTTTATATAAAAAATAAAATATTCTTAAAAGTAATATATTTTTGATATATAAAAAATAATATATTTTTAATAATATTTAAAAATAAAAAGTAATATATATTTAATAATATATATTTTATTTTTTAATTAAACAGTAAATAAAAGTAAGTTTTCAATTTTTTATGTGAATTTTATTTTTTAAAGTAATATATTTTTAATAATATATATTTTTAATATTTTTCAATAATATATTTTTAATAATATATTTTTAAAAGTAATATATTTTTAATATATAAAAAATAATATATTTTTAATAATATATAAAAATAAAATAATATATTTTTAAATTATATATAAATACTTTTTTTAGTTTTATTTTTATATAAGTATTTAATATATCTAATTAAAAAATAAATAAAAGTAAGTTTTCAATTTTTTTATTTGAATTTTTGTTTAAATAATTTTATTTAATATATTTTAATCATGATTTATAATATATATTATATATTTATTTTTTATTATTATTTAATTTTATTTTTTGAAAAATTGATTCCTACACACATGGGAATGAAAAAACCCTCCATTTACTATGGAATGGCTAATCCCATGGAGATGGGTTTTGCCATTCTCATTGGAATGATCATTCATTACAAAAAAATATACCAATCATGGGATAAGGAATGAGTAAAGGAATGATCATTCCATTCCTATGTCATTCCATCATACCAATCATGCCATAAGAGAGGCAATAGATGTGATACAATTCCAAAACAACTCTAATTGATTCCAAATTATACATGTAACCGCATCGGGCACTATAATTAATTTCCTCCAATTTTCACTCTTTCCATTGACCACACTCTCTCCCTTAACAAAGTGAATATCTAGTTTTATTTATTTTAACCAACTTACTTGTTAATAATAATTATTTATTGATAATAAAAAAATATTAAAAAACGAGGCGTGTGCAGAAGAAACAAAAAAGTAAGCAATTTAGTACATAAAGAATCCTAAATAGTCGTAAAAATTTTAATTATTAGCGAATGATTAGATAGGTTGTAAAAATTATTCAATATCATCAAATAAATAGCAAATAATTAGATAAGTTGTAAAAATTATTCAATATCATCTAATAAAAAAAAAACTAGTAATTGTTTATTATTTATTTTATTTTCATGTTTACTAATTGTTGATTATTATTATTATTATTATTATTATTATTATTATTATTATTATTTTGAAGGACCAAAAAATTGTATCAAGGTTATTTATGGAGACTGAACATCCAAAAAATGTACAAACAAAATTTTTCTTATAGATATCTATTGAACTAGAAAATTTAAATACGTAACAACTAAATTATCTTAAAAGCAACACAAATGTTTTGTTGTTGCAACTTAAAAATAATAAGAATATAAGCATCAAAATGCAACAAATAATATAGGAAGAATATAAGTATATAAAAAAAAAATTGGTGCTGTAACAACAAATCAACACTATAACAATAATCAAGCAACATGGAAACAACCTCTTATCAATAGAAAAAACCATATATCTAAAAAAATTTGGTGTTATAACAACAAATCAACACTATAACAATAATCAAGCAACATGGAAACAACCTCTTATCAATTGAAAAAATCATATATCGTAGCTGATTAAAACCTACGTACAACTAAGTGAATTGAAAGTGGCCACAACCATGTTGTCGGACTAAAAGGATCGTTGGTGTCTCGGTTCATCCCAGCTCAAGCTCCCAGACAAAAAAAAATCATTAATGCTGGAACCGAACAGTCGATGATCATCGCCATCTTACAACGAGCAACAAAACCGAGATCCGCCTCCAATCCACGGTATCTCGACCTTGCGAGCCGAGCCACCAATCTGAACATAACCAAACTAAAACAAAATTTGAGAAAAAAAAAAAACATAGTTGCGAACAATTCACACGCACACGTTGGTCGGCCATTTGTTGCAAAGTCGGAGATTTGAAAGATAAACTAAGATGTGATATATATGATTACCTAGCTTAAAATACCTACATTATGTGCATTACACTTTGTTGTCCTGTGCCAGAAACTCATAATTCTATGTAGATAACAACTAGTGTAACTACTCATCATATCTTCATATCTTGAAACTTATCCCAATATTCATGATCCTGCATGATAACTATTCATTTAATCCCCTGCTGCCACAAATAGAATCGAATTGCGAGTTCATTTAAACACCATATAAACATCAATTATATTCTCCAACCTCTCACAAACGAAAACAGATCATTCACCAGACGATAGAAAACAGACTCAGATAATCCATGGCAAAATAATCTCACAATGTCATTAAAAATAGACTAGGAAAAAATTCAAGCAGATCCAAAGACAACGATAAAGCCAAAAAAATATTTTTTATTTCCAAATATTTAAACACCTTAACAAATTTTCATGACAGAATCAACTCACAATATCAAATAATAACAAAACGATTACTAAATTCAACAAGACTATCAAATTCGAACCGACTCACTGGCTGCGGGCCTTCTTCTTCAAAAACTTCCAGCATCTGAGGTCGTTGCCTCGTTGGGGGAGGCGGAGTTTTTCGATCGGAACCCTCTTCGCTTGATGGCGGCCGGGTGTGACTTCTCGATTTCTGCGTATGGTTGCGCCTCTAAACGATGTCGACTAAAGGTCTTTGAAGGCTCAGTGATGTCGGGTGGTGGCCTTTGAAGGCTCGATGATGGTTTGGGCATGACAATTTGGGTGTAGATTTTTTGAATTTCAACCTCAAATTCGTGAGAAGATGGAATAATAGATCTACCACAACCCTAACTTATTGTTGGGAAGATCAATAATAATTTTTTTGGGTTTTTCATGAGTGTATATATCGCGTGAATTAAGAAAATTAAGAAGAAGAAAAAGAACAGAGAAANATAATAATAACTGAATATGTATTTAAAAATAACTATTACAAAGCCATTAAAAGAATAAAAAGGGGTAGAAATGGGAATCATGATGCGCTATTACAACGAAAGAATAATGATTTAGAAAGAGATTGAGAGCGTCATTTATTCGCGCTATTTCTCAACCGAAATATGGGCCCAGCCCAATGGCACACACCCCACGAAGCCCAAAATACGAAGCGCACCGATGGTCAGCTTCCATTGTATTTCCGTAATAATACCGTTCATCTAGGGTCAATTCTGTATTTTCATGGACTAAAAGATTCAGTTCATAACAGACAGCACTTGCTGAGGAAAACTGAGTTATTAATAAAAAACAAACTTCGGACCGAAAACCTCAACTAACACAAAAAAGCTCGTTCGGAATTTTTTTCAGAAAATGGACGCCGATGAGGTAAATTCCGCTACCTCTTCCGCAGTTCTCATCCGCCGTACACCGCCTTCTCCACGGCGGCGCATCCATTTCTTTTCTTTTTCCTTTTTTTTTTCCCGACAGTATATGTCAACTACCTAATTCATGTCCTGTAATCACTTCGTTACCCTTATTTTTGGTTACTTTTGTTCCTGCATTTGTTAGCGTGTTGATTTTGAATTCGATCCTCTACTTTTTCTTGATTTTATTTGTTGTTTTGCTTTGACTCTCGGAGGTGTTATGGAGTATTTTTTGTGCTGGTGTCTGTTTCGAAATATTTCACCAAATCCATATGGTTTTGCTTTGGTTTGTTTTGTTTCATTTTTTGTGTATTATTCTTGATTTCTGTCTCATGGGGCTGACAAGTTTTTCCGTCTTTTGTCTATCGCGTGTTTGTGTTTTTTCTTTTTTCGAGTTAATCCAATAACTATTAATCTGAAAATTTTGAAATTGGGGTAAATGTTGATTCTTTCTGCTGGTATCTTAGAATATTTAAGCTATGTATGTCGATGGTTCTTGTTTCGTTGTGATCTATATGTAAAAGGGTTGTTTTTTTCTTTCTATATTTGTTTATTAATTCCATTTTTTTGGTGTTGGTCTTTGAGTTCAGAAGTTGGCAGCATTAAAGAAGGCCTATGCTGATGTACTATTCAACATGTCTAAGGAGGCTGCAATGAGGGTTATGTCGTCGGATAAAAGGGCGGCACAGTATCAGTATGAGTTGAAGGTGGCGAAAGAGGAGGCTTTGAGGATGCTAATGCGCCTTAAGCAAATGATGGGGTTTAAGGTGAAATCTTCGAATTTCAACTTATGAATTTTAAGTATAGTTTTCTCTAATGATGGATTTATTGGGGAGAGTACACTGTGTTATGAAATGGATTATATTTCATTTTCCATTGATAGTTTTAACTTCTCTTTAGATAAATTTGCTGATTGCATTTTACTGATGATCCACGCATAGTGTAACTTTTGTGATGTCTCTTATTGGTTTGTTCGGAACTACGGTTTCAGTGTTTACCTAAGCTGGTTTTTTCCTCTCATAGATCTTTGGGTGAATTGGTTGTTGAGAATTGTATAGTCGATTTTCTGATGAGGATTGAATGTGTNTTCATTCATTAAGCATTCCTATCCAATGATTTTCCAAGAACTCAGATTTTGGAATGTTTATTTGCGATATTTTAACCAAATGGAAGGATTGTACTTGAAATGAATAATATGCTCGAATTTGCATTGATTGAAATTGTATTCTTTTTTTTGAAAATGCTGATAAGCATGTTGTTTTGTTTTTTCTGCTCATTTGATAGTTAATTCACTTTGTTTCTCTGACCGTTATCTATTTATTGTTTGGCTGAACTAAAGAGATCTACTTGGCATTTATGCTTGCGGCTGCTATACGTGTCAAAATTTTGAAAAATGTCATTGATTTCATGATTTGTAAAGTTGGCACATGTCTTTATCTATTTATCACACGAAAATTCATTGATTCTCGTGTGGCCAATAGTAAGCTAGTACGTGCGCCTCTTTCAAATTGTGAGTTCTGATCAAATGATGCAAAACTATTTAAACATTCAAATGTCTATCAACTTTTCTTTTTACATGATTGCAAGCATTCCCTTATTTATCAAAATTTATCAACATTTGGAGACAATTTTACTTATATGGCTGTATATTTGCTTAACTTTACAGACAAGTCAAGCTGAAGCTGCATCTTTTAATCAGCAAAAGAAAATTGAAGTGCTCGAAGCTCAACTCGAGGAAGCTGAAGATATTGTAAATGATCTCAGAAATGAATTAGGATTGGCACAAGCTGAACTCGTACGACTAAGGCAAGACAATTTGCAGAATTCAAATAAACCAACCAATGCATTTTCAGGAGGAACGGAGGACGGCATTTACTCATATGACTTCGGTAAATCCTTTCCTCCAAATTCCCAAGACAAGAATTCTGATGTAACAATGTCGAACCAAGATTTACCTTCTGTAACAGTTAGAGTTAAAGACCCTGGTTTGCGTAAAAATGGTTTCACCCAAAGAATTCATGCGTGTGAGAAGAATCTGTCTGATGACACGTTGTGCCTCTCGGGAAAAACCGATAAAGTACATGACAAGAAGAATAGAGAACAGAGTCAAAGGTACTTTCTTGTTCTTGCTATCTATTAATATTTATCTTTAAAAGCTATATATAATTATGTATAAAATATTGTGCCCGATATTTGGCCCCTTTGTGAAATGTTTTGGTATTTGTCTTGGCAGGGAGAAGGAAGAAGGTGAAGATACCAGCAAAGCACCAGCTTCTGGGGATAAAACTCTGAGTGAACTTGAGAAAAAACTTTTACCAGATAGAACATTCAGAAATCTGCAATATATATCTCGGAAAAGGAAAAGAGCTGCCAGGAAAAGGAAAAATGTGACGCCCTTGAGAGTGGGATATGATTCTGATATAGTCAAAGACAGTGATTGTCTGAGTGAGAATCTGTTCGAAACAGCTTCAGTATTGTCTCAAATTAAAACTGAAACAGGGTTTTGTTTGGGGTCTGAAAAAACTTTAGGAAAAGAAACAAATAGTGTGGAAATTTCAGGTGAAATTACACCGCTAAAACTGGTGTATTTTGATGATGAAAACGCTTCTTCCTCACCCGATAGTAAAACTGATGTCGAGAAGGTTGGTGTGTTGTCAAATGGTTTAGAGTTGAATTCAGGTTATATGAGTCCAGGGCTTACCCAGTTTGTTGGAGAAAGAGTCATCAAGTACACGTTTCAAAGGAAGCGTAAGAGAGAGGCTTTGGTGGGGTCTAACGTGAATGATGCAATTGAGACAGAAAAGAGGGCAGAAGCTAAACAAAATGGAGTTCAGAACTTGAAGAAACCTAAGACTAGCTTGTCAAAAGAGTCAACACGAGAAAGCAGACGATTGGCACAAGTTGCTCGTCAGGTCAGTGCATAAAAACTTGTTTCTATTTTTTTTTTTTTTTTTCTTTCTGTTGGGTTTCAAAAGTTTCATTTACTTTATCTCGTAAATCTTATCTAGCCGAGCCATGATTTCATGTTTATGTTTTAACTATTATTTGTTTATTCATTTTTGCATTAGTTAAAATCGGAAAAATCAATTCATTGGCTAAATGTCTCTTGCTTTTGATGTGGCAGCTTATTTCTTTGTCTGAGAAGAAGTGGTGGAACTGAAAGTGGCACTTGGTAACATGAACCTTGAGAACAAATTCGGTAGGGGAGAGATTCTTGCATCCTCGATTGCTTGACTGGAGAAAAGCGGCATTTATGGATATCAACAATTATGCATAAATAAAAGCATGTACATTGGAATCTGGGTCCACATACTTTGATTTATGCATGAACTTTTATTGTACAGAGTAGCGTGTATACTTGTGTGTCTGTATGTGTAGTTCTTCAGTTTTCAGAGTTGTCAGACTTTCTAAATTGATCTGAGGTGAACCTTTATATCTTGATTCCGTGATATTTTGCTTGTGGGATCATCCGATCATGTATTCATGTGTCCTTTATGATCATTAAATTTCATGCAAAAAAGATGACTATAAAGTATAAATCAATGGTGGAAAATAGTTAACTGAATTTAATTCAAGTATTCAACAGCTACTTGTTTTCATGGTCAGTTATTGTCCATGCCTGCACGAGTTTCTGAGAATTTTTACCAACTGCCACACATTTGAAACAACATTCATAACCCGGATTAAAATAATTGAAACAAGTTAGCTACTTAAGACAAATGCATATACAAATCATAGAACTCGGAAATGATAGTAAAACAGTAGATAGATTCTGACATCTCATGGAAAACACAATATCCCATTTGGTCAGGTCAGAGGCTGCCTGTAATTGAAATCATGTACTTCAAACAGCTCTGTTTTTTCCAACTCCACTTGAGGAAGCTTCCGGAAGCCCCTGGCTGCCTCTCGGAATTTCAGCCAACGGGTTCATTACAAGCCCACAATCTCCACGAAAACGAATTCTCGGGTTTTGCAATGGGGACACGTCAGCTTCTTTGTTCTGGTCGGGTATGCTGCGTGCTCCAGACAGTGAAGGGGTCCCACGAGTAGAGAATCGAGAAGCAGCAGAGTCTTCGGGTTTTCTCCATAGCTTGGAGCTCAAAAAGTCAGTTACGGGAAACTTGCAGCACAAGGTATCACTGTTTGAAACTCCTCGGTTGGATACAGCTAAGTCGAATGAAATTTCATCCAAGGCAAGTTCTATACCGTGTACACGATTTTCCAGAGAGTGAATACCATTCTGTGAGCTCCCAATAAATCCCTGAATTACACAAAGAATGAATAAGTTCGAAATGTCAATCACATTGTATTTTTTTTTTATATTTCCTTTCTTTTTTTAGGTTCTTCCCTTTTACCTGGAGAATTTCCAACAAATTCGATTGCTGATTCTCAATCTGCAAAAGCTGCTTACGGATCAAAGACAGGTCTTCATAGTCTCTCGGGTCCTCAAAATCGTCTCCAGTTTCATTACCAACCACAACACTCACCTCACCAAGCTTGGGCAAATCGTGCTTTTCATTGAACAGGGCTCGTCTAATCCCTGGCTTTACAAATGGTTTTTTTTCCTCTTCGATCTCTGAAACTCTTTGGTCCGCGTCCAAAGGGGTCTTATATTCTGAAACCACTGGGCAAGAAGAATCGGCAGGAGCAACTATTTCGGGTTTCAAGTTGGATGGCTTTTTGTGGTCTAATTTTCGGAACATTGGTGGACTTTTTCTGCTTTCATTACTACCTGCTCTCCTGGCTATCAAAGCAGTTGAGCCACTGCCAAATTGTGAAGGTCTTTTAGTTGAGTCGTTAAAAGAGCTAGTTTTAGCTCCTTGAGGATTTTTTGATCCATCACTAGCATTTTCTGTACCCACAAACAAAAATGCGAACAACTTCAATGTACAGTAACATTTTCTATACAGTAATGCAATGTCTAATATTTTAATAACAAATGTGTTGACGAATATCAATCAAAATACTAATGGCAGATTAAGAACTCCATCAACTAAAGTCCAAACATGAAATGGAAAAAGTTACAGCTTACAATGGCAGTTATAATGTGACTACAAGCAATCAAATACTTGCACTATAGAACAATCAACAACCAACAATTTAAAACCAGTTGCTCGTCAGATTGGGTGCAACTAATATGAAAAGTAGATCACCAGAACAAAGATCAACACAAACCGAGCAGCAAATCTAAACTTTGAAGAAATCAAAATGAACCGGTGCAGAAAACAGGCTCGAAAAACATTCATAACAGCCATTGATTCATTCTACAGACCATAATTATAGATCGAAACAAAACCATCAACAATTAACACAAACAAAACTGTGGTTCAACTAATTTACCTTTAGACGATGGCTGAGATTCAGGTGGTGGTGAAACCTCATCGGGTAAATCCGGAATCTCCTTCCAAACTTCCAACAACTGATTGATGGTCTCCCTCACAGCTTTCACCTGTTCAAATCAACCCACATTCCTTATCAAGTATCAACAACACACATAAAATCCCGAATATATAAAGAAAAATGAAATAATAAATCCAACCCATTTCACCCAAATCAAAAAAATCAAACCTTGTCGAATTTCTTGGCCTCAAAACTCTTCAAGCAAGAAGCTTTATGCTCCCAAAGCGCGTCTTTCTCGATCACTGCCATCTTCATCAATGCCTCGGCCGCCGCCTTTCTAGCAGCCCAATCTTCACTGCTCAGAAACTCCATCAAACACATCACCAAATTCTTAATCATATTCTTACTGCTGCCGGTCAACACTCCCTTGACCCCAATTACCTTTCCGATCAGCGCCAAAATCGCCGGCTTAGCCTTGAAACCCTCACATTTCGCGAGCTTCTCGAGTCTCGGCAGTAATTTTCTCAAGCTCCCCACATCCGGATTTACCGATCCTTCAATCACCGCCGCCAGGCACAATGCGGCGCCGTTTTGTGCGCCGGAGTCCTGCTCGATGAAGAGGGCTTCGAGGAAGGGTTTGGTGACGGCGGCGAAGGGAGCTGAAGTGAGGTTCGAGGAGAGGGAGAGTGAGGCGGCGACACAGGCGGAGCGGACGGAGGAGTCCGGGTCGCGGAGGCGGCGGACGACGGCGGAGAGGATCCGGGAGAGGTGTGGGGAGAGGGAGTTTCCGTGGTGGTCGGCGAGGACGGCGACGAGGCGGACGCACTGGCGGCGGACGAGGGACTTGTCGGACGAGTCGGTGGCGGAGATGGAGGAGAGGAAAGAGGGAAAGGCGTCTGCCGGGAGGGTTATGGAGATGGATTCGAGCTCCGACGCGGCTGCGGCGTGGGTGTCCCGGTCGGCGAGCTTGTGGAGGCACGCGAGCACGCGGTGCTTCAGCTCACGCGCCTGCGCCTGTGCCTGCTTGCTGGGGTTCGAGCCCGACATTTTTTTTTTCTTGATGGGAGAGTGGTTGAGCTCAGTGGTTGTGGCGCCGCCGGATCGCCGGCAGCATTGGCGGTGGTTCGCCGGTAGGTGGTGCTTGGAAGCTCTTGTGGTCCGACTGATTTTATGCGCAGTTGATAACGATTACCGTGTTTGGAAAATACACTTACGACGTCGTTTTGTGGGAGATTGTTAATGAGCTATCACAAGTTGTCGTATTAGGTTGGCTTCTGTCCCCGCCATACTTTTTCCATTTTTTTATTGGGAAAAGGGATTTAAATACTCCATTTTTTTATTGGGAAGGAGCATTTTTCTTTATCTTGTCTAATTAATTAATGGGAAATTTATGCATGTTTTGATCTATATTTGTGGGATTAAGAAATGAGATTAGCTGGTCGTGTAGAGGAATGTTTTGATTAATGGATTGATAATAGTACATCATGTGATTATTCCACTAGCCAGCCGTCTTCATTTTGTGTATTTAAATTTTGATATATAATTAGATTTGTGTATTTAAATTTTGATATATAATTAGATGAGTGAATATACTAATAAAACTGTTAAATCAAGCAGGTCAATCATGAGCTTGATTAGTTTGAGACTCGTTAGACTTAATAAAAAAAAAAAAAAAAGAGTTTTTGCGTACTTTACGAACCTTTAGCATATTTGTCTTGTTAAAGACTCATAACGAGTCATGCTCGAGCTATTTTATCGACACATAACTTTCAATTAGGTCCAATAAAGGCTTGAGCCCAAACTCAAATATCAGAAATTCAATCTTGACTCGACTCGTTTTAGAACTTTATATACTAGTACATCAATAATAATGTTATGACATATGTATATTTCATCTATCACGACAAAAAAAAATTTCAATATATTAGAAATACATGGATTTATTATGAAAAATTAATTAATCCCTTTTCTCACTTGACATACATCAACATTAGCTAATTTATTTTGATCAACACGAGCTGTGCATGAAACTCTTATTATAATAAGCTTAATTGAACTATTGATTTCACGTTGAAAAATCACTGAATCTAGATTTGAGTTCAACTTTACATGACAAACAGACGTAATTAAACAGTAGTTAAGACTTTTTTTTTAATTAACATGAAGTTAGAGAGATATTTTACCCCGCGTGATAGCAAAGTTGGTGGTGAAAGGTGGGAATCTTTTAAATCCAATGACATCAACTTTCAAGTGCGTGGATATGTTGAAATTTGTTTAGTTTAACTAATCTATGTATATTAATTTTGATTAAATAAATGATATATGGGACCATGTTTTCATAAATACATCTTATTATGAGTCGAGTTATATATATTTATATGAAGCAAGTTTTCTCTTTCTTTTGCTTGTCTATTTTTCTACAAACATTGTTAGGCACCTTACTTCAACCTCATGTCTTTTTCTACAAATATTGTTAGGTACCGTAATAACTAGTCAGTGATGTGTATAAAATCTAATTTATTTATTTATATCAAAATGTAGTACTTTCTTAAATAGATAATATATATTAATAAATTGTTGAAAAAATACATCCTTATACTTGCGCTAAGCACTATTCAATAACTAGGCATGTTTGCTTATTTGCATGACCAGTTCGTCTAAGCTACTATGATTCTCAGATTCTTCACAAATGTCAATAAGTTCTTCAAATGAAACAAAATAAATTCAAGGTAGTCACGAAAATTGGGGTTCTAAGTCAAGAAATAAATGTGAAGATGGATAAGTAGGTTTTAGTTATTAAACAGATGGTTGGTGCAGTTAAAGCCGTTAATTGAGCTTGTTAATTTGGTGTGGTTAGTAGGGATATAATGATAATTTAATGACCATCATTGTCCTCATTAATAAATTTTTTTCCCTATCGATCCCTTTTACCACTGCATGATTAGGCAATTGCCTTCAAATCACCAGTTCAATATCCTATCAAATTACCATTTGGGTTAGTTGTAAACTGAATAACTTACTTTCATGAGAATCTTAAAAATATTATACTTTCATCATAATACATAGATATGTAGTTATGAACAAATAGTTTTAAATTTTAATTTTAAAAGATTAAACATATTTAAATAAAAGCCCAAAAAATTTGAGTTCAGTAGAGCTGTAATTGAACATATGATTACTTTCATTGTGTCATAAAATAAAAGACTTTAATCATTGTCCCAATTGGAAAATGATATACCAAAATATTAAAAGCAAGTAGGCTCTGTAGCAAAGCCGATCAATGGTAACCTGTTTATTTCCTACAGAGAAATGGCACATGCCTTATACAAGAAAATCTGAGAAATGAAATTATTGAGTTCACATGTAATTTGGCAGTTTACGAAAAACGGAGAGGGTCTGTGTGATTAGCATTTGAGTGGTGAAATATAAAGCTGTGGATTGTATGCTTCAACCGTTTCGTTTTAATGGTCATTTTATTTTTGTTTTTTTTTTTAAGATTTAAGCATCATCAAAATTTGGCTAATACATTTCTAATAAAATTGATGAAAATACTTAATTGATAGGTAATGTTTGTATTTCTAGATGATTAAATTATTTGAAAAAGGAAGCCAAAGGCTTAAGCTAAAACTCGACGGGGATACGACACCCCGATATTGTCATGATCAAGCCAAGCACCCAATCCCTCTGGTGGAGAGACAAGGCGATGTAAGCCAAACGGGTATGCATCCGCCATGTTCACCATATGGTCGGCCACAAAGTTCGCTTCCCTATAAATGTGGTTAATGGTAACACTCCAATCCCTGTGAATCAGCTCTCGGATAGCTTGAACCAGTGCATCATGAGGCCCCAACTCGCCGCTGGTCTCGCAAACCATATTTTTCACGCAGAGGCTATCAACCTCGGCCACAACTTTCCGATATCCCAAATCCCATGCCATCCAAAGACTCTGGAACAGGCCCCACAACTCAGCCCCTGTAATAGTGCAGAAGCCAATGTTGAAAAGGAATCCCGCAATCCAACGCCCTACCTCGTCGCGAATTAATCCCCCCGCGCAGCTCATTCCCGTGGCATTATAAACGGCTCCATCAGTATTGACTTTAACTCAGCCCGAATCCGGAGGGGTCCACCGAACCATCCGCGTGACATGCACCGCCGCTCCAACCCTCACGTAGGCCGCGATCGCATGACATGAACCGTTCCATATGGTATTATGTTTGAAAATAAATCATTTTACTCCTGTACTACCACTTACAATAAGAGTTAGCTTATGCCCAAGACGTTGATCACTTACCTTAGACCCCCTAAACTATACATATCCAAAAATGTTCAATTGTGACATTTTGGCAGTTAGTACACATACAATTTATGTAATAATGTTTTGAGCCCACTACCATGGTTATGACGTACCCAATTATGGGATGTTGTATAAAAATTAGCTTATATGAAAGAGATGCATGTGAGCATTAGTCCAATATTTGTATAATACCATGTGCAATTTTCTTGCAGTGTAGTGAGGCACATAACATGGAGGATATAATAAGTTTCTGGACTTAGGCCAACGAAGCATTTGAAAAGGACAAAGGTAAGAGTTTTAATTAAACTTTGGGATTCTTATCTTAGTACATGTATACAGTGTGCACACGGACTTTTATTAGATTGAGCATGCATAACATATGGTTTTACATAATAGGATATGTGGGTACGCATTGCAAAACAAATTTTCTAACATCATTCTCATAAATTATTTTCAATGGGATTTTATTAAAATATTTTTGGTCATACGTACATAGTCAACATAAATTATCCTTTTTTTTTATGATAAATAAATCTTGGAACAACACACTATTATTAATAACCGAGTCGAATATGGTGTATCGGATTTGCCTTCTATCAAATTTGGATAATCGGGGAGAATCAAGGGGTACGGTCCCATATAGTGACGCTCACCATAAGAGGGTGTGAGTCTAGGTGTACCTTAGTGAGGTTCCATCCGAAAATCAATTGGTGATGGTAGGAGTAGCCCACTAGACTTATAAACTAGGCTCATTTATCCTATCTAATCAATGTGAGACGACTCACAAGTAATATTCCAACACGGCCCACCCCACTTGTGAGTCCTTCATTAGCTCAAACGCACAATCATGCCGGGTACATCTAATCATCATAAGCCCAAGGCTACAACCAGACCGAGTACATTTTTAAATCATCGCAGGTCCCAAATTAGGCCCCCTCTGACACCATGTCAAATTTTGATAATCGGGGAGAATCAAGGAGTGCGGTCCCACACAGTGAAACGCACCATAAGAGGGTGAGCCTAGGTGCACCTTAGTGAGGTTCCATCCCAAAATCAATTGGTAATGGAAGGTATAGCCCACTAGGCTTATAAACTAAACTCATTTACCCTATATAATCAATGTGAGACGACTCATAAATGATATTCCAACACTTTCTCTATTAATTCCCAATGGCAAATTTCAGAAAAGATACACCAAGTTGGTGTTGTGAAAAAACGAGACATTATGTTGTCCCTAATGAAAAAGGTACACTAAGTAGACAATTTGACCAAATAAGATGCATTAATCACCACACACAGATAAAATGCTGACGTGGATGGATAATTTATTGACATGTCACATAACATTTTCTTAATTTCTTTCGTGTTATTTACGTGGCCAGTTATGAATGTCCCGTCATTTTTTATTTTTCAGATTAGGGTACAATTGAAAATCATTGTAATTCCACGTAATAATGAACAACACAGATGATGCCATGTGGCTAGGATCCTTAAGGCTTCCCCTCTCTTGTGATTTGTGAAACGCCACCATTTGAAAGAACCCAGCAGAAACCAGTAAGGATTCCGGTCCTGGTGAAATTTCGACGGTACGCAAATCGTACCAAATGAAAGACTGTGACCCACTGAACTCCTGTGCTGGTTCTGACGGGCTATTTTGCGATGAGGGCTGGAGTGACATCCAAGCAGGTGGAGGACCACGACCTTTCTGAAGATGGTCGTGGTCGTTCGTCAGTTGATGCCAACTCGGTTAAGGCCGGGAAAGGTGACCAATGTTTGCCCAAAATACGCTTAACAACAATTGTCAATTGTGTCCTAATTGGGGAATCTGGATCCATACAGACTGGCGTTTGAAACCCTAAATCCTGCGCCGTGTGAGTGTCGTGGCCCTCCATGTCCCTTGGAGATCTGGATTTATTCGATTCTTCTATCAATTTTCCCCCTCGCAAGGCCTCGTACCTTAAATAAAATAATTTAGGGGGTGATTGTTTATGAATTCATCTAGCAATTAATTAGTTTCTTTTAACTATAGTTAATTTTGAAAAAAGTTGGTATGGTTAGTTGTTAGTGGATATATTAAAATAATATTTAAAATAAAATAATTAAAGTTGATATGATGTAAAAAGTAAGAGAAAAATGATTGGAAGTGGTGATTAGTTAAAATTATGTGAGTGGGTGAATAATAAATTAAAGTTGATATGATGTGTAAGAATGATTGGTTGATGTTATTTAATTATATTGATAATATTGGAGATAGTGGAGTTGGGTTAAAGTTGAGTTAAATTTAAGTTTTGATTGGTTNAATCACACCCTTAGCGACGATGAGTTTTATCTTGCAGATATTTACCTAGAAATCGGTGTAGTCGGAGTTCCGCCAGAGGCCAAACGCAGCGGCAAGGCCCAAGAACTTGGGGGTCCGGGTGATATGGGGGAATCGGACGGCATCGAGAACGGGAACACAGCTGAGGGCAGGCGGAGAAGCTGCGCACTACGCGGTCGTAGACTCGTAGGTAGAGAGGATGTGCGCCGGGCAAGTGCAGTTGTAGGTACTGGAGGATGCAGGCGTGCCAAAGGATGCTACTAGAGGCCGATGATTTTTTTATTTTTATTTTTTAAAGAGTGTGATATGTATTTAGTTTTATTTATTTATTTTTAGATTTTTTTATATAATTTTATTTAGGTGTATGTGTCTACAGCAATGAAAATGACACATTACGCCACGTAAATAACACGTAAGAAAGTAAGGAAATGTTATATGACACGTCATTCAATTATCCGTCCACGTCAGCATTTTATTGGTGATTAATGCATCTTATTCGGCCAAATTGTCTATGTAGTGTACCTTTTTCGTTAGAGACAACATGATATTTTCGAACAACGCCCAACTTGGTGTTTCTTTTATGAAATTTTACCCATTCCTGACGGACGCATCCTGCAATTTTCCTAAGCTTGCATAAGGATCTAATTCCAACAATTATTTCCCTGCTCCAAACACCTCTATATAAGAACTCCATAACCAAATGCTAGTACAACATATAACTCCTAACCACTCAAGTATTCATCGTATAAAAAGTAGTAATGGCCAATAAGTCCCTCTACATAATTTTTTTCATCTCAAGTTTGGTCCTCTTAAACATATTGGCAAGCGACACTGTGCTTGATGTCATATGCCGCCAGACCCATGACCCTTCCCTTTGCACGAGCATCATCGAGTGCGACCCTTGTTCCTTGACAACAGGCATTCTCATGCTGGTGGAGGACATGATTGACATGGGCACTGACCTGGCTATTGGCACCAAAGTCAAGATCCACTCTCTCCTTCTTTTTGGGAAGGTGGATCCACTCTCTCCTTCTTTCGACTTATTTATTTGTTAGATGAATTCTTGTACTTTTATATTTTTATGGTTTATTTTTAGGATATTAGAGTGTTTTCGGAGACGACGTGACATTGGAAGAAATTTCATCCGAAGCAGTACAGGGGCGCCCCGTACTGACCTAGCAGTACCTCATACCAGCCCAGTATTTGGACCCATTTATACCATGTACGAAATTGGGCCCAACACTTGTGACAACAGAAGACTTATTGGGCTAGAGATTAATTAAATAAGTGTTGCCACTCAATTGAGTTAACCCAACAGCATAATATGTGGCCCAGTGAGATGAATAGGAAAATTACTTTGGCAGAGATACACGAAGCCACTTTTTGGAGGAAAGGAATTATTTGGAAAGAAAATAATACACACATGTACCCTTGATCATATACCAAGCCACCAAAACAGAGAAAGAAAAAACCACGCAGCCGCCAATAACGCACAGGAAGAGAGAAAAAAGCGTGGAGATACGTGAGATCCGACAGAAGCGGATGGAGGCCGAAACCGTACACGAGGGAGATAATTAATCTCTCTCTTGTATCTATTATTTAATTTTTATTTATTATGTTAGGCTAGTTCTTTTATTTCTAGTTCCGGGGAAGTCGAACCCTACGATTGACGATGTTTTGATTAATTTATATGGTTGATAATTTCAATATCTTTTTGAAATTGTTTGTGTTATTTTGAATAATTAACCATGATATGTGGAGTCTTATTTAGATTGATCACCTAGATTAGGCTTTTCATATCTATAGCTGAATTAGACCTTCAATCCGTTATTGTTGTTGTGTTTAATTCATAAGAGGCTACCGGAAGACGGTAACTACCAGGGATAACACGGCCTATTTAAGTGAACGAACGCGGTTGAGTTCACTACTAAGTCTAGCCTATTTTTCTAATTCGTAAAGCGGCTAATTGTATTAAATCTTGAAAACGTTTTTCTGGACTGTACAAGAAGTCAGATTTAATCGTAGAGTGTCTCGCAGTTAAATTAAAATTAAGGAAAAATTCGGGTAACAGACCGTGTCGTTACCTAGGGCTAGTAATTCCATAAGATAACGAGATTTGATACCAAAGTTGATTAGACGAGTCAGTCGAGGGTGTAGACAAAACCGTGGACTAGAAGCTTTCTCTTAATTTATTTCATTTTATTTTCTTATTTATATTTCATTTCCTTCTTAGATAGATTAGATTTCTAATTCAATCCCCCCATTTATCGCTTTTCATAATTTCAATTAATACAAGAATAACACAATTTGATTCACACTCCCTGTGGGTTCGACCCTTGCTCACTACTACTACTAGTTGGTAGAAGTCGGTTAAGGAAAATATGAATTATAATTTTGCCGCGTTGCGACGCGCGGTCAGCTGCCTCCACCGAAGCCCACCAATCGATGAATTCTGAACCTTCTACGCCGCCGTCAAACTCGGGAATCTCCACACGAAACCCTTGCTCCCAACGCGACTCATCGCCCCCTTCTATCGGACGCCTTCCATCACGTCGGTTCATCCCCAAGCGCTCAAACCCCTCATGATCACGGGCCCAAGCTCGCCTCTGATGATCGAACTCTCAATTTTCATCATCCTCGAAATGCGGACCGCCATCCCCAAACCCTAGTCGAGCATGCCTCCAATCATTTTCGTCATCCTCGTACTCTCGGGTCCGCGGACAGCGAACCTCACGTCGCCTGAAATCACCTCCGCCACCGCCGCGAGGAAAGCGACCTCCGTTGTTGTCCCGCTGCCGGAAGAACTCGTCATCCGCTGGTCGCCGTCGTTGTCCTCCAGCGAACGGATTCACCTCGCTGACAGTATCTTCCTCGTCCTCTGCGCCGGACGGAGTCCCTGGCGAACGCCGGCGGTGCGCCCCGCCATAGCCACGCCCTTCACGGCCTCCACGAAGCCCACCGCGCCCGGCCCAGTTGCCGCCGTCGCGTCTCGCCCGATTCTCCTCCATCATGGTGTTCATGGCCTGGCGAATCTCCTCGATCCCCGATGAGAGGTCCGTAAATCGGTCGTCCACGCCTTGGAATCGCTCTTCCATTCGTTGGAAACGATCGTCAACGATGTTATCTCTCTTGGGCGGCATCGTGGATCGTCGCTGGGCTTTGGATACCAACTGATGTTGAGCGTAGTACGATTGGGAATAAAATTAGATACTCTCTCAAGAACGAACGAACAGAAATTCTAATTCATCAATAATCTGCCCTCTTTCACGTTCCATACAGCATAAATAAGAAAAGGAAAATAACATAAGAATCCTACTCTTGCCAAACACTGCAAGTTATTTATTATCCTACATAATTACTAAAATAACTAAAGGAAATAAACTAAAGAGTACTAATAATAATACGAAATAAATAGACTTAAACCCGGAGTCGGTCATATTTATTCAGAAACGCAATGGCGGTCTCGTCTTCATCATACTCGTGAACAGAAATACGTCACACTAGTAATTATACAAGAGTTCCATTCCTCATCGAATATCCCAATAATTATATATTAATATAACCGTGTGAAGATCCCAAGAAAGTAGTTGTTAAAAATCACATCAACAAGGAGCGGAAGCTGCAACAGATTCCTCAAATTCTTCACGGTAAACTGCAGCAGATTCCTCATCGACGATCACACCAGATTCTCTTGGGCGAATTGAGATCATGGTTTTCCAGGTAGTAATGACGTTCACGAAATCAGGAAAAATTAAAATAAATAATTAAATTAAATATCTCCCTTCTCCATAACCATCACTAACTAAATCATCTACTTCATTTGAAGTACTCTGAGTAATGGCCATACCATCTACATAAACAAAAGGATATAATGGCCATTTGTGCATCTGTAATAGAAGGATTTGATCTAGTGACTAGCACTGTCAAAACGGGCCATGGCCCGCGGGCTGGCCTGTCCGTCCGCTTAAATGGACTGGCTTGGGCCTTTGCTTGGCCAACCAGTTCAATCGCGGGCCTATTTGGCCCGCCCCGTTCTGCCCGCGGTCTAAAGCGGCCAGCCCGTTTTTTTTTTTTTTTTTTTTTTTTTTTTTTATTATTTATTTGTTAATTTTATATTATTTAAATTTAATATTTCTTATTTCATGAACATTTTGTTAGAGTTTGTTTTTATCGTCTTTTTTTTCTTCTTCTTCTTCTTCTTCTTCTTCTTCTTCTTCCATATTTATTTATTTTATATTTTTAAAATTTGACAATGATATTAAGATTTCTGAATGCACATGAAACACTTTTATACATAATAAAAATATTAGTGAATCAAATAATATTTTATGTGAATTAAGTCTCTCCTCCGCGTCAATACCCTATAACTATTCATAAAAAAAATAAAAATAAAAACTGGATGATGTTATAAAAACGAGAAAGATATAGAACACAAAATAGAAACCGGATAGAAATTATACTGAATATTTCTTTCTTCTTCTGAATGAGCACACTTTCACTACATTTGCATTGCCTTTTATAGGCAAATTCTACCGACACTTTGAACATAAATTATTCATATCCCATACTCCATTACTATTCACACATGTTGGACTCACTATTTATGAATAGTGGTACATTCCACTTGTTCATAACACTCCCCCTTGGAATTACCACTATGCAATGTGCGTTTATGCTGCCTCATTAAAAACCTTATTCGGAAAAACCCTGTGGGAAAAAAACCGAGATAAGGAAAAAAGAGTACAGCCGCACATGCTCCCCCTCGAGTTATCATCCATGTAAATCTCGAAGATGTCTCATTCCAATGTTATGGACGTGCTTTCGAAATGTTGTAGTTGGGAGCGCCTTCGTAAATAAGTCTGCTGCATTATCACATGATCGGATGTACTGAATCTTGATCTGTTTGTTCCTTTCAAGCTCTTGAGTGTATGAGAAGAACTTTGGTGGGATATGTTTAGTTCTGTCACTCTTGACGTATCCTTCTTTGGTCTGAGCGACACATGCTGCATTGTCTTCGAATATGACCGTCGGATCTTTATTATTTGATAATCCACTGGCTTGTTGAATGTGTTGAGTCATATTTCTGAGCCAGATGCTCTCCCTAGTTGCTTCATGCAGTGCAATGATTTCAGCATGGTTTGAAGATGTAGCAACTAGTGTTTGTTTCTGAGAACGCCAGGAAAATGCAGTTCCACCAATAGTGAAAACGTAGCCAGTCTGAGATCTCGCCTTATGTGGGTCTGATAAATATCCTGCATCTGCAAAACCGATCATTTCATGTTTTTTATCATTTGAGTAAAATAATCCCAGATCGATTGTTCCTTGGAGATAACGGAATATATGCTTGATTCCATTCCAGTGTCTCCTTGTAGGTGACGAGTTATATCTTGCTAACAAGTTGGTAGCAAAAGATATATCTGGTCTGGTGCAATTAGCAAGATACATAAGAGCCCCTATTGCACTCATATATGGTACCTCAGGACCAAGTATTTCTTCATTTTCTTCACAAGGTCGAAATGGATCCTTTTCAACATCCAATGTTCGGTTAACCATAGGAGTACTAAGGGGATTAGCTTTGTCCATATTAAATCGTTTCAGTACTCTTTTAGTATAGTTAGATTGATGGACGAATATCCCATTTTGTACTCTCTCTATCTGTAAGCCAAGGCAATATTTAGTTTTTCCGAGATCTTTCATTTCAAATTCGCCTTTCAGAAAAGTAACTGCTTCTCGAATTTCATTTGCTGTCCCAATAATATTAAGATCATCAACATAGACAGCAATTATCACAACTCCATCATGTGATTTCTTTATGAAAACACACGGACATATTTGATCATTCAAGTATCCCCTTTTTAGTAATTGTTCACTCAAACAATTATACCACATACGCCCGGATTGTTTTAAGCCATACAATGATCTTTGCAACTTTAACGCACATAACTCCTTAGGTTTTGAGTTCAGTGCTTCGGGCATTCTGATTCCTTCTGGGACTTTCATGTATATGTCGGTGTCTAATGATCCATACAAGTAAGCAGTCACAACATCCATGAGACGCATCTCAAGATTTTCATGGGTAGCTAAACTCATCAAGTATCTGAAAGTAATTGCATCCATGACAGGGGAATATGTTTCATCATAATCGATCCCAGGCCTTTGGGAGAATCCCTGTGCAACAAGGCGAGCTTTATATCTCGTGATCTCATTATTCTCATTTCTTTTTCTGGTGAAAACCCATTTGTATCCAATGGGTTTTATGCCTTTTGGTATAATGGAAATAGGCCCAAAAACTTTTCGTTTATTTAGTGAATCTAACTCGGCTTGAATGGCGCCTTTCCATTTATCCCAGTCACGTCTTTTCTGACATTCAGCTACAGATTTTGGTTCAGGATCCTCAACTTCATTATCAATTTCTTTTGATACCATATATGCGAATGCATCATCATTATTCATGATCTCATCACGCTTCCAAAGATTCCCATTGTTCACGTAATTGATGGAAATTTCAATATTTTCATTTTGTCCCGAAATTTTTCCATCATCTTGATTCCTTTTCAAATTGGAGTCAAGAATTTCTCTTTTCTTTCGAGGATTCTTATCTTTAGACCCAACTGGTCTTCCTCGTTTCAAGCGTGTCTTTGACTCATTTGGCTTATCGTCATTTGCCATTTCTTTTGGAATCTCAATTCGAGCAGGGGCATTTACGGCTACCACATGTGATTTGGTCACCCTTTTTAAATCAGTAAATGCATCTGGCAATTGATTTGCAATATTCTGCAAATGTATGATCTTTTGAATTTCTTGCTCTCTTTGTTTGGTGGGAGGATCAAGATATGATAATGCGGATGTTCTCCATTCAATATTTCTCTCAATTGACTTTTCATTCCCACCTAAAGGGGGAAACAATTCTTCATTAAAATGACAATCATCAAAACGAGCTGTAAAAACATCACCTGTTTTTGGCTCAAGGTATTTGATTATTGATGGAGATTCATATCCAACATATATTCCCAACCTTCTTTGAGGCCCCATTTTTGTACGTTGTGGCGGAGCAATTGGTACATATACTGCACAACCAAAAACTCTTATATGTGCAATATTTGGTACTCGACCATATGCCAACTGTAATGGCGAGAATGTATGGTATGCACTTGGTCTTATTCGAATTAGATCATCTGCATGCAGAATAGCATGTCCCCATACTGAAGTGGGGAGTTTTGTTCTCATTATCAATGGTCTAGCTATAAGCTGCAGTCGTTTAATAAGTGATTCTGCTAGACCATTTTGAGTGTGAACATGTGCCACAGGATGTTCAACATCAATTCCCACAGCCATACAATAATCATTAAATGCTTGAGATGTAAACTCTCCAGCATTATCCAGTCTGACTCTCTTGATAATATAATCTGGGAATTGAGCCCTTAATTTAATAAGTTGGGCAAGTAATTTAGCAAATGCCATATTTCTAGTGGATAACAAACTTACGTGAGACCATCTACTAGAGGCATCAATCAACACCATAAAATATCTGAATGGACCACAAGGTGGATGAATAGGTCCACATATATCACCATGAATCCTTTCTAAAAATAATGGTGATTCATGTCCGACTTTAGTATGTGATGGTCTCATTATCAATTTCCCTTGAGAACAAGAGGCACATGTCAACTCATGTGTTTGCAATATCCTCTCATTTTTTAGTGGATGGCCACTAGAATTTTCAATAATTCGTCGCATCATTATCGAGCCAGGGTGACCAAGTCGATCATGCCAAAGTTTAAATATTTCATTCGACTTTGAATTTGTTGCAGCATATGCCTCAATTATATTAATCCGGGTATAATACAAACCCGAGGATAAAGCGGGTAACTTCTCCAAAACACATTTATTTCCCGCATTATCTGAGGTAATGCAAAGATATTCAACTCCCCCTTTATTCATCGTTTCAATGTGGTATCCGTTCGTTCGGATATCTTTAAAACTCAACAAATTTCTTGTTGATTTTGGGGAGAATAGTGCATCACTTAATATAAATTTTGTACCGCCCATCATAAAAAATATGGCTTTTCCAAAACCTTCAATTATCTTTGCACTTCCGGATATTGTGTTTACTTTTGCTTCATTTAATTTCAAGTTCACGAAATATTTTCTGTCCTTGAGGATAGTATGAGTAGTAGCACAATCTGCAATACATATATCTCCATCTTGAATTCGAGACCGATCCATGATCTAAAAGAAAACAACATTTATTATTGATCAAATTCAAAGTACAGATACAAGTAGCTCATACACAAATACATTACAACTCAAAAAGCAAAATAAAAACATGATCATCAGTTATTCTCTAGGTCATTTCCAGCTCCGTCTTCAAATGCCGCATCGGCAAAATCCAGTTTCAATATGTCATCGATGCCATAGTCATCATCCACACGCGTTGCATCATTTTCAGAGGATTCCCCAACCATAAAATTAGTTTCTATATTCTTATCTTTTGATTTCTGGGAATCTTGGTATTTTTCAACCTCGTGCCTTGGGGCTCGACAATTTCGAGCCCAATGGTTATTTCTACCACATCGATAGCATGCCTTTTCATCGTTATCCCCTTTATTATTTTCAGAATGTTTATGAAAATCATTTTTTCCATGTCCATGATAATTACCTCGGCCAGATTTGTATCCTGGGAAAAAATTTCGGCCTCGTCCATAATTTCTATCTGGACCATATCCACGGCCACGTCCACGTCCACGTCCACGTCCACGACCACGGCCACGTCCCGAGGTATATCCACGCACATTTGTTTGGCTGTTTTCATTTCCGGTTCCCTGTTTAGATATTACAGCATTTATTTCAGGGACCGCAGTAGACCCCGTGGGTCTAGATTCATGATTTTTCATCAACAGCTCATTATTTTGTTCGGCTAGCAACAAGCAAGAAATCAGCTCAGAATATTTCACAAAGCCTTTTGCTCTGTATTGTTGCTGCAAAAGTACGTTTGAAGCGTGGAATGTGGACAACGTTTTTTCAAGCATATCGTAATCAGTTACGTTTTCCCCGCATAATTTCAATACCGAGCAAATGCGGAACATGGCTGAATTGAACTCGTTTACAGTTTTAAAATCTTGGAAGCGTAAGTGCATCCATTCATAACGAGCCCGGGGGAGAATTACTGTTTTCTGATGATCGTATCTTTCTTTCAAAGCTTTCCAAAGATCCGCAGGATCTTTCACAGTTAAGTATTCATTTTTCAATCCCTCATTTAAATGGTGCCGCAGAAATATCATTGCTTTAGCTTTATCTTGTATTGATGAATTATTTGGGGAGATTATTGTTTCTCCCAATCCCCTCGCGGCCAAATGAATTTCGGCATCCAGTGTCCATGAAATATAATTTTTTCCCGAAATGTCAAGAGCCTCAAATTCAAGTTTGACCAGATTTGCCATGATAACTATAAAATAAAACATCAATGCTTATATTAGAGAAAATTACATTATACAATCATTAATTCTCCATAACGTACAGAAAAACAAATAAGAGACACATCATACAAAAACCTAATACATAAAGTATAAATTCAGTGGTATGATACATCATCGTGAAAATTCCCAAAGTGTAAAAAATAAACAATATAATGGTAATTATAAATAGTAGATGAAACATTTTTTTTTTTTTTGAGGGAAATATATTTTAGTATTTGAAATGAGTGTTAATATATGAAGTGTAGTGTGATATATATATAAGTTGATAAGTAGCCGTTGCAATATAGCCGTTATGTAGCCGTTGGGAACAAATTAATGATATAATATTTGTTAGTTAATCATTCATGATTATAAAATACTAATTAATCATGTATATTATCTTAAAAATTCATCGAGCCACTATGTGAACAATTTAATGAATATAAGTGTCAAAAAAAATAAAAATGTCACTCCACACTACTCGATAAATCTTTCGGTGGGTACAAATATAAGCAGTTATAAATTTCACACCACATTACTGGGTAAACCCTTTTGCGGGTGTGAAGTACAAGTAATAATATTATATATTTTTAATTATAACATGAAGTCATTTCTTAATCATTAGTAATCCATAAGTAAATTTGATAATATCAACTTACCACATATTATTGACTATGGCAGAGCCGTACTTGCCAATAATAATGGTAATATGTAAATTAGTATAATGTTATATTTAGTATATTCATACCACATATTCTTGACTATGGCAGAGCCGTACTTGTCAAAAATAATGGTAATATGTAGATTAGTAAAATATACTGAGTTTATGTAATGTATATACATATTAGTATATTCCTACCTTTCGGACCGGGTAGAGCGTTCGTGCTGATAACGTGTTATAAAAACGAGAAAGATATAGAACACAAAATAGAAACCGGATAGAAATTATACTGAATATTTCTTTTTTCTTCTGAATGAGCACACTTTCACTACATTTGCATTGCCTTTTATAGGCAAATTCTACCGACACTTTGAACATAAATTATTCATATCCCATACTCCATTACTATTCACACATGTTGGACTCACTATTTATGAATAGTGGTACATTCCACTTGTTCATAACAGATGACAAATATTTTTTTTTGGTACAATGGATGACAAATATTTATTACACATGAAGTCTTACTAGTTTATTAATATACTAGTAAATATAAGGATAAATAAACCAAAAAGTATATAAGAGTGCATAATACTAAAAAACTCGCGGGCGGGCCGATTTAGCCCGCGGGCTAATGAGGGTGGGCCACGGGCTATAGATTTCCAGCCCGTAGAAATGCGTTTGAACCGCGGGTCGGGCCGGACCGGACACTGCTACTGGTGACCCTGTTTAACATTTATTATAAATGGATCCAATTACATACCGTTACAAGTTCTCAAAAGAAAAATCCACAACCAGTTTCCTAAAAAAAATTATCAATCAAGATATCAAACAAATGAACAAGGCAGGCAGCAGACGAGAGGCATAACTATGAGGCCATTGACCAGAAGCAAAAGCCTATGGCAATCAACACATTGCAGTTGGGAATAAAGATAACTCAAACTGCAGATTAGGTGGAAATACAAATAAATTTTGTATTTTATAAAAATTGTTCAAATTAAGGACAAAATTTCTCCCTGAAAAGAAAATCAATTTCTATCACGGGTATGTTCTCACATGCATGAGTTATTAATTCCAAATATAAGCACACATAAATGACCTGTGAATTTTGCTAATGCATACATTTTTGGGTGTGATGACTGATGAGGTCAATTACTCTTTCCCCATAACACGTCTAAATCATTTCAGCAATTTTTCTTCGATATCTGAAATATAATTACTGCTTATGGTAAAATATCAATGGCATTGAAAGCAACTGCTTGAGGTGACATTACAAGCTGTAGAAGGAATGTGGTCCTTTTGAGTTTGACCCACTTGTTCACGTCATTAACAACCCAAAGCCATTGAACACAAACTAAAGGGAATAAAAACACCACCACTTGTTCAAGTTCATTAACATCCCAAAGCATTTCTGAATTATTTTTTGGTATATCCATGTTTCTTCAAAGAACTTATTTCAGTAAAGCAAAATAGTGAGAAATTTACTCTAATTTACCAACATTTGCTTTTAATCCTTATGGAATCTCTCTTGTGGCTGCAATTAAGAAGGTGGCCGGTTCCTTAGCTCTCACTCGAGCCTGTGAGGGGTCTGTGAAACTACAATTTTTCAGGTAATCTATTATTATTCAGTTTCCATTAATCTCCACATTTGTTTGGTGTGAAATTATGGTTTTTGGTAATATGCTATGCCAAAATATCATCACCCTCTACCCGAGACACATAAGGAAAACCAGCTCGGAAGAAAATCTTAAAATGGAACTTTTTAAATTGTTAAATATACATCTACAAAAGAAAATCTAGAAGCTTTAAATTATTCTTCGGTGCATGAGTGGAGGTCTTGATTAGATTTTGTAGTAAAAAATAAAAATCTTTTTGGGTTTATTGGGTGGAAATTTTGGTTATCTTTGGGTGTCTGTTATTAAGTTCTTGTTGGCCTCATGAGTGGTTTCCTGCTTGGTAATATAAATACAAAATTACATATTAAGATTTTCCTCCCAGCTAGTTTTCCTTCTATATTCTTAAAAAATATTTATGCAAATAGTTCGGTTAGACTTCAAAGAACAATTTATTTCAGTAGATTCATCATGTCGTCTGACATGGCAAGCACAAGTCGGTCACCACTGTCTGTAGCCATAGAAGTTTCAAGAGACCCTTCATTTGTACAACCAGGACTCTCTCTCTCGAGTCCCAAGAATCAACCGGGACACCATTTGAGTCCCAAGCATCAGGAGGCTCATGCATCAGACTCCTCTGTCAGCACACTTACTGAGGCTGAGAATTCTAATAATTGGACATTGCCAAGGATTCTGATAGTGGCAGCTGTGGTGGGGGCAATAACTGTCGCTGGCGTGATGGCAACAATGCTTTTGGTCTCACGAAAAGACCACCCAACTCACAAGCTTCATCCCCATCCCGAGTGTCAACTCAGCCTCACCATGTACTGGGAAAGGAAATCGAATTTTACCACGATCTCGGATGTCTTGGACGCGAGCCCCAGCTCCAACTCTAGCTCTTTCAAGATTTGTGCTTTGGTTCGTCCGCGACGAGTATAATGAGACACTGAACATCGCTGACGAAAAGATGTATGTAATGCTGATAGGAGAGGGAGCTGAGAAGACAATAATAACATCAAATTCGAGTTTAGTCATCGGTAGCAGTATCTTGCCATCTGCCACACATTTAGTTATCGGTACACCTTTCGAACAACGAGCAAAGTGTGGCAGATGGCAAGATGCTGCTACCGATAACTAAACTCGAATTTGATGTTATTATTGTCTTCTCAGCTCCCTCTCCTATCAGCATTACATACATCTTTTCGTCAGCGATGTTCAGTATCTCATTATACTCGTCTGCCCGAACCAGAATACAAATCTTGAAAGAGCTAGAGTTGGAGCTGGGGCTCGCGTCCAAGGCATCCGTGATCGTAGTAAAATTCGATTTCCCGTCCCGTTGAGGCTGAGTTGACACTCGGGATGCGGATGAAGCTTGTGAGTTGGGTGGTCTTTTCGTGAGACCAAAAACAATATTGTCGCTATGGCTACAACAGCAATAAGCCCCACCAAAGCAATCACCATCAAAATCCTCGGCCACGTCCAATAACTTGGTGCACCAAAAGAAAAATCCGTCCCGTGTGTCACGGCTGATGTTCCAAATGGACATGACTAATCTTGTAGTGTTTATGCAATCGGTTTGTATCCAATAATTATAATAGTGCCTCAAACATATTTATTTGTGATCTAACGGGTTGAGGGCTCAACTTATTCTAATGATCTAATATATTTAAGAAAGTCAAATGTTAAGACTTCAGCAAGACCTGATCGCCTCTAATCAAATTTCATTTCCATATAATAATTAGTGAATAACAAAACCATGAAATTTTCGCATGAACATGTCTGCAATTTACATACAGATCAAGATCATGCATTCAATTGACAATATAGCGATTCAAGTTTTCACTTTCATTGTCTGTCACAGTTGATTGTTAATAGCTCGATTTTTGAAAAGAACGAAAGATGATAATCGTCAATACCCGACCGCAGAACCGCCTTTCCTCTGGTCAGTAACCGCCAGGAGCTGACCGGAATTCGGACCCTCCAACTTCTGAACCACAAACTGGCAAATAGTCCAGCCATGCCCCTTTTGCAGCACATGACCCTTATTTTTCAAACTTTTCAAAATCTCCGGTCCACACGAGTACTTATCACTCCCTGCAGAGCTGTACTCCTCATGGTAAAGCACGTTCGGATATAGCTTCACCATGGAAATATTTTCCGTTAGACTATATAACAACGAGCT
>BKCP01008959.1:1961681-2002207 GCA_008636005.1 Striga asiatica | reverse complement strand
ACGTTAAGCGAAAACCGAGAGATAGAAGTGATGATTGGTCTTCTCACCATGTGATAAAATCTTGGGGCAAGAACGGCATCAAGTGGATTTATGCGTAGATGTAAGTAATTTACCAATACTTCAGTGACTGCATTAGGTATCATCAATCCCCCGGCAGCCCCTATGACCGCTTTCACCTGTGTTCCCTGATATTTTTTTTTTTTTTAAAATAAATAGCCACATGAAAAAATATAAATGCACTTCACAAATTCGAAAGAAAAAATTCAACGTGTACGTAAACAAACAAAGGAATATATTTGAGGTGAGAATTTCTTGCCTTGAGAATAATGGTAGGCGCCATGGAAGACAAAGGCCTCTTATACGGTTGAATAAAATTCGCAGGTGATGGTGGTGGGGTGCCTCGATTTGGGATTGAGAAATCATACATTTGGTTATTGAGAAAAATACCGGTACTTGGTGACACGAATTTTGAACCAAAGTGAGAGTTTAGACTCATCGTCATGCTAACAACATTACGTTTTCCATCCACGACACATGCATGAGTCGTGCCGTGATCGTATACCTGACCCCACCTGCATTACTAACAATTAGAAAGACGAAAAATATAGATATATTAATACTTTAATAATACGAGGCAATGCCTACTTGCTGCCATAATGAGCCGGATCAAATGTTTTATTGTCATTTATCAAGCTCTTCAACTTTTGCGCATGACTCGTCGAGATCATGGTTGTCAATGTACTGGTGACATTCACAAAATCGGGATCTCCGAAATTCGTCCTCAGAGCAAGCGCGAATTTCAGCGCCTCGATCAAACGATGAATCACCAAGGTGATGTGTACACCAGCCATGTTATAGTTCGAAAGAATCTTCAGAATCTGTTATCCACAAAAGTTTATTAAAAACCCAATTTTTTTTATTTTTTTTATTTTATTCGTCGAAATTCAAATTAACTCACGAGAATCATGACGGCACCACCCGAAGCAGGTGGAGGGGCCGTAACAAACTGATAACCCATCGTGTTAGCGACCAAAGGTGACCTAATCAAAACCCGATACCTCTGAAAATCCTCCGGCGTAACAATCCCACCGGCCGCCTGAATGTCTCCGGCCAAACTCCTTGCAATCGGCCCGTTGTAAAATGCGTTCGGCCCGTTTTTCGATATGGCTGCCAGCGTGTTTGCCAGCTTCACGAGACGTACAGTGCTTCCCAAGGGAAGGAGCTTCCCTTTTGGCGCGAAAATGGCTCGGAGCCCTTGATCGGCTAAAATGAACTGCTCAGAGCCCTTCAGGGACCTGAAGAATGAATCCGAGATGTTGAAGCCGTTGCGCGCGAGATTCTCGGCTGGCTTCACGAGCGATTCCCATTTGAGTTTCCCGTATTTCGAGTGGGCTTTGTAAAGGCCCGCGACTTGTCCCGGAACGGCTATGGATAGAGGTCCGATCTGCTGCTTCGCGTAATCACTACGAAACATGTCCTAGCAAAATTTAGGCAAAATTTTCACGAAAATAAGTTTCATCTATAGATCAATGTAGGAAATATTGAGAAAACAAATGTTACCTTGGAAGCTCGTTGAGGAGCCATTTCTCGCATGTCGTATACTTCTGATTTTCCGTCTGACGAGCGGACGAGCATAAATCCTCCGCCGCCAATACCACTGTAAGACGGGCTGATGACACCTAGGCAAAATGCGGAGGCCACTGCTGCATCGACAGCATGTCCGCCTTGATAGAGAGCAGCCCGTCCGATTATCGAGCACAAAGTTTCATCGGTGGCCACTACGCCACGTCGTGCCACGACACTCCCGTCAACAGAAGCATGGGCCGTTTTGAGACTCGATGAAAACAGCAGGAGTAAGAAGAGGCAAACTGGTTAAAAAAAAGTTTATAAATATGAGAGTTCATAAATTTCATGAAAAATTACTGGATAAATGCAATAATCCAATTCCCTCAAGCATAAAGAAGCTTGTATTCACAGAATAATTTCAAAATGAGAACAAAACCTGAATAATAACCTGATTTCTAGTCAATTAAACAATCAAACTGGGAAGCCAAGGAATATAACTTCTCGTGCAAACCAGCTTCAGAGAACCAAAACCATCAGAATTGTCACATTCACACTAGACTAAATAAAACTTGCAGTATATGATCTAAGTACTCTAGCATGCAAATGCAATACTTTCGTGCCAAATTCATTGTTAAAACATTATATGGTCATGTCATCTCCTTTGCAGGCCGACATGTAAACTTATTATTTTTGCTCAAATTGTGAAAGATGGCACATAGCAGTAAATTACTAACTAAATATATCCAGGAATATTGAATGAAACATTTTCTCCCAAAAATATGGCAATCACATTTATTTCCATCAATCATTTCCCTTTGTTATCATCATCCAAAGTATCAACCGTAAGAAAACAAGCTGAAGGAGAAAGATACTTGCCCTCAGTTATGTTTTCCATCATATCATTTAAAGCCTTGTTGAGTGTACGAAATGGAGAAAATAGCAAACAGCCAGCCTCTAGACAATCTGATTCCTACCATGGAAAATATTGCATATTAACGAAGGTTAAAAAAAAAAAAAGTAAATGACCTCTCTCTACTTCAGTTGCAGATACCCACTAGTAGTAGATTAGGCCTTCATTGAGTAAAATGTACATCAATTATATTCAGCAAACCCCTAGCATTAAATACTTTTCACTCTTTGTAACAAAGGAACGATGAGTCATTAATCACAATCCACTTCTTTAATCAGGAAAGAGAGAGAAACAAAAGAAAACTACAGAGAATACAATCCTTTTTCATTAGGATACAATCATTAATGTTTAGCTAAGCTGTAAAGAGATGGAATTTAATTCACTGATGCAAGTCCTTGCTCAACAGTCAAATCTGAGATTATCCAGATTGATGAAAAAGGAGATAGTGGAGCCGACTTTCAGGAAAATCAATTCAGCATTACCTCATAATGCTGGGATTTTATTATCATACCTCCAAATCTTCAGAACTTCATTCCTGCATGAACAATATAAACAAATTACCACAGGGAAGTTTCTTTGCGTGATCGATGTAGCACGAGAAAATGGCATCATATATGTTGGGGTAAAGTTCAATCGGTAGTCCCAACTAGATATGTTTTAACACGTTGACTTGAGCTTCCATTCACCACATTTTACCATAAGTCCACTTGAGATGATCAGGAATTGAGTTACAATGAAAATTTCGGAAAGTAAAGTGCAAATTATTATGCGACAAGCACATCATAAAATCTTGATACATATTCTGCACCCAAGATTCCGACTTGGATCGTGAAAAGTGACATACAGTAGTTAGGTTAGGAAGGTGTAGGAAACGTACAAATGAGGTGGAAAATTGTAATTTCTCCAAATTGTTGATGCCAAATCAAGGAAGGAACCGATATCATCATGGTTCGGTTAAGAATGATACATATCTTAATAAATTTGAAAATTTTAAAATTTGACGGCTTCAAAATACAGATCTAACATAATATACGGTTTTAAATTTGAGATTACAGGCGAAAAGTCCTCGCAGATAAGTTTTTAATAGCTTCATAGCTGCATATGGTGAAAAGTCCTCGCAGATATGTTTTTAATAGCTTCATAGCTGCATATCATGTCTAAAAGCCAATCATGACCAATATATTTTTTAACAACAATGTCGGAATAAGGCGGGAAGAAGTGGATGCTATAATTCGAACTAAGTTTAGATGTTAAGTCCATTTAAGCAAGACAGAAACTCTAATCTATTATGAAATAGATTATTGCTGCTCGACAAATCATGTAACCAGAGACACGTATACAGGGAATGTACAAGGCCTTGAAGACAGTCCATGAAGCTGCTTTCCGTCACTGTTGACTGTTCTCAACTATAAAAAAACAAATTCTAATAAATATGAGAAAAGATGAATAATTTACTTAGCAATAACATTACAAATGTGCAATGTCAGTTTTTCTGATTTACCTTGGAGTATATTTAGTAATTCTCCAAACTGAGTAGTTTGTTAATCATCATATTCGATAATCACACCTAAAAAAATGTTAAATGAAGAAAAATATATATATAAAGACAAGAAGGGATATTCTGTGGTTAGCTTCCTAATGTAAATATTTGACTACAGGCACCCTTTTACCAACCATTAGATCACATAAAAATTCCATCTGAACACAATGGAATGTACAACCCCAAAAGGATTCTAGACAAGTTATACTTTGCTCCGTACTCGATTATCCATTTACTATTAATAATTAAATATATATAATATACAAAACATCAATATCCATATTTTACAAAAATACAAATCCACCCCCAAGGGCTTAACTCATTGACCAAACTTCTAAAATCGCAAATTAGTCCCTGGTCTTGATCTAGTTCTCAAAAATTAGCCCCAAATCCCTAAACGAAGACCAAACTGTTCAACAGAAGTAACAATCATCAAAGACCTTCAGTATACTGAAGAACATAGATTTATAACTTAATTACACAATGATTATTAATGTTAAACCAATAACAAGGCAGCTTTAGTCAGTTTAAAAAAATACCAACCTCTGCTCAATTCATTTGGCTGTTCAATGTTCATTAATATCATCCCACATAAGAACACATACGAAAATGTTAAATGTCACGTAACAACTCATTCAAGTACATGCTTAATGCACCTTGGGTCGCTACGGAAACAGCCTCCCTGTATAATTACAAGGGTAAGGTCTGCGTACAACTGACCCCCCAGACCCCAACCTGTTGGGAATATACTGGGTATGTTGTTGTTGTTGTTGTTGTTGTTGTTTCTTATCAAACTAAGATTTAAATGTGCAGTAACAGATTCAGAAATAGAAAAGAATTTTGTACTGAACTCTGTATCTTTAAACACAAAAGAAACAGAATCATGCACTAATACCCAGCTAGCAACCCACCTTTTCTCGGGTCAGTAACAGCAACGAGCTTGCCAGCATTCGCACCCTTAAACATTTGAATCACCAATTGGCACGATGGCCAACGACAGGCCCCTTCCAAGACATGGCCCTTTTGTCTCAACTCGGCCTGTATGCTGGAATTATATCCATAGTAATCCCCAAATCTTGATCTGTAGTTCTCAAGGTAGAGCACATTCGGATTTAGCTGCACCATATCAATTTGGTATATTAGCAGCCGTTGTATACTAATTACAGATTGTTGAGGAGCAAAAGCAATCAACATTCTAAACTTAGTCTGAAAAAGAAAAAAAAAAGTGAATGGGCAATATAGTCTCACCTTGTGGTAAAATCTTGCAGCCTTGACTGCACTAGAAGTATCCATTCTATATTTTAGGTGATTCATTAGCACCTGAGTCACAGCATCGGGTATTAACAAACCTCCGGCTGCACCTATCACTGCCTTTACCTTTCCATCCTGGAAATTACGTTGTCAAAAAAGAATAACTAGCCGCATAAAGGTAAAACGAAAATGTTTTGAGTCGAGTTTGTTTCACATATTCATATGTCGCAATTAATTGCATACATATGGTTGAGACATATAGGTAGCTACTGTTACAATATAACTGATATTTGAGTTGTAACATGGACAATATTATGAAGCAGCAGCATGAAAAATTTCAAATCTAATATGTTTTAAAAACGAAAATGCTGATAAATTTATTTATATGTGCCGTCTTCACTGAATACGAAAGCAGCCATTAAAATTTGACGGGAAATATTTACAGTTCCGATTTTAAAGACTTACATTAATTAACATCTAGCTCTACATATAGATATGTTTCCCCTGCATAATTAAATAAGGAAAATGGAAAACAGAAATTGTCTAAATTTCTTGCCTTCAGAAGAATGGTAGGCCCCATTGACGACAAAGGCCTCTTAAATGGTTGAATAAAATTGGCTGGTGCTGGTGGAGGGACGGTTGATATGGGGATGGAAAAATCGTACATTTGATTGTTCAGATATATCCCAGTACTTGGTGACACCAGTTTCGACCCAAATAGTGTGTTCAGACTTACTGTCATCGAAACAACAGTACGTTTATCATCCACGACACAAATATGAGTTGTCCCGTGATCGTGCACCGAACTCCACCTGCATTTAAATTTATGAATTGCTTGCACCATTATCATGGACAAGAACTGGTGGTAGAATCAACTTTTTCTATTTCGGACACGTCACAAGCAACTGAAAAAATTTTCATTTACTAAGAATATGTATAACAGATAACATCCTAACACAAAGAAACAGCAATATTATATATAGCAAAATTTGTTGAAAACACAAATGCATGCCATCACTGAACATATATAATAATCTTTTTCCAATTCGCTGTAATATCTGTTTCTATGACTGAAGTATAGAAACATAGCAGATATATGATCAGTGCTCATACAAGAGCATGATTCGATTAACAAGTTAATATTGAATGATTGAATAAGGAGAGTTGAAATTAACAGAACCGCTGAACTTGTAGTTAAAAATCAACTGATTTCACAAATGAGAATAAATATGAACATTTATGACAATCGCAAAGGAGAAATCTTGAGTATAGTTATCAGCATTTATTCAGACAAAAAAATCTCTTGCTACCATAATAAGCGCAATTAAAAATTTCTTATTGTCTTTTGATATGATCGAATAGAGTGAAGGAGATGCTCACTTGCTAACCATAATGAACAGGATCAAATGTTTTGTTGTCGTATATAAGATTTTTCAACTTCCGGGCATATCTTGTAGATATCATGTTTTTCAAGACGCAAGTGACATTCACAAATGCAGGATCTCCAAGATCCATCCTCCGAGCCAGGGCGTATTTCAATGCCTCAACAAGGCGATGCATAGCCAACGACATGGGAATGCTAGTAGCACTTTTGCAGTTGTAGTTAGCCAGAATGTTCAAAATGTGTTATACAAAAGGAAACAAAAAAAAAAAAAAAAATACTGTAACCCTTTCCAAATTTCATAGCACACTCGAAAAAAACTACGTAAAAGAAAACAAACTTACGAGCTGAAGCAGGAGGTGGCACCGTCACTAATTCGTAACCCATCACTCGGGCCACCAAAGGTCTCCGTTGAACAACCCGATATTTTTGAAAGTCTTCTTTCGTAATTATTCCACCAAACTTCTGAATTTCTTTGGCCAGGGTCTCTCCCATGGACCCATTGTAGAAAATGTTCATTCCCCATTTCGCTATGGCTTCCAATGTGTTTGCCAATTTTGTCATTTGGACGAGTTTGGGCAGAAACAAAAGCTCCCCATTTGGGGCGAATGTTCTGCGAAGCTCCTTGTCAGCCATGACAACTGATTTTGCATGGGACAATGACATGAAGAAAGATTCCGAAACATTGAAACCGTCACGGGCAAGATTCTCGACTGGCCTCACGATTGATTCCCATAGAAGCTTTCCGTATTTTCTGTGGGCTGTGTAGAGCCCGTCAAGCTGTTCCGGCACAGCTATCGACAGAGGACCAGTTTTCCACTTCGAAAGGTCCCGAACAAGCATTTCCTCTGAAAATCAAGTAACATTCAGCTCATGCCATGCCAAGTAATTACAATAGAAATGCACTTCCTTTTTTGACCTTGGTGATGTTGGCCACAGAGAGAGAGAGAGAGAGAGAGAGAGAAGATGTTGGTCCAAAAAACCAATTATTTTTAACTCAATCATTTTTTTAACTCAACCCTACTATTCTCAATATTATCAATATAATTAAATAATATCAATCAATCATTCCTACGAATCACATCAACTTTAATTTACTATTCATCCACTCACATCATTTTAACTAACCATCACTTCAAATCATCTATCTCCTAATTTTACATCAAACCAACTTTAATTATTTTATTTTAAATAATATTTTAATACAAACTCAAAATCCCACCAACAACTAATCATACCATCCTTTCCAAAATTAACTATGATTAACCAAAAAACCAATCAAAACCAAATCAAATTCATATCCAATCACACCCTAAATGTACCTTGGAAGCTCGTTCGGGTGCCATTTCTCTCATGTCGAACACTTTTGCTTCGCCATTAGATGACCTGACCAGCATAAGCCCTCCTCCACCAAGGCCATTGAAGGACGGGCTAACGACCCCCAGACAGAGTGCGGCCCCCACAGCAGCATCAACGGCATGGCCTCCTCGTTGAAGTATAACGCGTCCGATTTTCGAGCATTCTGTTTCGTCAGTAGCCACAATTCCATGGCGGGCTATGACCTTCTGCCCTTTACGAGCAAGAGCAATTTTCGGGTTTGATACCAAGAACTCGAGTAAGAAGAAAATGGCAAAACTGAGCCCCAAAGGTAGAGATGCTAAAACGGAGAAAATTTGAACATTTCAAACATCCACTATTGCCAAAATGATCGTCTAAAAACTAAGAAAGGCAAATGACAGCGTTTGGAAAATAAGATGTTCATCGATCAACAATTGAGTAAGCAGTCAATAGTTTTATACTTCTACTGGTACTCGTGGCTCGTACACAAGAACTTAAAGTTATTGTACGATTGCGTAAATTGTAATGCATGTCAGCTTACAGAGACTTGCTCATAAAAGAACCATTTAATCACAGATTGAGTATCATTTCATCAATTAAGCGTGTCGGAATTATTGATTAGCATTTTCTCGCTTGATCATGGCATAGCATCCAAAAATATCAAAATATGCTCACACAAGATGAAAGATATTGCATACCTGAATTAACATACAACTGATATAACAAGATATAAGATGATGATACACATACCACAAAGGATGTGAGAGGAACAGGATGAAGTATTCCAGATACTAATACACACTAATTGTAGATTAGGCCACATATTAATTAATAGATAATACCTCCCTCTTTATTAACTATTCTTTCTCCTTTCTGACAGAGGAACAATAGGTCATTAATATAAATCATCTTCTACAATAAGGAAAGAGAAATGTAACCAGGAGATTTAACAAAATCTAATCCATTTTCCAGTTAAACTATAAAGGACAAAGAAATTCAACAAAAGGTGCAATAAAAGAACAGCAATACTGCAACAATTAGTTCTTCAAGGAAAATACGCTCATTAAGAATTCTGATTATTTGTGGTTGTTCACTATTGAAGATATTAACTACTGTTTGATCAAATCATCAGTATCACAAACATGACCTGTATCAGGCTTATCACTTTTGTATCATCAATAGAACGCTATGGCATTTTAACTTGATGCTGTTGGCATACATACCTAGCCGAAACATCGCGTGAAGAAAGGATACAATTGCGCGAAACCATTGTGATACTAGAATTATAAAAAGTAAATGACCCTCTTTTAGCCCAGTAAATGAAAAATAGCTGCAAGATCAGGTCATTATTTACATTAGCATTATCTCAAACATCTAGTGCACACTAAAGCTTTCCCTTTTGAAGATAAATACGATATTTATGAATCAAAATCACCCCATTTCCAACTTCAATTGAAGAACGCCAACGAGTACAAATTTCTCTGTTTTTTGCCTTACCTATNAGAAAGAAACCCAATTCAAGATCACAAATATAAATCGAATCAAAAACGGATCTTTTAGCCACATTTCAAGGTTGCAAAAAGGGGCAAGAAAAAATACCTCAGAAACAGCTAACATTACCATAAATCCATAGGCTTTTCAGCTATAAGAAGCTTTTGTTCCCTATGATTGGCCCCCATGAGCCCTGCAACTCTACTTTTCCCAGCTTTAAATTAACCTAATTTCCTTTACACAACCTACTGAAATTCCAAGATTCTACGAAAACCCTTCTTCACATTCAGCATTAACTCCACTCATCAGCAAATTTCATCCCTAAAATACATGATAACGATAGGAATTTTTCGAACTCTTGTACCATAAAAGAAAAAATGTTATCCTAGCGATTCCCAATTTTATCCGGTCCATGAATAATACATCAATAAAAACGCAGCTCAAGACGGGAAAGGAATCATTACAACTGATCGGCTACAATGTTTGCAGTTCAGGAAATTAGCGAAAAATAAAATAAAATAAAATAAAACTGGATTAGGCGCTTTATCCAGACTAATCCAATCATTTGTTCGTTATTAAGGCGCATAACTATATCCAGTGGTGGTCGTATAAAATATTTAAATCACGTGCGCTACCGCCAAAGTCGCGGTTGTTGCCACTTGCCAGGGACAAGATACACGTACGTCCGTACTATTCTTTAATTTTTTATAAGTTTTAAATTTTTTTATGTAGTTTTGCTATGAAATTTGATTTCATAATGGAACTAATTTTCGATATACAACAAATAAATCATTAGGGGTGAGCATTAGTGTGGTTCGGTGAAAAACCGCACCGAACCTATTCATTATGCTTAAAACATAAGATACATCTGGTCTAGTGCATGAAAAACCGAAAACCAAAAATGTACATTTTTTTCAAACCGAACCGCACCGCGCTTGGAGAAAAAACCAAACCAAACTGCACTGAAATATTCGGTTTGATTCGGTGCGGTTTCGGTTAAACCTTAAATAACCAGGAAAACCCAAAATAAATTAATTTGAAGACAAAATTAGGGTTCTTGGCCACAATATAAAGAAAGAGGGAGAATTAGAAAAGGAAAGAAGAAGATTGAGAGCTGGCTTAAATTGAGGCCAGTGACGAGCGAGGGCCGGAGGTTGTAGGCAGCAGTCGGCGGTGGGCGAGCCTGAGAGAGAGAGAGAGACGAGAGAGATAAAAAGCATGTGGTTGAGATGCGTGGCTGAGAGTTGACAAAAATGAAGTCACGCAAGATTCAAGAAATAGGATTTTAAGTTTTGTTAATTGTAAATTATTTTTTTAATTGGTAATTACATTGCTATTACTTTATATGGCCAAACGGCCAAAGACCCCAAACCCAAATCCCAAAAGTGAAAAGCAAAAGTGTATCCCTGCCTATGTTATGGCCCAACAGTGCAAATAATCGTATTTTAACACATTCGGTGCGGTTCGGTTAAAACCGCACCGTCGGACACAAAACCAAACCGCACCTTTTGCGGTTTTCCTAAATTCTAACCGCACCAAAAACCGAACTCTTGAAAAACCGAACCGAACCGCACCGAATACATCGCTTCGGTTTGGTTTTGCAGATTCGACTCGGTTTTGCTCTACCCTATAAACCATACCATATTAATAAAATTATTAGTATTTAAAAATCTACATTTTAAGTAGATATTAAAATATTTCTTCAACAATATCTAATAGTATTCTAATATTTTCTCTCCACGTGAAAAAGTTCTTGCCCTTTTTCGTCAAACCCTTATTTTTGTCGGCTTACCTCTTCTGGCTAGACTTTCAGCGGCGCTGCGGCGCCGATAGGAACGAGTGGCTCTCCCCGATAGGAGTCAACGACCCCTCCCCATGGTAGAGCTTCACCGCACCACAGGTTGTCTATGCGTTTGTGGAGGGTTCGAAGGCTTCGAGTCGCGTGAGTTCAGCTTGCTCCGGCCTTCTTCGATGAGTTGGCCGAAGTTGGGTGTGGCTAGTGTTGTTAAATTAAACAAGTTTGACTCGGCTCGGCTGGTTAAGGCTCGAGTTTATTTAAAGTTTGTTTGGTAAACGAGTTGAGCTCGGTTCGGCTCGATAAGACTCGAAAAGAGATATTTATATAATTTTCTATAGTTCAGCTCGTTAAATCTCGAGATCGGCTCGAACTCGGCTCATTATAGATGTTAAACAAGTCGAGCTCGAGCTTGATTTTAGGCTCGTTTGTTTAACAAGTCGAGCTCGGTTCGGCTCGTTTACAGTCCTATGTGTGGTCCTCTTCCCCCCTTTTTATCTGCCCAGTGCTGATTTTATTATTTGGAAGTTGGGGCGGCGTGGGTCAGGTCCTGGGCTGAGTTTGGCTTGGATCGGTGGGGTTTGGGGGAGGTGTTCTGGGATTGGCCCGGTTGGGTTAAGAGTTCGGTTCGATGAAGGGTCCAGCTAGCCGCCGCTTGTCGGAGTTTATGGGTTCGTTTCTCGGGCTGAGTTATGTCCCTTTCGACGGGTCGTCTCCAGGTGTCGAGCAGTCGTTTGTGTTGTTTTTTATCTGCGGTTGGAGGAGGGCTTTATTCTTGTAATTGGTGTTTTTGTGCTGTTGTAGGCCTCCGGTAGATCCAGCTAGATTGTTGTTTAGCTCATTCTAGTTGTTTTCTAGTTGTAACTAGGGGTTTTTTACCCATAACATCTATCGTTTCAGAGGGAAAAAAGTAGATGTGATTATATTTCACTAATAGTGCACATACATAAATATAAGTTATAAAATATATGTATATATAATATTAAAATTAAACAATAAATAATAGACATATCACATTGTACAAGTTCGATCATTAGTAAAAATGAAAGATATAAATTATGTTGTTTTACTTATATATGAATCAATATATAAATGGCATAAAAAATAATGAATATTATAATTTTATAAACTTAGTAGATCTTGATCAATATGCCATTGTTATACAATTTTAAGGAGTTTAATTTGATATGTCATTAAAACTAGTTAGCTATTAAATAAAGCTTAATAAGATAAAAATAAAATTAAATATTAAATTTTACAATAAATAACTTGAAGAAAAAAATTCTAAATAAAAATGTATAAATTACATAAATTTTTTGTGTTAATTTATAATTATTCAATATTAGTATTAATATAATATATATATATATATATAATTATTAGCAAAAAAGTTATTACAATTTTTTTATATTTTCGCTCTTTTCGTTACATTTTGTGTTATTTAATTATTTATATTTTTTAATTATTTTACATAATAACTACTACTAACTAATCATAAAGACACATTAATAGTATTCTATTCTAAACTTTATGTAAACTATTTATATATAATAATTTTTTTTTCAACTCATTAAGCAAATTTATTATTAAAACTAATTAATTATTTTTATATCATAACCAAACTCTTTAAAATTTTGTGCACAATTGCTATAATAATAATTTCAATATTACTTTATCTAATTATTGATCATAATCAATCGAGATTGCGAAAATTTACTATATATCACAATCAATATAAAGATTAAAATGTAAATTAAGTAGTTTATACTTATATATTTCATTTTTACATATGATAAAGTTTATAAAATTTGATATGCTCATTATTTAACTTATGATTTAAATATTACAAACACAAACATATAACATATAAAATTTTATTTGAATTTATGGATATTCACAAGATTGTATAACAGTTATTATATGATAAAAAAAGTTAAAAAAAAAATATTACATTTGATTAATGTATCAGTGCCTAATTTTGGCTCAAGCACTCATGAGCCACTCAATTCATTTACAATCTTATCCACGATATCGTTTTAGTATATGTTGTTATGAGCAGACAATTCCTTCACACGAGGCAAAAGGGGCGGACGCAGACTTTAAGGACAATGGGAGTACAAACTACGGTCAACGTTGAATGTCAACGGTCAAATTAATATTTAACCAATAAAAAATAAAAGATTAAATCTTGACCAGACACCTTGTATTTTATTTAATAGTTAGGATTGACTCTCACATTCTCATTTTAATAATAGAGACATTTGATCCAATCCCAATATAGTATATACATTTATGTATAGTATTTATTTTTTTATGTATTTTGGGAGAGAAAAGGAAATAAACAATAAGTTGAGTATAGCATAAACATAAATTCCAAAACTTAAAAAATAACATACTATTGAATGTTAAATAATTCTAAACAAATCATTTTTATTTTTTATACTAAAATAACTTTGCATAATAATTAATAACATGTATTTTTTTATGTCAATATAATAATATATTTCTACATATAACATTTATACATATAACATATATATATTATATTACAAAAAAAGTTCTATAGGGGCCCGTGTCCCCACGGCCCCTGTGTATGTCCGCCACTGCGAGGCAAGATTTTAATGTTGATCTATCGATATATTTTAATAATGTACTCTGATATGTTTATTTTAGGGATATATCTACATTTTATTTTTATTTTTATTTGGTCAACCATAAATTTCAAAACAATTTAAACATGAGAATCGATCAAATCATCTTAATGGCAGATTTTATTTTATTTATTTATTTTTTTTTTTAAAAAAGTGAACTTATGCTCATGGTATTGAACTAATGATCCACTAATAAATGGCTAAAGAAACACACTATATCTTGTTTGGCCACAAACGAGAACAAAAATAGCTGTAATCATTGAAGCATAAAGGAAACGGCAGTCAAAATAAGAGTTGAGAAAAAATTAGATTCTATTGGATACAATAAGATTGGGCTTTCCCATCACTTTCCAAGAATAGATTATGCTTTAAGCTGCTGTATTTTATTGGTTGTACATCATTTGTGAGACTCGTGAGTCGTGACTTGAAATTGTATACACATAGATTGTCCTTGCTCTTTTACACTTTACTATTATAGCCGGTACTGAAAACCCAATTCACATGAATCAAACTTTATTTAGTTGGTGGGATTTATTGACATTTTGCCCTTTTCTTGATGTATTGGAGACCCACTCTATGAAACTTCATAAGGTTAGATTCAAAAAAATACAAATGTTTGTGTAAAAATGCGGTTCGATCCGTCATAATTTTTAAACAAAAATATACAATTATGATATAAATTAATATTTTATGTTATTTTAGTGACATTTTAGTCGATTAATTAAGTCTAATAATTTAGTTGTTGTACTCTTTTAACAAATATACATATTTTCATATTGCACCAGGTTCTCATTGTCAAACCAAAATTCAATGATCGACAAAAGCGTCCGAAGGAACATCAGCACTCTAACGCTCAAGATAGTTTATGCGCACTAAGTATCATAAGAATTCATATCCTATTTTCTTATCTTGGGAGGATGATGTAGCGCAGCGTACGATTGGAAATAAAGATAAAAGATTTATCTCTCAATTACGTAAAGTTTTATTCAACTTCAACTACTTAGAATAAAAGATGAGAAATCCTTAAATAAGACTTCTCAAAACCCTAGATTACTAGTTTAAACAACAAGACAATGATTCTAACAAAGTAATAAATAAATAAGTTTCCTCACAAATCTAGAATACTCTAATAATCATAATAATAAAAAGGGAAACTTGCAGATAATTAAATTAAAGATTCTAAATATCCTTATCTCCATCTGATGATCTATTTATATTGTATAGGTTATCTCTTCTTCAAGTTTTCCTGATTCACAAGATCTTGCATATCCCGAAGATATCGAAAATCTTCTTTCCATGTCTCCGTAGAATTCATCCCTTCCCAACTACCTTATATATCCTTTTATACGCTTTTTCAAGGAAAACTCGAACTCGAACACTTTTTCAAGGAAAACTAGTTCGATATCAACCTCCTAAATCCTAGACTCTGAATTGCCAATTAGCACCCTAAAATGTTTATCGAGTTGATGTAGGTGGTTGTATCACCAACTAATATATTTTAAAAAACAACAAATAAAAAATTTTATTCAAAGATTACGACAGTCAACTCGTCTAATCATTAGGTTGACTCACACAAGAATTTGTATATTTAAATTTATATTGTGGATTGGAGAATCAAATGTTAAGTGACATTGTTACAATACTAATCATGAATCCACAACGAAATTGTATCCACAAACAAATTACAGAAACTGGTGAAAGCACAATTCACTCAATGCTTGGCATAAGAAGGAAAAAGTTTAAATTATTCCTCAAATAATGATGAACTGTGTGTGGCCTGATAAAGTTCCACAAAAAATCCCCTCAATCAAACCCCACAGGTAAAAGAAATTGCCATTGTCAATAGCCTGTGCAGATTTTACCATGTACCAGACACAAAAAGAAAAAACAGGACTTACTCAAATTCCAAAGGAATGTTAAATTCCTAAAAAAACAATGAATCCGGCCCGAATACACTTAAATAGCCCGACCCATTTACCCAATCACTCTCATGAACCTCACAAACAATTTGTTAAGGCTAATTAATCATGGCCACTAAGCTTAAATGACAAATCAAGTCAAGTCGGGTCAAATGAAAAGTTGATTAATGTAATTCGGCCAATAGGCCTAACGTGTAAGGAGACATTAGGCTTTTCATTACTTTAATTATTCGTGCGTATGTTGATTTGTTGTGGATTTTAATGATGATTTACTTAAAGTAGAAAAACAATGAAAAAATAAGGGACAATTTGGCACTCAAAGCATTATTATAGGTTGTTCTTCATATTACTAAGACTCTTGTTAGACAATAGAGCAACTTTTGGGTAATCACACATTTTCAATAAAGATGCGTATTTTTATACTTAAACACCGTGATGATAGAAAATCAACATAATAAATAAAAATATAGCATTTCGTAATATAAATATACATTTTCTTACTTTTGTTCAAAATTTATGACATGCACATGTAAAGCTTAATAATGTGGCATTTATGACCAACAAATATACCATGTTATGTGCTTCTACATTTATAAAATGTGTGAGCTAGCTGTATATGCGGGTGAATGAGTCACATATTGGATTCTTGGCCTAGACATAACATTGTCCTATGCTCGTATTCTTTCACTAAAATAGGTATATTGAAAACCCATTCAATTAAATGTGAATTTACTTTGGTTGGTTGGATTTTATTCACCTTTGGCTCTTATCGAGGTAAAAGTCAAGAATCAAGGGCCTCCCCTCTTCTCTTCCCATCTTGTCACTTAAATTGTGAAGAATCTTGTTGATTGTGTCTAGACAAAGAATTGAAATCAAAGCTTTAAGAAAATAATAAATACTAGGTTACAACATTGCATATAGTAAAAGTAAAAATATAAAAATACAAAATAGTTACGTTTCCTTGGTAAAAAAAATTTACAAGTTTCACTTTTTTTAATACAAGGAAGCATATATAATCACCAGTGAACAATCTGTTTGAATGATCTTCCATGTTTGTCTGCATGGCAGAAAAGGATGTCCAAAAGTATCATGGGTATGCTCATAAAATTAATGTACTAGAAAAAATTTATCATACTTATCTTAGGGATATATATAGTAATGTCATATTTGAGGGATAGTAATGTCATAGTTCAGGGATATCTTTTCTTCAATAAACTTACTTTCATAATGTAATACCATACTTACAAAAATATTATAACATTGAGAAAAAAAATGAAATTTCATGATTAGATAATTTCATTTAAGAAATCACCAATATCAAAATATTTTAATAGAAATTCCTACAAACATTTTAACTTAATAATCTCATTTGCAAAAGTTTCAATGAAGTTCAAAAGTAAAATCTTCCATTCAAATTAAATTTTCCTTTGGAAATTAGTCACTTCAATGATACCTTTTCCAACGGTATATTGCATCAGAATTTTCCGTTGGAATGTTTCTAAGACCAATAATTCCAACCGTTGGAATAACTTCGAATGGATTCATCAAAATCCAATGAAATTCCAATTTCAATTAAACATTTTTCTTAGAATCGTCTTTGGAATTGTCCTACAGAAATAAAATAGCGTTAAAATTTGATTGGTATATATTCCCATCTAAATTTTCCAATGGAGTATGATAATGTTCAAGCAGGGAGTATAACAGAATTCTTGTTCTAATTCCCAGACAATGAGACAGTAATATTATTATTTTATTCAACTGATTCTTTCTTCTTCTTTTTTTAATGCTCTTTGATACTACGTAACTTGAAAACTGAATCCACTTAATCCAATATTCTAACTCATTTCAGCTTTCGAAACTTTCATGATTTTATATTTCAACTTGTTAGTATCCATGGAAAAACAATGACAAAGCTACAAAATGCATACTATGTTCCATCAAATCATGATATATTATTTGGCCAGTTAAATTCCAGACAAAACATATTCCTCAAACACAGCCGTACAAACCAGCTGATAACTAGCCAATGGAGTCATCATAATGCCCCAAAACACTACTACTACTATGTACCGCACCACACCGGATAGATAATTTTTTTTCAAACCGAGTTCTAATAATGCCCTATAGCTAAGTTGGGATCTCCGAAAAACACTAAATCGGGCACAAAAACAACCGACAAATAGCCCGAACGATCATACTAACCACTAGGCTAAGTCTCAAAAAGTAACAATTTACTAAATACCACTAATATATTGTCTTAGGCAATAGTCACTCTAGGCTTAGGTCAATGCAAGTCGGGTCGAGTCAAAGTCAAAGTCAAACTCAGTCCGAGGCAGCTGCCAAACTCGGGCTCTTGGAAGCAAGCTGGTGAGGTGGCTCGACAGGTGGGCCCGAGCTAGGGGAAGTCGGGACCTCCTCTGAGCTGGCGACAGGTGCTTCTGTGGGGCCCACTTGAGTATCAGAGTCGAGGGCCACAGGCTGTTTTGGTGGCTCGTCTCCCGTTTTTTCCTTCCCCTTTTTGGCGCCACCTCTCAGAATGATGTCTCGGAGCCTCTGCACGTCCGGGAGCTTGACGGGCTTCACGAGAAATTCTTCGGCCCCTTCCTGCAGACAGCTGAAAAAAAAAAAAATCGAGGCGCCCATTTATTACATGAGTCGAATGGCTAATTTCTATGATTAAAAACATATTTGAGGATGAACAAGTACTAGCAAGAAAACTCAGCTTCATGTTCAACAGTTCTTAAGTATCAAGAATTTGTAACTGTAATGATTATTTTTTGGTAATAATTTTCAAGAATGTTCAAGTGTGATTCAATTCTCCAGCACAAATGACATAGCAAAAATGAGAAATTAATCCCACAAAGAAAATACATATCAATGCTAGCAAGAAAACTCAGCTTCATGTTCAAGTATCAAGATTTTGTAATCACTGTAATGCTTATTTTTTTGGTAAGAATTTTCAAGAATGTTCAGGTGTAAGCTATTTTTTCCATCACAAATGACATAACGAAAATGAGAAATGAAAGTAATAAAAAAAATACCTTTCGATACGAGCAGCAACATTCTCGGAAGACATGATTGCCACGGGAATGTCCTTCAGCTTGGCCGAGCTCTGCCAAAACAGGATAAACAATAAAAATGTCATCTATAAGGGAAGAAAAATTGAAAAAAGGGTAATAATCTATNTAAAAATAAAAATAAAAATAAGAATAAAAAGATAGAAGAATAAAACCAACCTTGATCTTTTGGAGAAGCTCAAACCCAGTCATTCCTGGCATAGAATAGTCAGTGATTACCAGATCCACCTTCAAGCCCTGTAAACAACATTAAACAGATATTAGTTACCATAACAAAACTCCTTAAACAATAAATTCAAATAGTACTCATAAAGAAATGTGTTCTACTAAAAGTGGAGAGTAAATTTCATTTCCCCAAGGGAAGATACAAAAAATAAGAAAAAATAAAAGAACAATCGGATTAGGGGAAAAAAAATGCAAAAGAAGATTCCATTTTTAAACTACTCCCTAGACCCAAACCAAAATAAAAAATAATACAGGGGGATTTTTATGTTGTAATCATTAATTAAGATTTACAAGCTAAAACCAGAAAAGGGATCATCATCGGTTGACTAAAACCCAAGCCAACCACACTAAAACCAGCACAAAGAAACAAAAACAAGAAAACAAAAGGCATCAAAACAAGAAAAACCAAAAGCACCAAACAGAGAACAAAAGCGATTATTCCTTTTATTATTTTCCCTTACATCAAATCCATCAGAGCTTTTCTCCTCGTCCAGGCCCAAAACCTGCAGAGCCTTCGTCCCACTTTCCACGGCAGTCACTGCAAGAAACCTCATTCACAACCATTTTAGCCAAAAAAAAACACAATAAATTATAAACCTCAGCCTAAAAGCTAAAACCCACCAAAAAAACATAAATAGAAATTCAACCTTTGCAGCCAGAAATCTTGAGCAGGCGCTCGACAACCTTCCTGTCCACAAGACTGTCATCAACAACAAGAACATGCAGCTCTGTAGCAGCCTGTGAAGAACCTTCAGTGTCCATTTTTGCAGCTTCCATTTTTGAAAAGTTGGAATCTTTTTTTTGCCCTGTGGATTTGTATGAGCTTGAAGACCAAGAAAACTACAGGGTTTGTTTTGTTAGGCCGTTTGGGGGGAATATATAGAGGCGGTGAGCTAAAATGTGTGAGTGTGTGTATGAGAGAGAGAAAGAGAAAGAGAGGTTAAAAATTTACAGAGGGGGAAAAAGAAAGGGAAAAATCGGTTTTAGGGGGGCAAGGGGAAAAAGGGAGACAAATAGGGGAAANTGCATGTTTTTTTTTTTATTTGTGACATTTTAAGTTCGAGTGTAGCTGTGTGGGGATGAGGTTTAACCCTTTAAGTTGTGCTGGTGCAATAAATAGTAAATAGTTCAACATGAATCTAATGCTAAATTCAAATATAAATAAGTATTTATAGAATAACACAAATTTTTGCATGAGCTAACATAGTTGTTAGGCAGATCGACGGTTTTTTAGCGAAAATATATACTTATATCATGAAATGTCCTACTTTTATTTATTTTATTTTTTAGAATGACGTTTCAGTTTGAATGTACTCATATCAATTGACAAAGTACGCTACTTAATCATTAAGTTTTTTTCTAATTGCAACATTATTAATATGGTAATTATACTAGGCACATAAAAAAAAAGTAACAAATTCTTGTATGATCCGACTATTCGTGAGACGAGTGAACCCGTCATTATACTATCACAACAAAAATATTTACTATATCAAATGTCATACTAATATTTATGTTATTATTATAACTATGACATTTTCTAATCAAATTATACATATTTAACAAAATGTTACATACCAAATATTGTACTTATGTTTTATATTATTTTTAAATTCTTGCTAGGTTGTGAAATTTTTCACTGTGATTTGTCGCACCAACATTCAGCTAATTGTCTATGCAATTTACTGTCAGCTTCATAGTTACTTATTGAGCTAAAGATTATCATCACTTTAAACCATCAATCACAAATTCTAGAATTTTGTCATCTATTAAGGTGTGAATCAATATACTTTTTTTTCGTGCAACGACTATTTTAAAATTAAGTGTAATTAAAATTTAACATTTTATTACACTTTTTAAAAGGCATATTACCAAATTAATATTATGATGAAGCTTTTTCAAAATATAATTAAATAAAGATATATATTTAAAAAAATGCAAATATAATAACTCATATATGGCGACATTTGCTTAACAATCACCACTTAATATGTCATTTACTGATATGATAAGGAATCAAGTTATCACATAAATTTCATATAATTCTTACACATATTCACACATGCGCATATATTTCTCATTTGATTGTATTTAAAATTTGTAGTAAGGATTGCATAAAATCGTAGTCATATATATTAGTTGATTTTTCCTAAATGAAACTTAATATGTCATCTATTGATGTGACAACAAATCGACTTATCATATAAATTTCAAAAACTCTTATTACTCATCAAATGAAAAGAATTGCAAAAGCCGATACAATTCAAAATGACAAAATGCAATAGCACCAAATTATGAAACTCTCCAAGATTTTGGATTGGGATACATTTTCATACTCAAAATGAGAAAAGAATAAAACTTTACACATATTAAGCTTTTCGTTTTGTTTAATGATTTGTGTAGCAGATAGCGCCGTACGTGACATGGTTTGGTGAAAATTCTGGTGGATACAGTCTGCTGCCACGTGGTGGTTTATTAGGTGCACTATTTTATTTCTATTTTTACTTTTGAATTTTATTTTTGAAATAGAAAAGGACAAATTATTTTTGAAACAGAAAAGGACAAGGTAAAAAAATAAATGGATTAAAAACAAATGAATGAATAACCGTATGGTCATTCAGTGGGTGTGATGCAGTGCAGTGGGGCTGGTTGTTGACTGTCTCGGATCTTGGGCTCCTTGATTGACTGTACAATTTTGATTTTCTGTACTCTGCATGGAAAGTTAATGACATTTATATATATTTGGAAAAAAAAAAAAATTAGCATATGTTTCAAAACTATTAATAAAATCCCCCCAAAAATAAAGAAGGAGATAACGAGCTTGGTATGTAACACTATTTGAAATTTTGGTTAAGGTTAGGGCTGTTTTTCGAATCGAACGTTCGCGAACAAAGCTCGTTCGAGTTCGTTCGTGTTTGAGAACAGCTCGTTTGTTTAGCTTTTGAATCGAACACGAACATAAAATTAAGCTCATTTAGTTATCGAACGACACGAACATGTTCGCGAACTAATTGAGCGTTCGCGAACAAAAAAATATTTTATAATTTTATATATTATATATAGTATATACATGTATAATATAATATACAAATATGAATATATATTAAATATTAAATAAAACACAAATATTTTATAATTTTATATATTATATATAGTATATACATATATAATAGAACATATAAATATGAATAGATATTAAATAATAAATAAAATAACTTGTATGACATTAAAATAAAAAAAAAAAAGTTAAAAAACACGAACACGAACATGTCGAACAACTCGAACACGAACTTGTTGAACAATTTGAACAGTTCACGAACATGTTCGATTAGATAAACGAACGAACACGAACGTGTCGAACCAATAAACGAACGAACACGAACAAATTTTTTGTTCGTTTACTAATCGAACGAACACGAATATATTCGAAAATTAATCGAACTCGAGCTCGAACATCTTAAGCTCGGTTCGGTTCGGTTCGATAACAGTCCTAGTTAAGGTTTGGTGGTTCAATTAAACTTTAAAATATTAATTTATTTCAGTTTATGATGTAGCCTCATTTGGATTAATCATCTAAAGTATGATTATAATTTATAGTATACCATTCGTGTATTAATTAAATTAATGAATTAAAAAATTGAAGTTTTTACTTTACATTTTCAATTACTTTGTAAAATTGTATTTTTATTTTATGATTGTTTTGCCTGTTTTTGTTACTCCCACCTATTATTTTTAGATGTCATTTTGTCTTTATCAACCAATCTTTTGTACATATTTTTCCATGTGTATCTTCATTTAGCTAATAAGTACACTACATTTTTTCGTATCCATTTTTCATCTTTTTTCCAAAACATTCATAACTATTTTCATCAAAGAGGGTTATTATTGACAAAAAAGAAAGATTTTTAATTACTGTGCAAAATTCGCAAAACGAAACATATTAGGAACATGAGGGAGTATTATTTTTAGCATTTTTATAGTTTTCTCTTGAATTTGTGTTGAATATGTAGTAGTTTATGTTGTCCAAATTATTTGAATATCATCATGATTAGCTGATTGATCACCATTTAGTTTAAATAGATAACATAGAAATATATAACTGGAAGAAAATAAGGTATCAAACCATTGTTTAAATGGGTAGACATGTTTGTAAATGCATTCTCAATAAGTTTGTTGGCTAAAATACGTGTTTGCGTATATCCAATCTCGTGTTTATAAAAGTATCGGTATCGAAGACAGGTCTAGGCCTGTGCGAATGTTTTTACTTGCTAAATTATGTTCAATTTCTCATTACGAAAGTAATTGAGAACGAATCGTTGAGCGCTTAAGCCTCACTCTTTAGTCATAACAATAATATGTTCGACGTAGATTTTAGAACTTGAGAAGATTATTCTCGACACCCTAGACTTTCTTCTACATTCTATTTACCAATTTTCTAGTTATTTAATTGCTTTTCTAATCTTTGTTAGTTTATAGATAATTTCTCTAAGTTATTCTTAATTTCTTCTCATGTCCCATCTACACCAACACTAGATTTCGAAACGTCTTCCTCGTGAGATCGATCCAAGGTCAGAATTCATCGTGTATTTTGTAGAAAAAATAAAATTACCACAACAATGGCATTCATCACTTGATATCTCATTCGTCTTATATTATAATAATATTAGTAATTTCGTAGCACATTATAGGCTTATAAATAAATTTATTTAATTAATAAATAATAATTTTATTCCTTTTCAATTAAGATGATTATATAATTCATTTTATGTATGAAGGTAGAAGTTATTTTTTATATGTAATATGGATGTTATTTCATAGGTTGATTTAAAATTATTAATTTTATATATAATTTGATAATAAACAGCAAATTATCAAAGTTTTACAATGCATGTGTAATTTAAGTTGATAAAATGTTGTGTAACTTTAACGTTTTTATATAATGAATTCAAAATTGACACTTTTACTTGAAAATTTTTGGTACACTAGATAGATTTGCATTCACATAAAGTAATTAATTTGGGATATATTTTTAGAAAGAAAAATAAAATCATGTAGGCCGATTATGCTATAATTTGACACATTACTTGAAAATTTTTGGTACACTTTGCATTCACATAAAGTAATTAATTTGGGAAAAATATATATATATATATATATATATATTTTTAGAAAGAAAAACAAAATCATGTAGGCCGATTATACTATGGTCCTGATGGAATCTATCAAGTTTACTCAAGCGACCACGTTTTATTAATAAGTAATTAATTGTCCATCTACAAAAGTTTGTCAAAAAGCACACATTTTTTACCCAGTTTGCATAAGCGATAATGTCACTTCACATTAATTTACTCAAATCTCCAAATTCGACAGCGACCACATAAAATAAAATAACATAAATGTTGACTTCAATTGTTAGGGCGTGTTTGTTTGGCGCTTGATGAAATGAAAGCATTAATTATGAAAATATCCCCAAAAGGCGACTCGAAAAGTGAGAGAGTGAGGAAAAAGCCGCCAAAATCGAGAAAAGTACGAGCGGGCCCCACGCCCTTTCATCATACACACGGCCAAACAGGTCCTCCGGCCAGATATCCGATAACGTGGACGGTGGGGCCCACTGGGGGATTTTGGAGGATTAATCTCTTCAATGCCACCCTCCTAACTTTGACGGTCCATTTATATTATTGTACCTTTTTCATACGTATTCATCATTAAATTACTATACTCACTTTTTTTTTTTTTTCTTTCAAGTTCCTATATTTTTTTCATATAATATTGTTATAGTTAGTTGTAGGGGTGTTCACGGTCCGGTTTTAACCGGAAAAAACCATCATTCCGGACCGCGGATCGGTTAAATGGTCAGTTAAAAAAGCCTTAAAAAATCCGGTGGTTAATTTTTTAAAAAATCCGGAATAACCGGTCCGGTTAACGGATTACCTGCGGCAAACCGCCGGTTTAACCGGACCGGACTGGTAAATATTAAAAAACTATAACAAATATATATATACATTCAGTCATTCACTATGGCCGACAAATACAATACATTCATTATGAATGTTTTGCTCTTATTATTTCAGGTGTATAAACTGACTGAAAAATGAATGTTTGCTTGAGTTCAGTTTGCATAATTAATCTTCATCATTTTTGTATTTTTATGTTTATGGGAGAAAATGTGCATTTTTATGCTTATGAGACGAATTGTGTACTTTTTATTTCATTATTGTTGTTTTTTTTTAATTTTTAAGCCCAAATAATCTCTTTAGGACCCAAAATTGAAAAACAAAAATTAAGCCCAAAATGAAAAAAATAAAAATTGAAGGCCCAAAACAAGTTTTGGATTTAACCGGTTAACCGCCAAACCGGACCGTCCAATGCGGTCCGGATTGTGGTCGGTTAAAAAATAAAACCGGTCCGGTTATGGACAAGAAAAAAAATTAACCGTTAGGTCCGGTTTGGTCATGGTTTGGGCTAAAACCGGACCAATCCGGACCGTGAACACCCCTAGTTAGTTGATATAGTTTGCAGTTTATATATATCACGTTGTTTAAATAGGTCTCAATGGGAATCCGCACACAACCAGAAAATGTGTAGGCTAAAGTTAAGTATATTAAAAAAGCAAAAAAAAGTTGAGTATTATTATTATTATGATTTTAAAAAAAACCTTATTTCACTAAATAAAGAAAATTAAGAAGTAAACTTAATATAAAAAATGAGGAAAGTTTTGATCTTGGGGATTTACTACCGTATGATCCATTTATTCCTTCACAAATATGTATGTATATGATGGTAGATTTGAGCTTGTGTGGATTTAAAAGTAGAAAAATATGAAGGTTAAAGTTAGTTTGATTTAACAACAATAAAATATTAATTGATAGTTAAAAATATGTAAGTGAATGTACAATTTTTTTTTTCATTACAAAATCTATAATAATTATTGTTTATGTAATTTAATTGTATCAATGGATATATAAAAAAAAATGAGATGAAATGAGGAGTAATTGTTTTTTTTTTCATTAAAATTAGATAAATCTTGATTCATAATAAAAATGAATCTTGGTAATTGTTGCAATTACCATCTTATTTGACGTATTGATGTACGTTCCAGTGGAATGCACCACTAATTTAAGATTTTATTTTAATTTAAAAAATTTATAATAAATATAATGATTATTATGCTCATGCAATTAATTTATTTAACAAAGCTATGATTTAAATAACATTGTTCGTTGGTTCAACGAGTTTAATCATCAACTTTGATGAGTCCCAAATCCAAAGCCTAAACAGTAAAGTCCATCTTGAAAAATTCTAACCTAATTTTTCGATTCAATAATCTCAAATAATAAAAATAATTTTTTTTCAGAGAATAATCATAAATTGATAACAAGTCTACATTTTTCACCAAGTTCTTTTATTTCTCGAAAAGAACAAAAAATATGGTATAATATGTACGGTTGAATAGTTAGTTTATTTTCATTAGCAATTTAATGAAAATATTAACAAAATTAGTGACTGCAATGCAATTGTATATGATGATCAATATTAACAAAATAACCTTGAATCTTCTTGTTTGATGATCAATATTAACAAAATAACCTTGAAAAAGAAAAAAAAAATTAAAAAAAAAAAATCAAATAGCGCATGGCAGCTAAAGGATATTGCTTTTGCTCTATTTTACTTTATGGAGCACGTTGTGATACTCTTAGGCTGACATAATAATGTTTTTTATGTGGAAAAAGGAAAATATTGACACCTTTTTGCGTTTCTTATGGAAATTTATTTTCAAAACCAATGATTGATTACTACAAGAATTTTGTCAAATTACAAGTGATTCTAATTCTAACCACACAAACTATTATTGGTCAAACCATATCAAACCCTAAGATTGCACACTATATTCTAAACTACTGTAGGTGATCCGAATTCAATCATTCTTAACACGCATTTTCATTGTTTTAATTTTTGTACCACCAATTGAAAAAATCATAAAAGAAAAAACAGATTAGACAAATGTTGTATAGAAAACTATTAGTTGAATGCTTGTTTGATTTCATACATTAAAAAATATATTTTTATGAATTTAAAAATAAAATTTGACAGAAACTGGGGGGATAAACAATGGGTACGTCATCACACGGTCCAAGATAGAACCGGCTCTGATACCATGACAGAAATTGGGGGAAAATGGGTGTTGGCCCACTATCATGAAGGACACCATGAAAGAAGGAAAAAGCCCATATGAAGCCCAAATGGGTTTCCATCCCAAAACCAATTGGTGAAAGGAGGGGTAGCCCATTAGTCTTATAAGGTGGGTCTATTTTCCATATATGAACGATGTGGGACAACTCACAAGTGATATTCTAACAAAATTGAATTAGAAGTTGAATTAAGAATCTTGTTGCATCAATTCTACTTTTTCTATTTATGCCACACCACTTAATCTAACATTTATGCTTGTCGATAAAATTTGAGGGCACATTCAATTTAATATTCATACCTAATTTGAGGGCACATTCAATTTATCTTTGTATTATTATTATTATTTTAGAAATAAATAAATAAAGAGATGGCATAGACTATTTATCCACAGCACCAACTCTGGCAATAGAATCCCAACAACTCCAAGAAAAGTTGACAACAGCCAACGAAATGATCAAAACATCATAGAATATATCTGCCAATATCATCTTTATTTTATTTTATTTTTTTTTCATTATACAAATAGCTTCAAATGTATATGTAAATCACATCCAGCTTTATATGAGTTATTTTTTTATTTTATTCCTTAAATTTTTATAATAAATTATTCTGCCATGTGTGTGTATGTGTCCCCTTGACCCAAACAAAATCTTGTACATTTATATAGGGTGGCCCAGCCCATAACGTCGTATCAAATTCCAGGCGTATTTATTTCGATGCGTTTTGTTTGCTTATGATTTGATGAGATCCTGTGGCCAAAATCTGGTCCGATTGATTGAGGATTACAAATAAAATCTGATTTATCTTTCCCCACTTATGGGAACTCGAGCAGGCTATTTACTTTTACATCAGAATTGTTATTATTTTTCAAAATACTATGAGATTTTTTATTTTTATTTTTTCCCTTTATTTGTCGGTATTATGGCAAGTTCATTGTTAAAAAGCCACAAAATTATAAGTCATAGAAATTATTAGGGAGTCATCTTTTGACATATGTAAATACTTTTATGTTCAAATATCTTAGGATTTGCTTGTTTACAAAATAATTCGTCCAAAATGAGTTATTTTGGTTAATTAGAGTTAATTTTGAAAAATGTGGTATAATTAATTGTTAGTGGGATTTTAAAAATGTATTAAAATAATATTTAAAATAAAATGATTAAAATTGATTTGATGTAAAGTATGAAATAAATGATTGAAAATGATAGATAGTTAAAATTGTGTGAGTGGGTGAATAGTGAATTAAAGTTGATGTAATGTGTAAGAATGATTAGTTGGTATTATTTAATTATATGAATAATATTAAAGATAGTGGAGTTGAGTTAAAGTTGAGTAAGATTTTGAGTATGAATTAAATGTTATCGAAATAATTGATAAAAAAGCATGCCCACTTTAGAAACTACACTCCGTGCAACACTCGTGCATACATGAATGTTTGACCAAAAAAATCTTATACTTAGAAAAAAAACATTAATTAAAGTTTTAAATGATTTTTAAAAAAATACATTATTATTAATATTTAAAATGATACTCATTGGCTTATTACTCCTAAATTAAAATATTTTATTAATTTGCATTATATAATTGACTTAATAGATATATTTATTTCATTGATAAATAATAATATTACTACATTTAAATAATATTAATAAATAATTGAATTTTTAAATAAATATATTTAATTATATATGCAATATAAATATCAAATCAAAACTCGATTATTAGTTAGATATACTTTTAAATATATTAATTAGAATTAGTCATGTAGTGTTTTACTAATAGTCTTGGATATATAACTATTAAGTCCAAATTTATATATAGTACTCATGATCATAATAAATTGACACCTAGAATTAGGAAACACCAAATATGACATCTTACAATATAAAATACATATGTATATTATTTCAAATTCAAATGTTTTATTTTAAAATATAAGATAATCAACATACGATATTTTATCATATAAATACATATTTTATAAGCAAATATGATCGAGTATAAACAAGATAAGATATTTTATTATATAATATATTTATAAGAAAATATGAATCAACTACATGTCGTCAACCTAACAATAATTGACACTATTTGGCTATTGGGTGGAACCAGAATGTAATAGCTAATTTAACTAGCATATTATATTAACTATTTGTGAATAATTATTTAGTAAATAGCACATTGTATATATATATATATATTTAAAATTTTATATTAACATGTTATTATATGAATCATCTTTTCTCAAAACTTTTTAGGTAAAGAAAAGCTAATTAATTAAGTTCTTTATCAAACACTTTAGTTATAAAATTTTACGGGTTAAACATTTGAATGAGATTCAATCCGTTAACCGTCTCCAGAAATTTAGAGGCCCCAGACAAATTTTTTTTTTTTGAACTTTTTATTTTGACTTTGCGTGGTAATTAGGGTTATTTGCAGATAAAATCATAGCAGAAAAAACTTAATTAAACAAGACTATTAAATAAATAAATAATTGAAACAAAATAAATTTTCTTGTTTATCTAGATCTTGGAACAGATAAATTACTTTTAGGTTACAAATATCTTTAATAAATTATCATTATCCCTCACAAAGTACATATATTATCATTAGCCCTTTTATTTGTGTAACTAGTGTGTACCCCGTGCGATGCACGGGAACAATATTAAATTAACAATATTATAAATAGATCTCGAGTTTGAGTCACTGACGGAAGTGGAAACTATTATTGATCCTATTTAAAAAGAGAAAAAAAAATAATTATAAAGTAAAGAGGAGGATAAACAATACTTAATAATTATAAATTAAAGATTCGGGGCCCAAACAATGTAAAACTATTTTGTATAAGAAAATATGAAATTTACATTATTTTGTATAAGAGAATATAAAATTCGCATGTTTAATATTAAAAACACTTAAAATATTATATTAGTCTATATGTAAAAGTATTCAAAATTTTCTATATTATTTTTGAAAGATGTGAAGTCATCTGCAACTTTTCTAAACAATTTTAGAAGGAAAACATATCTAAGAACATTTGAATTTAACATTGTGTAAAAAAGATTTTTCTAGACTATTTTGTAAAGAAAATATGTCTATATTTAAATTTATTATGTGTATATGTACATATATATATATATATGCGTATGTTTTGTATAGTTTTTTAGAGATAATAATTCAACACGTGTATTTGTTTTAGGAAAGGAATAACAAACTTAATATCAGTTTTGAATGATAAGGTGTATGAAATATCTTCTCCTTATAATAAGATTTTATTTTTAATCTTAAAATTATCGCAGATATCTTCTCTTTCTAGTACGATTTTTTTTCTTCAATTTATGGTTAAAAAAATATGTTTAAAAGGGTTACCATAAAAAAATATGTGATAAGGATACTTCTGTGAAATGGGATATGCGACGTGGGCAAATGAGATTATTTCGTTACCATAAAAAATTATGTGATAAGACGGCATGCGCTATTAATGAGACGTGTGAATTGGAGTTATATCATAATAATTAAATCGGTATAATTAATGAGTTTAAAAGGCGTGTGAAAATGACATAAATGTTGAGCGTGTGAAATGAACATAAGAGTTACCGATTTTGGAAAGTAATAAATGGAAAACTGACTTTGACCATTAATTAAGTTACTAATTTTGATAAATGTTAATTCTTATTATATAAGTATAGATAGGCCATGTTCATATTTAGCCATTAATCCTTTATTTTTGTAAATAGACCAAGCCCAACACAAATGCATAATATTAAAAAAAAAAAAAAAAAAATCGAGGCCCCAAATAAATGGAGGCCTTGCCTCTCAAAGGAGCCGGCTATGCCGTTAATTTAGGCGAATTCACTAATATTCAAACAAAGTTTTAGATGTTTTTTTGAGGGTTTGTTATACCATAAAAGTAGGAAAAAATATATAGATTTTGAGATATGTTAGATTTGACGGGGCTTGGTCACTGTATTTAAATTTTGATTGAAAGAAGGGAACATGATTAGATATTTATTTGACTCGTTTGTAAATTTTTGGTGATTTCGAGAAGTAATAGCTTTGTAGGCTTTTAGATATAAGATATGGAAGTCTACTCAACTTAAATTTGTTCGAGCCCATGACAAAGGATTTTGCATATGCTATTATGCTTTTACCTTTTTAACGTTTAGGCGTTGAAGTCCATTTCATAGTATCTTGCATGACTCAAATATAAACAGGCTGTGCCTGTTTATAAATTTTTTTGGTTATGAATATTTTTTTTATAATCATAGTTAATTTTAAAAAAAGTAGTTGTATTTGAGTGGAATTTTGAATTTTTATTAAAATAATATTTAAAATAAAATAAATAAAATTGATTTAATGTAAAAGTAGGAGAGATGATTGGAATTGAATGGACAATCAAAATTATGTGAGTGAATTAATAAAAAAATTAAAGTCGATGTAATGTGTAAAGATGATATTGATATATTTAATTATTTAATAATATTGATAATAGTGAGACTAAATTAATTTTGAGTTGATATTGAATCTTTTTATTGTATTTTTTTAACAATCACGTCCTTAGGGTGTGATTGGATATGGATTTGATAAAAAAAATAATCATTTTTAACTTGGTCATTTTTTATAACTCAACTTTTAACTCAATCCACTATCATAAATATTATCAATATAATTTGTAATATCTATCAACTATTATTACAAATCACATCAACTTTAATTTACTTTTTATCTAGTCGCACAATTTTAATTTATCATCAATTCACCTCATCTCTTCCTACTATTACATCAATCAACTTTAATTATTTTATTTAAAATATTATTTAAATATAAACTCAAAATCTCACTAACTAATCATATCATATTTTTTCAAAATTAACTATGATTAATAAAAAAATCAATCAAAACCAAATCAAATACATATTCAATCACAGCACACCCTTAGTTACCAAGAGCTTGTACTCTACTATTATGTTTTATTTAAGGACGTGCTTTTTTTTAAAAAACAAAAATAACCTGTTATTGTCGATGTCCAACCTCTGTTCAGTTTGGTTTTGAACGGGAATGAAGTTGTTTTGACAAAGATTAAGAGATGTGGGCTACGAGAAATATTCTGCTAAAGGCCCATTAGCAATTTTCTTTTCGTGGACTGGACCAGGAAGCCAACAACTTGATGTTCTTTTTGTTGGGTTACTTGGAGGTTATTATATGGACTGGACTTCTAATATTTACAATTATAAATCATTTTTATTTAAAAAATAATACTATACGATAAGTTCTTAAAAGATATTGGAAAACTTACTACTTTTTCTTGACAATTTTGTTGATTTTTTTTAGCTCATCACATAATTTCTACAATAGAATAAAACCACCAACAATCTCAATTTAAAATAAAAAAAGTATTGGGTTATGTAACTAATAAACGAAACGAGTTGCTATTATGCTCGGTCCGACTCGCTCGTTGAAGCTCGAGCTAAACTCCACGAGCCGAGCCGATTTGAATCATTAAAGTTTGAGAACGTGAATTTTTACATAATATTTTAATTTTTACTTTAACTCGATTCGTCAATAACTTAATATTAACAAACCCAGTTCAAAATCATTTCGATAATGAGTCAAGTTTGAATTGACTCAGTTATACGTCAAAAGTCAAATAGAATAAAATGACAACATAAAAAAAAGTGCATAGATAAGTAAATAACTGTAGTTATATTAGCAACACAAACATAAAATAATAATAATAATAATAATAATAATAATAATAATAATAATAATAATAATAATAATTGGTACTACCTCCTATTCTTTTTAAATGTCATTTTGCCTTTATCAACTATTAACCAAAATAAATGTCGTTTTGGATCTTTTGTACATATTTTTCTATTATTACTCTTATTTAGTTAATAAATACACTAAGTCTTTTCATATTTTTTTTTTTTTTTAAACATCCATCTCTATCTTCATTAATGAAGGTTATTATTGACAAAAAATTATTTTTAATTAGTATGCAACTTCTCAAAACAACACTTATTAGAATAGGAGGGAGTACCAATTTACTCTCCCCGGTCAAAAACGTTACTCTGCAATTTAGCACTCTTCATTCTCCACTCGATTTTGCATCACTACGCATTCAACACAAAATTTCACCGAGAAATCGATTGACCCATTAATCGAGCTTCGCGAATGGAGGACGAAAAGTTGGCTGCGTACTACGACGACCTGACGCGCCGCGGCGGCGGCGCCGCCCGATTCAAGCAGGGCCTCGGCTTCTCCTCCGGCGACCCCCCCGCAAGCGACTCTGTCCCGTCCAGAGGCTCCGCCCTCCCCTCCGCCGCGTCCTTTCTGAGTGGCTTCGTCCGAGCGTCCAGCCCTTCCAAAACCTCCGAATTCGAAAAGCAAGCCCAGCTTCAATCCATCCAGAACAAGCTCAGCAAAAAACCTAGGGAAAAGGCACGGAGCCGCAGCCCGAGCCGTAATTCAAGTCGGCGGAGCCGGAGCTCGAGCCGAGATAGGGTAAGAGATAAGCATTCGAGGCGCCGTAGCCGGAGCCGGAGCAGAGATAGACATTCCAGGCGCAGGAGTCGGAGCAGGAGCCGTGATAGGCGGTCCAGGAGGAGGAGCAGGAGCCATGAGGATGAAGGGAGGCGTAAACGTCGGTCTAGAAGTCGCAGTAGAGAGAAGAATAGAGAGAGAAGTAAACGGGAGGTTAGGGGTAGTGGTGGAATTGATTATGCTAAATCGATTGAAGGTTATAATAATATGGTGAGTTCTTTTTGTTGAAATTTGGAAGCGTTTGCAGGACTATTCTTCAAGATTGAATCTTTGGTTTTTGTTGATGCCTGTATATTTTGGGTTTTGAATTTCTTGTGAAGGCATTTGAGCTTATTGACTGTATTGGGATGTGAAGACCTGTCGGGATTTGATGCTATGCACTTACATTGGTATTAAGTTAATTAATATCGTGAAGAACATTTGGGGCATGCTGGGATGAGTTTGTGTTTCGCAAAGTAAATTCAGAGTGTAGTTTCGGCATTGATAGTGTGTAGCAAAAAAAAAATAAAAAATAAAAAAAGAGCTTTTGTCACCATTGACTGAGAAATTGTTGTCCTTGACGTTCCTGTTGTTGATTTGTGTTTTTTTTCTCTCAGTGTGGTAATGGTTAGACCTGCAATCTGTGTGCTTTTCTAATTATCTTCTGTGAGATGCATTTTGAATTTTTTATTATCGTTTTCTCAGTGAGCTTTGATGCCATTTTCCAGTTTGAATGAGTCTCCTGAAAGCTTGTGTCTTTTATGGAAACATTTCTTAGCAGCTGAACTGATATTAGCATAGGTTTTCTGTCTTCATCACAGTGGATCATAATCTCAAGAATGTCTTATCTTTGGGGCTAATCTTCTAAATTTTCATGTATTTCTATCTAAGGTGATAAATGTCTGAAGTCTTGATGCCATGAATTTCTCAAGTCTCCTTGCTTTAACTGTCTGGCTCTAGCCATTCTTGATTATTGTGGTAATTCTGGTTTTATTTTTCATAGACGCCGGCTGAAAGAGTCAAAGCCAAGATGAAGCTTCAGCTCTCAAAAACTGGTAATATATCTGATGTGAATTCCTTAGTGCCTAGATAACTAATGCTTTTCTTATTGTTGTTTAGCTAAGTTCTGTGAAGTTTTTCATTTTTTTGGAAAAAAAGAAAAGAAGAAGTGGGCATATGCTACTTTGCTATACAGCTTTATTATGATTTGTTTATTGAGCACTTAACATTCAGCAAAATAATCGTCATGGAAGGTTTTAGAACACCGCAGCAAGGAACTGTAGTCTGGAACAATGGTTCATGAATTTTGACATGTCTATGTTTGGAAAATAGCATTTGGACAAAAAGTAGCTGTTTGAACAATTGGCTTTTTTTACCTTTTCAATCCACTTAAAATGTTATTTTGGTGAGTTAGCATTTTCAATCAGTTTTTTTCTCCTAAACGGCCAAAAGAAAAATGCTGGTGGGAGGAGCGTTTGCACTTGGCATATGAAGGAAAAAGCTGAGAAATCTTAATTGCCTTGTGTTAACTTTTTCATTACTATTACTTTAATAATAGCCTTGTTAAAATACCCCATTGTTTAACTTTTCGTTTACTCATTGTCACTTGGCTGTGTACGGTTACCGACATAATTTGTTGGTCACTAAATTATCTTCTTCCTTTTTTCTTTTCAAATGTTTTTTTCTTATTAGCACAGCTTTCAGTTTTGGTTTGATGTTCGAATGAAAAGCGCGAAGCACAATAAAAATAAACATTTTACTAAATAGTAAATATGTAAATGATTTATATTTTTAAATAATTATAATTATAACATAAAAGAAGATTTAAGTATGTATATTTCCTCGTAAGTAATTTCAAATGTAAACAACTAATGTAACTATCAACTTACCATACATTTTTTACAAATCATTGGTCAAATAGTTGATTGTCAAAACAGCTAATTCAATCCGTCAACCGCTAAGAACAGATTGCCAAACAAGCCCCCAGTCTTCACATTGTTGCTCCTCCATCTCTATCACTTGACGTTGTCTCAACTCACCTTCACATTTGACATTCATTTGCTATATTGTGGGCGTTTTTCTTAAAAATCATTTCCTTAGGTGGCATTACTAATAGACTAGTTATTGGAGATTAATATTTTGTAATTAATTTGTTAGAAGCAATGTTTTTTGTAATCACTTTACGAACATGAGGTGGCAAGCTGCCACTGTACTGAGATTCACGGGGCTGTCCTCAAATATCAAAGTCATTTTTTTTTTCTTTTGGTTTCTTAATTTTTGGTCGGTACGATTTTTCCTTATCCAATTGATTAGATTAGCTCTTTCACCAGAATCCATCATGCTTAATGCATTCAATGACCTTATTTTTGTGTTTCTTATCTGTATTCTTTAACAGTAAGATAAATTCAACTTTGCAGCTGAAAAAGACGAAACAATTGGAAAAGGGTCCGGATGGGAGCGTTTTGACTTTGACAAGGATGCCCCTCTCGACGATGAAGAAGTCGAAGGTCGACATATTATTCCATTTCAAGTCATTATTGGAAATTAATTATCAATTGTGTTATATTTTTCTGCATTCTATTTGCAATGCTGTTGCTAATATGCATGAACCGGCCCTTTTGTTTCTCTATAAGAGTAATATGGTTTCTAAAAGAGAGTACGTGTTGCATGAAATTACGAAAAATACAATTTTGACAAAAATAAAATAAAAAAATTAGATAAATAATTTCTGTGACATACAAAGCACACTAACAAAGTTTATCACCTGTCAACAGCGGCTGAGGATGATGCTGTGTTAGTAAAAAACATGGGGCAGAGCTTTCGTTTTTCTGCTGTGGAGGTAATTTTAAACCTAACCTCATTTTGTTTGTTCACTTTTCTTTTTCTAATATTTAGGATTCTAATATGTTCTTCCATTTTACTCGGATATGTTCGAAGGCGAGGAGAGAGGAACAACTCAAGGCTGCCCATGATGAAGCCATGTTCGGAGGCTCCTCACATCCACTACCTGCACAAACATATGATCAAGAAGAAGGCCTCGAGAAAGAAAATACCGAAAGTACCCCCGTTAAAAGTCTTCTTAGCGAGCAGGTGAGTCGAAATGAATGTAGAGAGATTTCTGGCTGTTATCAAAAGTTAATATTTTTCCGCGAATCTTTGTTGATTTTGTCTCTGTAGGTTTTGACTATGCAACGAGGCTCTTGGCGTGATCGTGCCCGTAAATCATGAAGTCGATAAGAGCTTAAAAACCATGGTACTTTTTATTTTTTTATTTTATTATTTTTTTTTTCTCTTTCTGGTGGATAAATTGTGTTCAAATTTAATTGTAGACGACGAAAATAGGGGCTTTGAGGATTGTCTTAAGCTATGTAATGAGAAGTCCAAAGGTGCAGTGTGAAGAGTTATTAGATGAAGTGCATAATGAAGATGCCTATAAAGGACCTAAAAGAATGGATTTGTGAAAGCAATTTAATGTGGGTCTGTGGCATGTTTTATCAAAGGGCAATTTGGGAAAGGTATGTATGAACTCCTTTTTTCAGGAAAAAAAAAAAGGTTGAGTTATTTGTACTCATCAAGTACTCCAAGAATCAATATCTGGGTGTGATTGGCTAGTTTCTGCTCCATGATCTTAAGTTAGATAATGGTGTTTGGTAGAGAGAATTTTGACTAGTCAGATTTTATATTGGACTTATTTGGTACAAAAGTTTAAAATTAGATATTTTTTATTAAAAAACTGATTTTGTTGTGAAAGTCTTATATTCAACTTATTTGGTAAAAAGAGTTTTAAATTGCATTTTTTAATCCAAAAACTAATTTTTCTTGTGAAGAGATGATTAAAACATATTTATAAAATGCAGTTTTGTATTTATGTACTATTAATTAAATTTAATATTAATTAGTGATAGTTTAATTTTAGAAAAAAATCTAATTAACTATTAGATATTTTTTAATACAGCCTAAATTTTTTTTTAGTGATAAAAAACTTAAAAAATGATTGTCCCACAATTTTAAATCAATCATCGTTGTAACTAATAATATTTAACTATTTATAGTAAATTAATTATAAAGAAAAATATTATACAGTGTTATTAATTTCATTTTAATACATTCATATATCAACTATCCACTACTAGCCAAGATCAATGAATTTAGAAAAATAGTAAATCCATTAAAGACAACAAGACATTGACATTTTGCTATAGCAACACAATACAACATAAACCACAATGCACAATCCATCTATATTTTGCATAATAAAAGGAGACAAATTCACAAAATTACATATTTAATAACACACTTATAAATAAGCAGCACAAATTATTCTCGCTCACAAATAATGACTACAAGCTGATGACTACACTTGTACACACACACACGCACACATATATGTAAAGGACTGCTTCAAATTAAAATTTACTCTCATTGAGCTTTATATATCCCACATTGAAAGGCCTTATAAGCAATGCTGGTTCGACTCGTGTAAATCGACCAAGTTAGACCGTCTCACGTAGCTCGGTCGAATTCATTTCCAATGTGCATGTGAAGCCACTCGACTTGCGATCCACGAGTGTAGTCCATCGGTGTTTGAGGCCCATATAACATCCCACCAGCATCGAAAGCCTGTGCAGCAAGCTGCAAGAAAACATTTTTCGAGTTAGTTTAAGTTACTAAAATTACCCTCGAGATTTTACGATTTACCCCAAAAATCGGAATATTCAACTTTTTTCGAAAATACCACATGTTAAAGTGAATTTCCAGAAGATGACAGAGAAATGAACGGTCCAATGCTGTATAGCTTAAAGAACATAACAAGGACAACATGAGGTGGGAAAGTGACCAAGATCTTCTTCTTCTTTTCTTTTTTCTTTTTTTAATATATTAATTAAATTATAAAAAAANAAGGAAAATTTGAAACTAGGTATGAAATAGCGACATTTGCCAGAAACAAGGGAAGTAGGTTAGGTACATTACTCAAAATAAACATGAGATGGGTTTCCATGTATGACAAGACCTTCACAATTTCAAAGTAAGAAGCAACTTGCTCAAAAGCAGATAGTTGCCAAAAGCATCAAGATATCATGTTGTATTGTTGGATGCCCATTAGTACTAAAATGGCAAGAGCAAAAATTTACAACCATATCTTATGATTAATCTTTAAAGGAAGTGATCTTTTGTTCTGGTACAAGCATTAAGGTAGCAACAACATTTTTTTTATTTTATTTTTTGTGATATTTTGGAAAAAAAAGTTTGGTGCTTTGTTGCTGCAGTTTTAATGACCCCAGAAGGGCATCTACAGTTGGCATGCATATACTTACCAGATGTATACTGTTATCGAGAGATTTTTTATTTCCTAATCTTCGTAAGTTAAAATAATAACATATGATTGTATGATGCCTTTAGAAATGTCAAATACATATGCCAATTTGTGAAGAAAATTATAGTTCGAGTAAAGCAAGCAGCAAAAATGAAAAACGAAAAGTGCATGTTCAGGAAAAACCGAACTCGAAGCTTTATCTACTTATTTTTCTCATATATAATATCCAAATGACACACTGAAGCACAAATATCCATTGTGACCACAATTAGCTCTCATGTTGGGCACAGAATTACTTGCGGGCAAATACCATTCAGTTTATAAGTCTAAGATCTCTACATAACATAAAGTTCAACGATATGTTGGCAATTATCATAAGCCAAAAATGCGAGCCACTTAGATTACTATGTTCAAAGATGTTATTCCTGTTCGTTCAGTCATCTAGTACTTGTTTGGTATTGTCTATATGTAGAGGAAAAAGAATTAGATGCTAGAAAATAACCCACTGGTACATTCAAATTTTATTTTGAAGCCGAGAAAATGGGGGAAAAAAAGAAAGAAAATGATGAAGAAGAACAAGAACAAGAAAATTTAAACAGATTAACTATCTATGGGACTTACATCTTTCAGAGGAAACTCATCCATTGTGGGGTTCAGCCTTGCACTGGAGTTGACAGCTTCAAGCTTCATTGACAAAAACTGGACCAGCCATTTTTAAAGAAAGAACAGAGCCAAAAAGGTAAGCAATGTTGCTGGAAAGGTAGGAAAGATAAAAAGCAAACTATATGAGAAAAATTGTACCTCAACTTGGTGCTGTAGTGACTGTATGTAGTTAATTATTTCATCAAGAACAAGAGCTTTCCCAATAACCTAGAAAAGGAAAAGAAAAAAAGTTATAACTCCACCCTTTTATTTCCCAAATTTTAAAGACAACTATACCCAGAAGGGTAAAAGAAAGCTAAAACAAACACCTTGTTACATCCTGGAACCAAGTCCTGCAGAATTTTCATCCTCTCACTGATTTTCTCCCTTCGAGCCTTACAACGGAAATAAAATAACATCATCAAAAGCTCCATAAAACAAACAAACACGTAATAAAATCTCGGATGAAGGGCTCGAAAGTTACTCTTTCAGCAAGACTGTGGCTATCAGTAGCTTGGCCCCTTCTAGCCCTAACATGAATGTAGTCTTTAGGTGGCTCGGGCTTCTTGTTCACCTGAACGGGCCCTGGCTTTGTTTCCACCTCTGTTTTCATGCTGTCATTTTCGACCATGGTTCCAGATACCTTCGTTCGCTTTCCAATCGACACATTCTTATAGAGAGTAAACATAAATTCATAGTGTCATGAAA
>BKCP01008959.1:1946299-1961676 GCA_008636005.1 Striga asiatica | reverse complement strand
AAAAAAAAGAGATCATATATTTATTTTTCTAAATAAACGAAGCACCAAACAGTAGTGTTGACAAAATTTACTAAAATTGAACAAAAGAAAATATGGACAGATTTCAACTGTTTGTTCAAATTAGTGCATCATGGTCTGTGACTCTGTGGACTGAAGATGTAAACATCCACACACTTTAACCTCATCTAAAGTACTGCATAATGAAGTGATTATGACCTCTCTTAAACCTCCCAAATCCCTATCAATTCACAAAATAAACCAATTATATCTGCTTTCAACGAAAAATTGAAAGAAACAAAAATGTATTAATCTCGAGCAAAATTATGCCATTCACCATAACAGAATTCAACAGAATCAGCTAAAACCAACAGTAAAATTAGAGAGAGAGGAAAACGATTTACCAAATTCTGATTAGCAGCAATGGCGGAAACAAGCTTAGCAGCGCCGTCGCCGAACGAATTCCCGACATCCCTCACCCTCTTCCCGGCGCCGTGCTCCGTCACCGCTGAATCCTCCATCAGGACTCCGTCGAGGCCGCGCATTCTGAGGCCCAATCTCCCGCCGCCGGTCGGAATGGACAGTAGCCCGGCGAGGCTATAGGAAGTCGGATTGGCGGTGGCGGTGAAGGAAGCCTCGCTGACCAACGGCGGATCCATTGTCGTCGAATCTCAGGGGAGGATTGTGTGTATTGTATTGATTGATTGTTAGGTATGAGAGAGAGAATGTGGGAAGAACTGTGGAATGTCCGATGAAGGATTGAGGGGGTTATAAAGAGGCGAGAGCCATGACCAGAAGAGAGAGTGAAAGCGCAGTACAGAGGAGAGAGAAAGTGTGTGTGATGTGAGGTAGATGAGGGGATAGAGGGACCTCACAGAGTCACAATACGCCAGGAGGCGTACGTTAGCCTGCGTCGCCATTTCACTTTCATGCGTACTCTCTCTCTCTCTCTCTTTAACCTTTTTACTTTTTGGCCATTTTGCAGTACCTTCGCTTTGAACGGTAAAATTTTATTTGGCAACAAGTGAATGGATCTTTCTCTCACCCATCATTACAAATTTCTTTGGATCTATATATATTTTTTAACAAAACTGTATATTAAAATGTCATATTTGATTTATCACATTTTTTAAAATATCATATTTCAATTTATAATTACGCATATCATCACAACTTCTTTTAACGGGTTGTGTCGATCGATTTATCATATATTTTCACAAAAATTCATACTGAAATGTCATATTATGCTAGGTTGGTTTTGTGTTAAACGATCTAAACAGTAGCCCATCACTCTTTCTACACATATACATACTCTCATTAGAAATTGTCAATACTTTAAAAATTAACATAGATAGAAATATGACAATTTATTCAGGCATTTTTGGTAAAATAGTATGAGGGGTCGATCCGCCTAACTGTTAGGTTGTCTCACACAAAAAAAATGATTTTATTTATGTCTAATTTTAGAGTATGATACTTTAATTTACATCTCAAATTTTTTCAAATCCGTCTCACTATTATGCGGGTTGACTCAATATACAATTTTAACAAAAATGCATATAAATATTATGTTTTTTCATGTCGTTTTTTAGTGATACTTCAATTTATAAATATGCATGTTTATTGAGAAAGTATGATGAAGTAATCACTCGTCTCATAGCCTTATTGGCTCGTCATTTCTTCCTTAAAAAAAAAAATCTTGCATCTCTTTCCAAAATAATTTGAATTGCAGTCATAGTGGACACACAAATTTTTTTTGAAAAATGCTACAAGTACATAATAAATGTACATAGAGGTGTACATAACACTCACATAGAGTGAAGTCCACTTAATTTTTTTATTTTTGGTAAAACTCACTTAATGTGGGTGTTATGTACACCTATATGTATAATGTTATGTAACTATAGCATTTCTCAAAAGTTTTTGCTCGACTTTTGATTTTGAACTACTATATAATATTTTATTTTATTGTGGACTTTCTGATTTTCAACTACTCCTTAGTATCTTGTTTTATTGTGTGGACGTGTGATTCTTATTTTTGGTGCTTCTTTCTATAAAGGTCACACCTTCTCAAAACTTTGTAGGGAGTTTGTGTGTAAATTGTAATGTATTCGTTCCTCTGTTGTTTCTACCATGTGCTTTATTAGACAGTCTTTGTTAATGATGGTGTACTCATTGCTACTTATAGATAACATATAGTACAAAAATATAAATATTAGTGAAATAAATTAGAATTTTTTTATCTTTCCCCTACCATTTGTAGTTGTGTTGGCCAATAAATTGTAATTAAATTTCCAACTTTTGTGCAACATTTTCCTAACATTACTAAATAAGACTTCCATCTAACACTATTTCATAAGACCAACTTCATAATTAGTCCCTTCTTCATATAATTAATTCAACCAAATATTTATCCAATTAACTCCGCAAAATCAAATATTTCAAACACAAGAAGCTTCATTGTCTTATAAGACGATCTAATCATCAGCAAGTAGACTCGTCATATCATTTTAATTAAAATACATATATGTGATATGAAACGTCATACTTTTGTTTGTTTATGTTATATGCTTAAAAATGTGATTGTTGAATGTTAGGTTTGAGGCTAACTATTTGTTTTGTCTTTTTTTTTTTTCAAATTATTATTTTCTAAAAAAATTTCAGATTAAAACTCAATATTTGCGTAGGCAAATAAGGACCAATGACTAACCTTTTGGCCTTTGTTGCCCCAAAGAACAGCTGCATTTTCAGACACATTCGCTAAGCTTCAAATCGTACTATGTCTTATTACTTGCACCAGAAAAACGAATCTATATGATGTTTGCAATATAAGTTCAAATCTTTTGGAAGAAAATAAAATTAACTCATGAATATAAATCAATTTTTCTTGTAAAAGCAACCTGCAGTCATAAGTAAAGAAGTATACGGAAAATAAAAACTTCATGTAGAAGCAAAAATGTAGTGCCAAAAGGAAATGATTTATTTAGGGTACATTTTTCGTTCTCTTTATAAATTCAACTTAATTATTATTGCTTAAGACTCAAATTCATTAACTTATCTTACTCTATTGCTTCATTTTTTAGTTGAAAAAAAAAATAGAAATAAAAAATAATAAATGAAACTTATAGTCATATATACTACACCTTGTGGACCTCTGCCAACTATTATACCGAACATCAATTTAATTTTAGAATAAATAGGAAAAATAGAATATTAAATGTGGAAATTAAATTATAATAAGGCTAATGAAGCCTTCATGACTGGTATTTGTCCCTCTCGCTAACAGCGCCAATTAACTTAGTTGGTGGCGCATTTTAGCAGTGGTCACTTTTGTTTGGCAACATAGAAAAGGCAGTCCCACTGCACCACCGTCGATCTCAGAAAGCATCAGATAGATCAACGGCTCAGATTTGTCTACATGTTAATATAAATATAAGTATACTATACACTCTATGTGTGTGTGACTACAAAATCACAAATTTTTAATAATGATGCAATTGACTTAATATGTAAATATATCGACATGCATGATATTAATTTATCAAAATATTCATACATTATACGAATATAATTAAAAAAAATACAAGATCTTAATATGTAATGTATATTAAATTAAACTTAAAAACACTACTCAATATGCTCGTATGTCAGAATTTTCGTCCTACAAAATTCATGTTTACATTATCTAATTTAAAGTGNTAAAAAAAAAAAAAAAAAAAAAAAAAAAACATAGATTAGGCTTAGGATACTTATCCATCCACCAAATTGGTGGATCAACTTATTTAATGATAATGAGGTGAACGGCTTAAATTCCCAAAACACACATGAATTAGTGAAAAGGCTAAAAGCCCATGCAGATAGGCTTATCCATTAATCCGTAGGCTAATTTGTTGTTTGAATCTACTTGTTTTAGTAATATTTGATTACTTTACTTTTAATACCTATTATTTTAGGTTGTTTTAATTAGAGTATGAAAGAGAAGTGATTTTGTACAAATGGTTTGGACCCTTTCTCACAATCTTTTATTTTTCGCTTTCTTTTTCCATTTTTGTGTAGCTTTTTAAGATAGTTATTAGCTCTACCTCAACCTAAACACTCCCTAATAGAGAAAACGACAATATGTTCCGCTGAAATCTTTTTTAGAGACGGACCTAAAGATTTGGAAGTGTTATATGTACATTAAGACTCGTAATTTTATTTGGAATTGAGAATTTTAATTCTCCAAATCCTAAATTTTGTTACAATATTTCTTTTAGATGAAATANAGGATAGGAAGACAAGCAACTTTTATTAATAATAGGATAGCAAGACAAGCAACTTTTATTAACAGTAAGAAGGAAAACGCTTGTTGTTAAGAATTAAGGTCCTACATATGTGCTTAAAAAATAATATTTATATTATGGAAATATAATATAAGTGTTTATATTATAATTTTGAATTTGACATTTGAATATGTTTGTACAGATGAATACAAGAATTAGTGTATATATATTCTTAGAATATATTACTTTTGAGTAATTGTCTCATATTAATATGATTCTAGTTTAGCGAGTTATCCTTTCCATCCTCAATTGATTTTGTGCTGGAACTTCACTCATGTAGCAATTAGATTCACCTTCTAAAAAATGCCTTCCAGTATCACTATACAACGTCATCTCTCCCTCAAGTATATAAATCTAATATGATATTAAATACAACTAATCTAGGACCTGTAATGACTTAATTAATCGAGCTTATTCTAGAAGTGTTCTAAGACATGTATAGTGACTTAATTAATTTAGTCACAAGTGAGTGGATATATTAGATCGAATTAATGTCACTTGACAGACCAATTAGCTTTATTTGGACTAATCTAGGACATGTAATGGCTTAATTAATCGGGCATAACGCGTTAGAATATCACTTGAACGACCAATTGATTTTGGGATGGAATGTTGTTACCATTGTGGACCGCATTTTCTTTCCCCCGAATATATAAATTTAATATATATATATATAGCTTAATTTTAATTTTATCCTCATTATCCTTGGGTGTCGTAATTATAACTCTTAAACAAAATGAGCCGTTCGTTAGCTCAAACGAGCCGAACTCGAGCTCGCTTAATACTTGTTTCGTTCCTGGCTCATTAAGCCTCGAAAAGAAATTTTTTATATAATTTTTTATAGTTCGCCTCATTAAAGCTCTATATCGACTCGTTAATCTTCATAATCGAGCTGAGTTGGAGCTCGATTTTTGGCTCTTTTATTACTCTGAGTTCGAGCTTAGCTTGGTTTGTTTAGAACCCTTCACAATATCCTTTTCCCCACCTCGCCTAACTTGCCTAGCTCACTGATAAAACTCCTTTAATCTCTAATCAAACAATGGTAGTGCTTAAAGAAAGTCCATTATCAGGCAAGCCAAAAATGGAAGCTCCATTATGAACCTCTCATTGCTTCAGAACCTATCTTTGATACCAAATTTGTACTTGATACCTCCTATTTCTATGTTATCTGTTGCAAGCTAATTTAAGTCGCATATATTCACTGCCAAAGAACAACAATAAAAGACTTGTCAAAAAGCGTACAAGGAGTGATTCCTCATTAAGCTCAATAGAGTCTTGGCCTACATTGCGATTTGCGACTACAACACAATGGATTTATATTAATAAAATTCATTAATGTGTTGTTACTTAAGAAAAATACAAAATTGACCCGATTTTATTAGCATGAAAGCGTTATTTATGCATAGATTAAGCATTTCAATACTAAGATATATATTAAAATAAGATAGAAGAATTTATTTGTTGAGTAACTATTATATCATGCACTCATAAGTTTACAAGTTAATTAGTTTTACCAAATATATGTCATTTTATAAAATTGTTCTCTGTAATGTAGTCAAACTATTTGCACACAATAACTGCCAAACAAGATCAATTAAACGCCTAGTTTATCAAAAAGGGAAGAGAAAAAAGTAGGTATTAAATACATGATGATATTTTATACAATTAGTGTTCATTAATGGTATATAATATCAGTAGATGAAAGTAGATGAAATAGAGAATAATGGTGTGTAATTGTGGTTACGTCACCAAAACTCCTACCAACCTTTCGTTTTCCATAATAATCTAGTTTAACATGAATATTATTGTGAGTAGCTAATATAATTTGAATAAAATATGTATTTTTACAGTAAACTATTATATATTTATGTAGTACTTTATTTCTTAAATATAGTATTTTAAATTTAGAAACTATCACACATACCTATGTGTTTGTAGTTTTTAGTTAAAAAAAATGCATACTTTGGGTCCTGTCTCACGAGAAAGACTGTTTGTATTTAGTTTTGTATTTAAGCTTCCACATTTTGTAAGTTGATGAAAACTTAGAATAAAATCTTAAAACTATTTTAAGAGAGCCATCAGGGAGCTCAAGGTCAATTATTTTGAATAAGAAATTAATTCTATAGTTAAAATGTGGTTAAATTTGAGTTTATGAAACTCAATATTGAGTTTAAGTCACTCAAGATTGTAAGATATACAACTGAGCCATAATCATGAAACGTGCATGCTAGAACTCTAAAATGGTTCATTGACGGTGAATAAAAAAAAATGAACAAAATTTCAAATTCGGACATACGCGTACGAGCTCCTAGCGCGTAGGTGCGAGTGCTAGGCCCCATCGCGGGCCCGAAGCCTGATTCAACCCTTCTATTGGGTGCAACGAGCACGTGAAAGCGCACCTGCTCGTGCTGAAAAGGTTCCTACTAAGTTTTGGACATCCAGACACGTCTTGGAAGTTATCTTTTAATGCATTGAACTCCATGGAGATGTATATATAAGAACTATAAACTCTCATGCAGTGGAATAATTCAAAACATCAGATTTTAAGAGCTATTTACATCCTTTTATAATGTTCATAAAAATGTCTTGTGTTCTTTGTGTCGCTTCTATCTTGCAAGTTCTTAATATTATTCACTGAAGATTTAAGTATTTGAGTTACCGCTATGCACAAATCAAAAGTCGTATCTTAGAAGCGTTAGTCGTGAACCGTGTATAATATACGAGGTTATTTCGTCTTTAGGAGAGCTTATCTTACGTGTCTCGACTTTGATTCGTTTTACCGTTGTCCTTCTGATTTCTTAAGTCATTTTCTTAAGATTCACTTACACAAAAATCTACAATCTTAAGACAAAATATTTTGAGTTCATAAGATGGCAACAAAAGAAAACCAAACGCCTTCTTCAAGTACCCAACCAATCGCTACACTGGCTACTAATCCATTCACTCCGATGGTAGTCGCATATTTACAAAATATTTTCATTACCCACAAGTGTACGGTGTAGTTATAGTAAGTGGCGAGCAATATCGTATTCTACAAAGATTATCGTTAAAATAATTAATTATCAAAATATCGTCGAGTAAATATTATTTAGACTAAAGCAAATTCTAATGAAGTTCAAAATCTAAATTTACAAATGACGGTAAATTAATTCTAACAACTAATGAAAGCTTGTACTACATTATAATAATATAATTAAATCAACAATGAGAAAATAAATTCTAGCCCAAGTTTTCCTCGAATTATTCTTGAAATTATTTTTTAGTCATTCAAACCTTATTTAATTCTACCAATTATAGGGATGATCACTAAATTAGCCTTACATATCTCTCGAGCAAGTTAAATCACTGATCAATTGTTATCTATCTCAGCTCTGTCTCAAGATGAACAATTAACTCACTCGGTTCCTAAGATTTTAATTCTTTCGCAAGATTCTATCAACCTCTCGATCTATTTAGTCTCTATGCCATCAATTTCAATTCTAGCGATTAGCTATTTCATATCGGTCTCAAGTCAATCACAAATATGCATAAATATGGGCCCTATATTCGCACAATAAATATAAGCACACGAAATTAACAAACGGCAAACAAACTGAAATGAATAAATATTACTACTTCATAAAATAATTTGAGTACTCACAAATCTTATTCATAAAATAATACGAATACTCACAAATCCTAGGAACCTGAAAGGTAGCTACTAAACATGTTCTCAAATCTCAAAATAAATAAATACATGAGTTTAATGAAAAAGAAAAAGATAAAAGAAAGAACAATTATTGTCGCCGTGTAGTCCCAATCTTCAATCTTGTCACTGTGTAGTTCCCAATCTTCAATCTTCAATCTTCAATCTTAAATTTGTTTATCAAACTAATTTAAAAAATATCGAATATTAATATTATAAAGTAATAAAAATATAATTCATTAATACACCATAAACTGATCATTTTAATGTGTTATTCCCTTATAATTTGGATGAAATGTGGAAATTAAATATTACATAAAATAAATTTTAAGAAATATTCTAAAATATTATTTCTCAATTTAAGTAGATTATATAAAGAACTTAATGTTATTATGTCATAATAATAAATATAAAAGAATAATTAAAAATAATAAAATAAATAATCTATTTCATGAAATCAAGAAATAGTACATTTCTACGTATACTTGAAAAATTAATAAAACAGACACACCGACTCTATAAATATATATTTATCACAATAAAATAAAATTTAATTTTTTGAAAAAAAAATTGAATCAGATTTATGGAGTTGTAAATAATATTTGTTTTAAATATATATAAATATAAAAATATGATTAAAAAAATTTATTTTTTATTACAAATTTTGTGTAAAAATACGAGTGCCATTTTAGATAGTTATCACTTTCTTATTTTTTTATTATTGGTGTATTTTTGTTATACATAATTTCACAATAAAAATATAAATTTTTTAATTTTACTTTATTTATTGTATAAATATTGAAATTTAAATACACGTAATTGTCTTAATGCAATTAATGATGGAGGTATTGTCATATAATGTATTGTGTTTCTTGTGAAAATTGCTCTCTTTAATTAACTAATATGTTGATAGGGATATTAGTATTGACTTAACTCAACCGGACAAAGACCCATTAAACCGGGGCATAATAAAACCCCAGAGTCGGACCGAGCCAAAAGAGATCGAGGGTCGACTAGCCCAAGGACTCGACCATCGACCCTAGCCTCAACCGGTGGAGGAGGCTCGACCAAGGGTCGAGCGGTCCAATGGGTTGAAATCGAGTCAAAGGAATCGAAGGGTCGACGGGACGCGTCGCAGATCGAGGCTCGACCCTTGACCCTGTGTCGACCAGCTTGGGTATCGACCCTTGATGATCACAGTGAGGGTCGATTATTAGCCCATAAGGTCGTGCATTGACCGAGCTTGACCCGGTCAATATGTGTTCGGGGTTTTATGATTTTTTAAAGGAAAGACCGTACAGGTAATAACTGGTATATAAAGGGCGAATTATGTAATGGGGAGGTAACATTTCATTATAGACATGCCCAACCCGGCCCGGCCCGCCGGGTCGCCGGGCTCGAAAACACTGACCCTGAACCGGCACGGACCTATACTCGTGCCGGGTCCGTGTCCGGGTCGGGTCGTGTCCGGGCCGTGCCGAGTCCGGGATGGGTCCGTGCTTTTTTTAAAAAAAAGTATAAAAAAATAAAAAAAAAAATTGAAAAGAAGGGTCATCGACCCGGCCTGGCCCCGACCCTTCGGCCGAGTCATGAAATGGATGACCCTTACACGGCCCGTTTGAAATCCGGGCCGGTCCCGGACCTGTGGTCAACATGTTTGACCGGGCCGGGTCGGCGGGCCGGGCGACCCTTTGGCCATGTCTACTCATTATTACTTCACTCACATTTTATTGCTCCGAACTCTCTCTATTCGGCGATACTGACTTAGACGTCGGAGGGTTTTGCGCCGGAGCAATTCCGGCGCTTTGCGGGTACCGGCGAACTCGAGTGCATGGACTGAACCACACCCACCGACCTACCATTCAAACCGAAGAGGACCTGACGAGGAACCGAGTCATTCGTCTTGAACCTTATCAAATGTTTTACTTTTTGCCCACTACAAAAAAATGATGAAATGCTTACGGAAATATACTCAAATAGAATTTCAACGACAATTCAAATGAATATTTTTCAATGTTATTATTTCCGTTGAAATTTTCCAATGGATTCCAACGGAATTTCCATCAAAAATATTCCGTTGGAATGAGTTTTCATTGGAATTACGTTGGATTTTGACATTTCCAACGGTGGTGAAAATAAAAATTCCAACAGAAATTGCATATTCCAACGAAAATTCCTACAGTAAAAAATCGTTCGAATCATCAAATTCCATCTAAAATTCCAATGAAAAACACATTCCAACGGAATATTTTCGTCGGAATTTTCGTTGGAATCATTCTAACAGAAGCTATACCATTGGAATATCTGTTGAAATTTCCATTAGAATATATTATCACAGGATTTTCCGTTGAAATATAACAATTTTTTGTAGCGTGCGTGATTACAGATTTCTCTTTTATAATATAATTCCTCCACCTCTTTTTTCTAAATATGATTTCATTCTCCCCATATCTTATTTTCTATTTTATTATTGTCTGGTTATATCCATTTTGGATCTATATGGAAGCTAATAATTAAGAACTAATTATTTTTTTCTTCTTTTCTTATACCAAAATTATGTTTGCAAATATTTTTAATTAGTAAAGGTATCTTCTGGTGCAATTGATTCATTATTCATGTGAACTCTGATAAAAGGCTCATCTCATTTAGATGCTTTTCAGTTCAGACTTGTGGAATAAATATTTTTAAAAATGGTGACTATTGGCATAATAAGTAAACAGTGAATTAGCTTTAGATTGTGGATACTGAAACTTGAAATAAAATTGATAAGAAAGCAGCCTTTCTTTTATTTTGGCTAACAAAATATAGCAGCTAGCTTTATTGAGCGTACTTGAATCCTCATTCTAAACAACTTGCGAGTTAAGTATTTGTTGGTTTATTAATTAAATATTATTGTAAATCCATGTAATTTAATTTGATAGGAGGAATTTTTATTTTGGTATTCCTTTCACATTTGTTTACCGCATAATGAGCTACGTACTTCTCCATGAGTTAAAAGTAAGGTTTTCCTTAATTATTAAAATATAAAACCACTAGTGAGTTGTCATCGTTTATATAAGAAAAATATGTCTAACTTATAAGTTTAATGGGCTACTCCTCTTACTACCAATTGTTTTAGGATGGAACCTCACTATGGTCCATTAAGGCTCACCATTCACGTCCCGTTCTACCCCCGATTCTTACATCCTTATTTATTAGATTAAAATGAGTTAAAATTGAAAAGAAAGAAAGAAAAAAAAACTAATTGGATGGAATTTTGAGTAAGATGTTGAGTTTGTGAGTGAAAATGATTTAAAATGTAATGGTTAAAGTTGATGTAATAAAAGTAAAATGGCTGGTTGTGTTCGCTGAGAAGCATCGAGGTGGCTTGGGCGTGGGAGGCGTAGGCCACCGGCAGAGTGATTAAAATAAATACTGATTTGGATGGAATTTTGAGTAAGATGTTGAGTTTGTTAGTGAAAATGATTTAAAATGTAATGGTTAAAGTTGATGTAATAAAAGTAAAAGTAGTAAAGTAATAACTGTAAATGATTGGTAGTCTCGATATGGCTGGTTGTGTTCGCTGAGAAGCATCGAGGTGGCTTGGGCGTGGGAGGCGTACGCCACCGGCAGAGTGATTAAAATAAATACTGATGGATCATTTATTCAGCCGACAGGAGGTCACTGGTTTGGGGGTTTTGTCATGAATATTGGGTATACCAATATCATAGGTGCAGAGCTGATTAAAATAAACACCGATGGATCATTTATTCAGTCGACAGGTATGGCATTGACAGGAGGACTCGTGATGGGGGTCACTAGCTTGGGTGTTTCGACATGAATATTGGGTATACCACTATCACTGATGCAGAGCTATGGAGTTTATTCCAAGGACTCCAGTTAGTTTGGGATTTGGAGTATCAGAATGTTGTTGCGGATGTCAATAACCACAGTGTAGTTAAGATGGTTATGGGGTCCTCAGTTGAGAATTGGGGGGTGCATGGTGTTGTAGTTTGGGTAATACGACAAATGTTGAAACGGGAATGGATAGTGAATATGCACTGTTATCGTGAAGCAATTTTTGCAGCGGATTTTTTGGCGACCTTAGCTCATTCGTGTCCTAATGGCTTCTAGAGACTACTTGATCCACCACAAGAAGTCAAGTCATGATTAACGTACGACGTCTTTGGCGTTGCTCATCCACGGAGTATTACTATGTAGAGGTTTTTAGGCTCCGGCCTCATTTCTTTGTACCAGAATATATATATATATATATATATATATATAGTGGTTAAAAATATGTGAGTAGATTAATAGTGGATTTGTTGAAAATTTTCTGATAATCATTGATTTTTATTATTTCATTTTTATATTGACAACACTAAAAAGAGTTGATTTATTAAAAGATTTTACTTTATTAATAAAATTTTTAATGTTATTTTCATTGACAACGATAAGAAAGTAAAATCAAATCACTTTTAACAGGTTATAATATGAATATTTAGGAGCTTCAAATCAAACAACATTTATTTACAACTTCTTTTTTGGAGAAATAACAACTATGGTGTCTTTATTTATTTATTAATTAATTAATTAATAATAATAATAATAATAATAAATGTTACGAATATATTTGATATGAAATATAATCTTCAAATTTATTTGTCTTTTGAAAGTTGATTTGAAATAAAATGATGTGATTCATGATAATTGGTAATTATAATTGTTGGAGTAATAAAATAGTAAATATATAAACTCAAATATCCCACAAAATATTCTTAATAAAATCAATATTATCAAAGGTAAACTTTTAGAGTATTTTTACTAAACGTTATTTTAATTTATTTTTACAATTCCTTATCGAACAAGCATACATATTGAATAAGATAAATAATGTAATTATCCTTTATTTATTTGAGATTCTGAGTGATATTTTAAGTCTTTTTTCAATTCAGAACTTTTAAAAATTTGTTAACTTAGTGAAATCCTTATTATAAATCTGAAGTTCAAATGTGGAATTTGTAGTAAGATTTGACATATAGAGAATTTGTGTTTAAATTCTCAGCAAATCTTAAACAGTTCTAATGCATTTCAATGTTAAATAAATTAATCACTGTCTCTTAAGAGTTTTCAAAATCTCAATTCAATAACTAAAAATTTTAAAAATCATAAAATGTCAAAACCTAGATACACAATTTTTTTTAAAAAAAAAATAATAAAAAATCTTAAAAATCCCAAATGTACGTATATACCCTTAAGCTATCTTATTTAAAAAACATGTCGATCTTTTATAAACCGAAACTTGTGTTGTCTTTCTAAGATAAACTACACCAAATATATAAATTAATTAATAATTAGAGGGTGTTTTGAAAAAAATATAGTTGGAATAATTATCATGAAAATAGATAGTCTCCTATCACTAGGCTCACCAACCAACCCGGACTTTTTCTTTTTATTATTCCTGCCAAACCCCCACGGAGCGGTCAATTACATCTTTAGAAGTTCAGTCATAGAAGCGAAGTACCAAAGCGACATGATCGAGGGCTCGACTACGGATTGATGCAGATAGGAGAGAAAGCGCTTCCCGCGGCTTCATTTGTCTATGACTTCACTTCGTTCGATGTAATGTAATTGACCTTCAGCCGAATTCTTATCATTCCATAGAATTATCCACATAGTTTCATTTATCATCAGAATGGAATTCAAGCCTATTTCCTGGTTTATGTGGATGATCTTTTGATCACTGGCAATAGTCCACTTTTTATCAATCAGTTCAGTCAGTTGAACATATAATGCATTAATGTTGCAATACTAACTAAGTGTATTAGTCAACCTCGGATAAATTTAAATCCTGGCTACGCCACTGATTAGATGAATAGGGGAGTTTGAGTTGCGAATTTGCATCTAGTCGTAGTTCCGTCTAAAATAAAATTATCTACCAAGACAAAAGCTAAATAATCTTATTTTCAATTGCAGAACTATTTTATTCTTTTTTTTCTCTCAGGAACCCTTGTGAAGGACCATATTTATATATTTTTATATGATGATTCGATATTGTGGGTGATTGTAGTGTAGTTATCGAATTTTTCATCATTGGTGGATCACACACAGCGTGAAATCTATATATAATGTAATTTTCTTTGTTATATGATTCATGATTGGTAAAAAATATGTTCTCTATACATTTATTTACTTTTCTATATACACTTTTCTATTCTTCGTTCTTTATTCTACGTTGGAACTTATTTCATGCATGGATGATAGTTATTGGACACACACTTTGCAAGTGGAGGGAGTCTTAAGCGGCCGACGTAGGAGGAAGCCACACAATATGAGGAAAGTTGAAGCCTACGCATCTGTTATGTTTTTTTAATTTCTTGATTGATTAGTTTACTCTTTCTTTGAATTATGTATGCTATTATGCTTAATAAATCATGATATATTGAATCTTATTTTGATATATAACATGTATATGGTTCGATTCACCCTACTTATTATATCAACCCTTAATACACTAAAATAATTAGTGAGTGTTAGTCGAAAAAATTAAAAATTTTGATTCACTGTATCGTGACGAACAGCCAAATTCTGATAATATATTTTATGCAATTTAACCATAAATCTAATCTTTTTTGACCTATCAAATCATTTTTCCACTAGTTAAAAACCAATATGTCATACAAACTATCAATTCACTTTTTTGTCGAGGTAACAAATACATGTTCTCAAAGAAACCATGCAAATCCAGATAGGTGCTTTTCTTTTCTATCCCTTTTAGAGCAACACTTTTATTTAGTTATTAGCTTTAATTAATCACATTGATAATCTAATCAGTAATCCCTAAAAATTCAATTCATTAATTATTATAACAAGAGAAAAAAGTTCCTGACAGTATACAGTTAAACACCAGGCGCTGACACATCCGGGCTTCCACCAACCACTAGGAAATTGCCACGTGTCGAATCGTAGCTGAAATGAAAACGACCCACGCCTTATTTTAGGTTTGCTCAGTGTTAGATGGGCTTTCGAAACGTGTCCAAAGGCAATCCGTTTGGTGACTATTCTATTCCCATTAACCCCAAATTTAATTTTCTTTTTTTATATTTGGGCCCAAATTACACAACCCAATTATAGGCACATAAAATTGATGTGCGCGCGAAAGCATTTTTACTCGTAGCATGGAATTAGAAAGTGTGAGAGCGAGAATATGAAATGTGGGCAAAGGCAAACACTCCAAGGAAGATTGAAAGAGAGTGGGCTTTCTTTTTTCTTTTTTTCTTTTTTTCTTTTTTTTTTCCAAATTAATCTTGCTTTGGAGTTTTGTCAACTTCTCATTGGTTGTGTTTTTGTTTTTCTATTAAATTTTCATGGCTAAAGTATATTTATGTTTTTTA
>BKCP01008959.1:1923835-1946173 GCA_008636005.1 Striga asiatica | reverse complement strand
TTCTAAACGAGTTGAGTCGACTCTTATTAAGTCAAACCGAGCTCGAGATAAAAGTTTAAAAAATTACGTAAAAACTCGATTAATGAAGCCTAACAAGCCTTTACGAGCAACACACTCGTTAACTAAATGAGTCTAAACGAGTTTGAGTTCAACTCGTTTATCAAACGAACCAAATAGAGCCGATTCATTTAATGACTACCTTTGACTAATGTTGTGAAATAGGTATTCCAAATTTCCAACCATCGAATTGCCTGGCCGATCTTAAAGATATACTACCTATTATTGGTAATGGGTTATTGAAAAACCAATGTAAAGACTAGAAAAAAAAAAATATTAAAGACACTTTCCACATTCATTCCCACTTAGAAGCAATCATCGACAAACCTAATAAAATGGCCAAAATCATCAAAATAATTAAATGTGACTATAAAGCTATTAATAAATGCGCCAGAAATATTTATACCAACAAATGTTGTGCAAAATCGTTGATCGTACAAAAGTTGAATCAACAAATTTTAATATCCATTAATTCTTGTTACAAAAAGGCACATATATGTAAACATCAAATCTAATTACCAATAGACAACATTTACACAACCTTTTTCTTGTCAAATGTTCACGAAGGTCAGCATGTATTTTAGATAACACAGTTAGTTTTTAATAGCTGAAAATGAAGCCAATTCTAGTCGAGCACCAGCATTAACGAGCATAATTAACATTCTTTTTAGTCGAGCTAAGTAGAAATTTACATGGCATGTTGAGCTCAATTAAGTCGCACCAAAAATGATTCTTGTTTGATTTGGAGCTCCAACAGGTAAGAATTACGTTTTATGCTAGATATATATGGAATTTGACCTAATACGTTCATGTACATCAATTTTATTACTTTACACATCACATTTCTTTTAAAATCAACTGTCAATTTACATCTACATCATTTTTTGTTATCAATTATATCATCCTATATTGTTAAAGTAGTTTTATTCTTTAGCAGCCCGACCAATCGGCTCGGGCTACCCGATCCTGACTTTGGAAAACCCATAGGATGAATATAGGCGAAAATCCATAACTGTCTAGTCTTTAACATGATATTACAAAAAGGCCATCTAGAATTTGTAATTCCCCACCTACGTGAAATATAACTTGAATTACATTACTGGTGGTTGACAACTTAAATTAATAACTCCTCCCACTACAAAGACACGAACAGATTTATAAAGACTTCATAACTTCCAAAAGACACGAACTGTTGGTTGACAGAAACAAATCTCATNTACATCTGAAAGAAAAAAAGAAACATATGTTCAGCATCAATACAGACAAAAGAACACAAAAGTGACACTAAGAGTAAGTTAATATGCTACCACTATTTTTTTTCATATTTATTAATTTATCTGTTGTGAATGTTATTTCTTTCACTATCCGTACCCTACAGATCTCTTATGTTTTAAATTGACAATCTCTTATGTTTTAAATTGACAAAATACAATTTAGGTTCAAGCAGATATTACACATATGATTTTTTTACTGAATTTGCAGATAATGGCATCTACGCTTATTTTTGTCCACTACAGCGGACATTGGGAATCCGAAAAAAAATACACCGGCTACAAAACATGCGGAATACTTCTGAATGATGATTGTAGTTACGAGCAACTTCACAGCAAGCTCGTGGAAACCCTGGAAATGAATCCATCAACTGAAATCGTATCAATGAAGTACCAAGTGAATGATACGTACCCACCAATAACAATAAACGATGACAAGAGCCTCCAGTTTTACAAAGAGTTGAAAAAAAGGGAAACCGACCACACCCGATTTCCCATTTGTACAACCTTGGAAAAACTCAACTACAACTTAACCCTGCAACCCAATCAGAATATTGAAGAATTGGAGGAATTTCCCTATACCATAGAGCCTTTACAGTTGATGCCCCTTAGAATATGTGGAAAAACAGAGTCTCAGACACACCGAGAATATGCTGAAAAATCTTCAAACGCACTGGCCATTCACATTGAAGAAACCATGGAAAAAATTGTCAACCACAAACACTCGTCAGAAGTAAAACACATAGACAACCGAGATACCAACATATACCCTGGTCAAACATTTGAAGACAAGCAGCAGTTGAAACACACGTTGAGTATGTATGCCATCAAACATCATTTTCAGTATATGGTTGTGAAATCTTGCCCAAAACAGTACACCATTAAATGCATCGACGAGAGTTGTCCATGGAATTTGAAGGCTTCATCAATTGGCGGCACGCCCATATTTAAGGTTCGGTCGATGAAAGACATCCACAAATGTGCTCTCGGTAAACGAATGAATAACAAACGTCAGGCCACAGCAAGTGTCGTAAGTTCATGCATCAAGGACAAATTCGACAACTTGAAAACACATTACACACCAGCAGACGTTATCCGGGACATGCATAGTTTGTATAAGGTTGATCTGTCATACAAACGAGCTTGGCGTGCAAGACGAAAGGCTTTGGAGGCAGTTCAGGGAAATCCGTACAAATCATACCAGCTAATACCGGGATATCTCCAAAGCTTATCTGTATCGAATCCCGGATCATTTGTAAAGCTGAAGACAACGGAAAACAACATATTCGAATATGTTTTCCTATCACTGAAGGCCTCGATTGAAGGGTGGAAATATTGTCGTCCAATAATTGTTGTTGATGGAACATTTCTAAAAGCAACATATGGAGGCACGCTTATTACAGCAAGTACGCAGGACGCAGCCTCCCATATATTGCCACTAGCGTATGGCGTTGTAGACTCAGAAAACAACAAAGCTTATGAATGGTTTTTCGAAAATTTGAAGTCAGCAATAAGTGAAAGAGAAGGGCTATGCTTTGTTTCAGATCAACACCCGAGTATCAAGTTTGCCATTAACAAGGTACTATTTAAAAATCATTTTAGCATATTGTCAACATTTACCTGGGAGAAAAAAAAAATCATGAGACACATTTGTTCCAAAAAATGCAACTAGTAATCACCCAAAGTAACACATCATAAATGATTATAAATAAATTAAAAAAATTAATGAGTAACAATAATTTTATATTTCATGATAACCACTATATATTTCAAATTTTTTTGTAATAGGTGTACCCGAATGCGGCGCATTGCAATTGCATTTACCATATGTCTAAGACTATAGCCCGAAAGTACAAAATAAATATGGAAGCGGTGAAAGAGGGATTCATGGCTGCAGCAAAAGCATATACTGAATACGACTTCAATCGACACATGGGTGCGATAGAAAAAGCAGACCCTCGAGTCATCGCATACCTTGAAGACGAAATTGGTGTGGAAAGATGGTCTCGAATGCATTGTAAAAGCAACCGCTTTTTGACTATGACCTCAAATGTCGCTGAAACCATCAATTCATCCATGAAAGTTGCACGTGAACTACCCATTACGCTACTACTTGAGTGTTTGAGAGGAATGCAACAAGAATGGAATGTTAAAAACAAAGCAGAAGCAAATGGAACATTCACGAAACTAGCAAAGCTTGGACACAAAATGCTCGAAGAAAATTACAAAGCGTCAATGCATTTAACAGTAAGTATTCAAATACTAATTAAAAACATTATGAATAATTACAAATTTTTAGCCATAAATTCACAATTCAAACTTGCAGGTCCAGAAAGCCACTGATGAAATCTTCAAAGTCTCCAACGGTCCACGCATATTCATAGTCGACATTGGGAAAAAAACGTGTTCATGCAATAGATTCCAAATGGATGAGCTACCATGTGCACATGCACTTTGTGTAATTCGAGGAATTCATGAGGAGCCTGAACCTTATTGCTCAAGGTATTACTACACAGAGACAATGGTCGCTACGTATAGCGAGGCTGTATATCCCGTCGACTACGAAACAACGCGTACACCACCTACATCCAATGAAGATTGCATGGTCATTCCTCCGCCCCATCACTCACAATGTGGACGACGAAGAAAAGAGAGATTTTCATCAAGTTGGGAAAAGGGATGTAAGAAAGGCACGTGCCAAAAACGGTGAAGCAGTTTAAGTACAAATTTAAATTAACCGTTTAGGCATATGTAATCATGCGAATGAGGCAATTTAAAATCAAGAACTCTCCCTCTGTTGATTTTCACTTTTTCCAAATTTATGTAGTGTTAATAGTTTTCAATAAGATACCTGACAACTATCAGTTAACTGAAAATTTTAAGAAAATAAAAACACCATGAAAAGCCAATAGATTAAAAAAAAAGGATATGTAGGAAACAAACATAATACTTGTTTGAAAACAAAAAAAAAAAATTGTAATATCAAACTTCTTTAATTAAACATCAAACTGTCAATAGTCTTAAATTAGAAATAATAGTCAAAGTTCAATTACATTTGCTAAAAACAAATGTTTATACCCACTCACCAGAAATAATAACACCCGAAATTCGAGCACACGAAATATGAGAAAAATAGTCAGTAAAACTAAATAAAAAAAACTATGTAACATAAGAATATTTTAACATACATTAACCAAAACACAATTTACTACAAAATCATGTTAAAAAGTAAAATAAAGACAAAAACTACAAGAAAACACACAGTTAACCAGTCTGTAACAAATCAGAAAAAACATGTGCTACAGTATCCATAGTTTGATGATAACCTAGAAACCAAACAACAACCTATCAATAACTTCAAGATACAAAACAATTTCCTACGAAACAGATTATTCTATGAACCTATGTACGATGCTTAATACTAAAATAACAACAAAACAACAAAAAGACCGTGAAGGACAACATAAAGCATATCCCATACAAACGACCATTTAAAATAACAACAAACGATACTTCATCCTAAGAGGCAGGCCTTGAGCAATTCCAAGCGCATCTCTTCAGGCAAGCATGTAGGAAGTCCATCGTCGCTCACATAACCAATCTCAAATTTATTCTCCCATACTAATATAATGAATAAGCATATCTCGATCGGTTTAACTCCGCGTCAGATTCTAGTGAGAAAAAACAATTCCAATTGCTTGGGGCTCAAGAACTCCCTAATAATGAATAAGCATATCTCGATCGGTTCCTTCTGAACATAAGCTACACCCTCCCTCAAATGTCGAGATGAAACTTGCCTTCCCAATTTGCGTTTCTTTTTTTCATTCACGTCCGAAGTACTATGAATTTTATAATGTGACTTCAAACATTCATCTGAGTTATCACCATAAAAAAAGTGAAATTGAAGATGAAAAGAAACTGAAAAGTTTTTTTCCACGAAAATGAAAAGAAGTTGGAAAGGCAAAAACCGTCAATCATGTCTCCTCAAAAACTGAAGTATGTAGACTACTATTAACTGTCAATTAGTTACAACTGCCAATAAAATACGTATAGTGGTCATCAATAAGATATGCTTGAGAATAAAGATGACAGTGCAAGGAAATAGTAAAATATGAAGATTTTTAAGTCACAATAATTTTAAAATAGTTAGCTAGGGTCATTATCTAGTAATACAAATCAACTCCCAAGCCCAATTAATTTCTGGACCCGAATTGGTTAGCCCACTTGTAGCTTTCCATTTAAGCTGGGGCTGTAGTTTATATATAATCTCACCAAACTTTGGCCCATTTCTAGATTTCAGTTAGATAAATACAGTAGTCCAAGCCCATTAAAAGTCATTGAGAGTGTCAGTTGCTGTTAGTCTAGCACAAGGAATCAGGCTTCGGCCACGATTAATAGTTCAGCGTAGTGGTGGGCTCTATGTGGATAGCCCAGTCCTTTTGGAAATCATATCTAAATTGAAATCAAGAAACAGCTTTGACTTTAAATTAATAGGGTAAGACCTAGTTGTTAAATTGCCCCTATCATGCTATCAATTTTGCTAATTGGGTCGATTTTACTAGCAGCCACATATTTTTCGGCGTTCAATTTTGTTTTATTGGTATTTGTTTTGATATTATTTGGTCCCTTATGTCATGAGTAGTGGTTACAACACTAAAATTGTGACAAAAAGAATATAATGCTGTCTTCCATTATACAAGCAAGTCAAATTAATCCCATGTCCATGGTAGCTTTAGTGACAATAAAAATCAGATCCTTGTTTCTTTTTATTTCTTGAGGAAAGTTTTATGGAGTTTGGTTTCTTAATGAAAGACAGACATAAACAATACTTTTGTAGAAATTTTTCGGGATATATAGTTTAATCATTAGGTGGGTTGACTCGTTATAATATTTTTAATAAAATATATGAAATGTTATGTTTTTGTTTATACTATTTTTTAAAATATGGCGTTTCAGTTTAAAAGTAATGCATATTTGACTTATTAACTAATAACATGCAAACTTAATCCTTTAAAATTGGGATTAAGTTTAACCATTAGTTGACTTTGTTGAAAAGATATAATTATTTAACCATTAGATTACAACAATCTTATTGTTAACTAATAACATGCAAACTTAATCCTTTAAAATTGGGACTGCAAACAAATCAAGTCGAGTCGAGTCGAGCATTATTATCAAGCCATGCTCGATTTTTTTGGGACTGCAACCAGGAACTAGAATTGGGACTGCAACCAGGAACTGCAACCAGCATTAAAATTGGGACTGCAACCAGGAACTAGAAACTAGGAGGACAGATCGAAACTGCTTAGAACCTCGCTAGCCACACTAAAAAAGAAAACACACAACACACAACTAAAAGACACCAACACACCAACTACGAACGCTCCCCACAGGAGAATAGAAACGCCCCCCACAGGGGAATCAGTACCGGAGCCAACGACCCAAACCTAAAAATCAAGACAAAAAATATCACAAACACAGACTCAAAACATACGAAAAATAAAACAAGAAACTATAAATCAATAGAGAGAGCCCTTCCCCAGCCAACCAACGAGCCTAAAACAGCAGAGAAACAATCGATCCAAAAAGAGCCCGAGCCCGAGGAACTGCTACCGGAACTGCGGAACCGCCTATACATAAGCCGAACCCAAGCCTGAAACCCGTCTCAAATCAATTCACCACCGACCGAGTGAACACGAACCAGCTCCCCACACCGTCACTGACCAAACTCCTCTAACACCACTAGAACAAGCTCGGGAGTTTTAGACCCCCGCCGTCCCCAGCACTAGAGAACAGGGGGGGAGAAATCTGCTCGGTTCCACTACTCCAACGACCCCGACGCCACCAGACGGCGCAGCCGGCAGAGCTCCAACCCGCCCATTGAAGTACTCGCAACCCAACCCACCACAGAAAGCCGATAACCAGGGCCCCAGCCTCACCGGAAACCCCACTTGAAACGGCAGAGCCGACTCCAATCGCAGACCGGTAGAAGATCGAGAGCAAACCAATCCAATCGAGGACCGCCGGCGAAGAAAGGAGGAAGGCCAGACTCTGACCAAGGCGCACCACGGCAAACGCATCCGCGTCGGCAACCGAGGGCAGACCTCCATCGAAAACCTACTGAGAAATTGGAGCTCGCAACTTCAGGGACGGGCCGAGCGGTCGAGGCGACCACTGGCCCGAGCGTCGACGGTGACGAGGAAGGCAAGAAACGCCGGACGGAAAAGCTAGGTTTAAAGTCGCGAGAGGAATTGGGAGAAAACAGCGAGAGAAGTTTTCCCTTGTAATTTATCCTATCAAGCAACATTTGATAAATAGATCAAAAATTTATCTTCATGAAGCTAAAGACACCAACCAATCTACATATCACCAAAATTCTAATTTAAAACTTGATAGTAACACATCCAAAAATTTAGTCCATCCAAGAATTACACATAAATAAGCTAATAAGCCCATCTCATCCAGTATTATAATTTCACAAAACGCCAAAGTGAGAATAGAAGTTAATTAGCCTTCCTATCACTCAAAGGCTTGAAGCAAATTTATATTAATTTGCAGTCAACAATACACATGCTACAAATCCCATCAAATTCTTGTACATCCAAATATAATTTCACTCAAACCAATACAAGAAAAAGGGACATCTTGGAACAACCTACAAACAAGGCAATTACATCAAGTAATAATCTAACTTTCACCTACACCAAGCCTCAAATTCTCCCAAGAACACATCCAAAAAGGGGGGCCTTGACAATTTGAGTTAAATGGAAAAGATACACTCTCCATAATGTTTTTTTTCTTCTTCTTTTCTTCTTGATACCACCAAAAGATGTACAAACAAAGGAGACAACATTTATCTTTCCTTTTTTTTTAAAAAATAATCATAAGTGTAAAGATGGCCTTGGAAAGTTATTATTCTGCCCTATGTACTGTGGTCTTGAATAGAAGGATGTAAAGCTTGTGATCTAAAGAGAAGTACATGAATCCACCCACTGAATGAGTCACAAATGAACCAAAACCGGTCCCCACTATGCAGTGCCAAGCTGGTCCATAGACCCCATCAAATTCCTGCAGAAAAGCAACACAAGAAGAAAAATTCATAACTATCTGATCGAAAGATAGTACATACAGATCAATAATAACTTCAGAAAGAAAAAAATACTATTAAAAAAGTCCCCTCATGTGTATGTATTAGTCAACAAGAATGATAATTGTCATGATTTGATTAGCTTATAGGAGTGGAAAGAAGAATCTATCATGATGTCAAAGGAACTCGGCGGTTGAATCTTAAAATAATCAATCACCACATGGAAATGGAAATAAAAAGTTGTTAAAATTGTCATCTACTAAGAAAATAAAAGTAAATTAGTGATTACATCATAATTTAATTATCTTTTAGAGCTAAGAAAGCAATAATCTATTCAAGATCTAAAAGGAACTCTGTGATTAAAATAACAATAACACAAATGAAAAGACAAATTGTCAAAGCCCCTGATCATTTAATCCCCCCAACATGATTAGTGCCATGATTTAATCACCGTTAAGTGTGAAAGCTAGAGTCTGACCAAATGTAGCAAGAACTCATGATATTCAATGAATACACCCATACACATCAGAACCTCTCATCCGTAAATCAACAAAATTAATTTCACCATGATCTAATCCCCAAATTTGAATGTCAAAGCAAGAACCTGATCAAAATACAAGAACTCAACAATCAATCTAACAACAAAATACACAAACATATGAATTTTATCAAAAACCCATCACATGTATGACCCCAACCAAGAACCAACCATTACGTAATGGTTTAAACACCTATCAGACTGCAAACACAAAAACCATAATCAAAATGCATAAACAAAATAAAGCACAGTAACTAACATAATATCACCAATCTGTTTTTCTTGAAAAGAAATAATAACTATTACCCATGATCCAATTTTACCTTTTTGAGCGTGAAAGCTAGAGTCTTGGCTGTGAACTTCTCCAGGCTATCATATGCCTTCCTCGCACAATCCACGGCGTGAATCTGCATGAACGGCGGCATATCCACCGACACAACCTTCACGCCGCTGCTGGACAAGAAGTCCGCCAGCTCAACCTGCGAGTTGCAGAACGACCTTCTCCTTCCTCCATTGACAACCGGCGGGAGACAAGACACAGAGCTTCTTCTCCTCCCCTCGCCCACCCCTTCTTCAACTCTCTCTTCGATTCTCTCCAAGCCCTTCAAAATATCCTCCGTCGGCACAAAGGACAAATCTTTCTTCGCGTCCCTGTCGCGAGACGGCTTCCTCAAACCGCTTTTCTCATCCACGTTGGGTTTCGTGTCGAAGTAGTAATTCCTCTGATTTTTCTCCTTTTTCTCCAAGATTTTGACAATGGCCGAGCTGAGGCTGATGTTCGGGTTCCTCTCCTTCTGGCTGCTTGATTTCGTCAGGGTGGTGCAGGAGGAGTCTGAAACTGGAGAAACGGTGAGATCTTTTTTGTGGGTCGCGACAAAGGGGTCGGGCTGAGGGTGCGAGCCGGGCTTCGAGGCGAGCTTCCTGTGGCTCGGGTAGAGCTTCGAGAAGCGGTGGGAGATGTTCTGTATGGTGGAGGATGGCGGGGCCGCGGCGGGATCTGGAAGAGGGTGAACGAGCTGCGGCGGCTGGTGGCGTAGGTGGAGGTTCGCGGCGGCGGAGGAGGGTTCGGGCCTGGGCTTCCGCGGAGGATCCATTGGGGTTTGGAGGTCTGTGACTGCTGCTAAGGTGCGCCTGTGGCTGGATTTGTGCGCCATTTTAAAGGGGATAAAGTGAAGAGAAAAAGGGGCACACTTATGTGCGTGTGTGTGTGTGTTTTGATGGTTTTTCTGTCTTTCTGATGTACCACCGTTTGGATGTGGACAAGACGTTGTGTTTATGAGATCTGTGAGGAAGGGGTCGGTGCTAAAATGCGCGTGGTGGCGTAGGATAAGGCGCGGTCAGTTTGTTGACCGTGATTGTTGGCCCTTGCCCCGCACCTTGCGGTCGGTGCTAAAATGCTTGGGGGGCGTAGGATAAGGGGCGGTCAATTTGTTGACCGTTTCTGTTAAGTCCTGCTGAGTTGTACTGAGTGCATTAATGGCAGTACCTGGAATTTCATGTCATAAATAACGCAATCTTTTTCTTATTCAGTTGGGTAAACAGCATAAATCGCAACCTATCTTCAATCAGATGATTTGGTGAAAAAGTAGCCTATTTGGGAATTTGAAATATCAGTTGAATAACTGAAAATTGAGAGCTAAATAAATTTTAATTTAGTTTTTTTATATAAATTGAGCAAATTTAAAATGAAACTGAATAGAAAATATATATAGCAAAATTGCAAACCGTTTGAATTTTTACTCCCAATCATGCAGACACCAGAGCATAATAGCACCGGCTTGCTTGCTATTACTAAGTTGCACGTTGTGGGCCTTGCAACATTTTCTTATTTTCTTTTTGATATTTGGAAATATTAATATTAGTCTCACTAACTAAGGGATGCCTAATAGTTGTACTTTTGTCACATTTTCCTAAAATGTCAATACTTTATGCAATAAAATAAATAAAATTATGACATTTCATAGCACGCAATTTTCTTAAAAACTTATATATAATGTATCGATCTACTTAACGTTTACGCAGCTCTAAGCAAAAATTTGTGTTAATAATTACTAGAAGAAGTTAAGTAGTCAAAAGATGATTTCAGTTAAAAAGCGTTTAGATTTGGTATACATATTCTGGAAACATGAGAATCAACCAGCTATTTGTTACAGGTTGTACCTATTAAGACTAACCTCGGAAAATTCCCTAATTAATCTACGTCATAATCATTGTTAGCGCCGTTTAACTAATTAATTATTTAAGATGTGATTATTATTAAAATGTTTGGAGGTGGCTATTTTATCAACACATCTCATTTGGCTAAACAGCTGGTTATAAGAGGAGGCCCACAAATTTGTCATAATCGTGACAAATCTCGATTTTGGGACATTTTATTGTCCCCTAGATTATCCAAAGCCTCGTATATCATGGTATCATTCAAATATTTTATTAATTTTGTTCTAACGGTAAAAATTGTTACTATAGATTCTGAGTTCTGAATAAACATGTTAAAACATTTCATTCAATGTTTAGTGGGTTATTGGGTCACCAATTCAATCACAGAGTCATGGAGTCAATTAAAAAAAATAATAAATATTATTTTTCAATGTTAAATATATATTTCATTTAATATATAATTTTATACTTTAAAATCTTAGTTTTCTTGTATCTCATAAGTATTTAACTATGTAAATCTCCCTATATATAATTGCAGAATGCGCAGAGCCTAAGTGATAGTCTCGCACGCTTCGTAATCCTACTTGGTGAAAAAACATGTTTCGTAGTTTGGTTCGGATAAAGAATTATATTATGTTAAATCAACAATTTTAGATTTGGATATTCCAAATATATTGAAAAACTAAATTAGTAATTCCATAATAGTTTGATTAATATAACCCTTAAGTTGTATTGAAACATTTGGTAATGGTATTGATTGACTGATATAACCTTGATTTCTTTTGGAAGCTCTCAATCGGCTCATTAATTTCTATGAAAATTTTAAATTAGCGTAATAAATACATATATTTAATTTTAAACAATTGTTGTTTTTCTTATTATTTAGTTTATTGTTGTTGTTCTTATTATTTAATTTTAAAAATAATTTTCTTATCAAGTACCAGTGTAATACATGGGTATCGTACTAGTAACTTTTTATTTAAAAAAAAATATATTTATTAATTTATTGAAAAAACTTTATGTTGATATGACTCATATATTGACAAAGGAATGAGGCAGGCTGATGCTTGCGAGTGGAGCGAGCTTAGCGAGGGAGCGGAGCGTCCGAGTGGAGTGAGTGGAACGAGCAGGCATCAGCCCTCTGTTGGGCTGGGTCGATTAGTTGGGCCGAGGGTGTGGGGGCGGAGCCCCCGCGGTACGGTACAGGGTATTTAAGTAAATTTATACCTAGTATGGTTATAATATAAATACATGGTGTATTGATGTATTTGGATGATTGAGAATATAAAAGATCGCTCCGCCGTGGACGTAGGCACATTGCTGAACCACGTAAATCTTGTGTTGTTTATTTTCTCGTCTTTAATTCGTATTGTCATCGTTTAACAACACTTTACCAGGTCAATATTGAAATGTTGTCCATCACGTCTGCAGAAGTTTAAGTGTGGCTTCAAAGCGAATGTGTTCGAAAGTAAACCGCTCCATTAATCCGGATCCAAAAGGTTAATTTTCATTCAAAATTTACTGCAATTTTATAAATTTTCTCAAAAAGATTTTACTATAATAGAACAGTAAATAACTTACGAAGAATGAATGAATATCCTGTTGTCACCATTATTATTCGGCTCTAAAAATCTGGCATCAGAAATTCGTAAGTGTAGATGTCGTGAGAACTAAATTGATTTGACAATTCTGTTGTCCTATTTCCATATTTTTGTGTATGTGACCCCATATCCTAAAATTAAATGATTTGACAGCACAATTCTATTTGGAAATTTTTGCCACATGAATTTCTGGACGTAAAAAGCCGTGTAGATGGTAACATTTATAGCAAATTATATTTCAAACCCCGTGAAAATTAATTTCCATGCATTATATTGAATGTACATTAAAATGTGTTCCTATTCAGCACTCTACTCATATGCCTTTTCGTGGAGATTCTTAAATAAACATTGTTATATAAAATCAAGCTATGAATATTCTATAAAATTGTAAATAAAATGAAAAAACTAATAACACAAACGAACACTAAACAAGCAATGCCTTTATTATATTGAAACATAGGTATACAAAAGGAAGTTAAAAGAGGCAATTGAAAATTACTTATCAACAATCCAAACAAGTGTTGGATGGTATTGTTTTTGCAAAAAGTTAATGTGCATTGGACCCTACACAATATATAAATAAAGGACTAAAATTCCAAAGGAGTATTGGAAATCAAACTATTTTGTCCAGAATGAACAAAATAAAATATAATAATTGTAATAAAAATGTCTCTCAGTCACCTCCCATTGGCTCAGAACATGGGATGTCTGGTCCATTTTAGATCCATCTCTATTTGGTTAATTAGACTATTAAAGGCCTCAACCACCACAAGCACCGTAATAAACTAGAATAAGGAAATAAAACATTAGCCAATCCTAATATAATTTTAACAGTTAAACGCAGATTATTCATATTTCACATCTATCAAATCACAAAGAGGTTGCTCGTCGTGTACAATAGCATCAACCTAGTTTGATACATTAACATGGAGATGACCGGTCGAATGACGAAAATATAATATTTCCATAAAATTGATTGCACGCAAACTTTCGACTGGCATATTACGTGTTGTTCGAATACTTAAAAAAAAATGCAGGTAGTTTGATGTTTTTCTAATTCCATGGGCTCGGGAGCCTGGCATCTCTAAAGATAGAGGTACCACCTGATGCAGCTGGAGAAGGAGATGACACCACATAACTCGTGGCCGAGACAGAAAGAGCGGATTGTACTTGACCTTGACCTTGACCTTGACTTTGACTTTGACCTTGACCTTGACCTTGACCTGTGGGTGCGAATCGTGAAGGGCTACTGGCAACGCCCGTAGTGGCTCGGTAAGAAAGAGGTGCCTGAAATCAAATAGATGCACGTCATGTATTGAGTCAAACAATTAAAGCAAAATTCAAACATTCAGATCAAAATATCGTATGTTGTCCTCAGGTAAGCCACCACAAAAGTTTCGAAATATGACCTTCATAACTTAAATAGTTATTAGACTCAGAATGTGTCCAGCCTAAATTGCCAATTAACATAAGTTCTAATTTGTCCTGGGATTCATGGATTGACTTGTAGGCATTGAAACATTAGGACCAGACCACGTAATCGGAATTTTTTCTCAATCACCGGTAACTTTTATCGTTCTCACTCCATCTCATACACTTGGGTCAAGAGTATGTAACGATTGAGGCAGGGGGAGTTGACAATATCCTTTTTATTGATAAAATATAAATCAAATTATCTGAGAAAATGAGTAAATTTTGAAATTTAAACTTCAAGGAGGAGAACCGGAAGCAGATGAGGCATATTCTATAGATGGTACTTTATTTCTATCTTCATAGTCAGATGGCAAATATATCTGTTAATGAATGGTCAGGTGGAAACAATAAGTGTAAATACAGTCTACAATATATCTATATCTATTGATATTTCAACAACACTGATTGTATTAAGAAGAATTTTATACAATGACGATTAGAAGACCCAAGTCTTTCAGGGCAAGCACTAGCCCTTACATACGTGTGTCAAGAGGGCGCATAGCGGTTCAGCAATATAGTAGTGAACCATCAAAATGTTTCGGGTTTCCAATTGACAATACACATGCGAAATGGGGAGAGTAATTTGAATTATGGAAAATCAATAACCCCCACTAAGTTACCATTTACTAGTGATCCACTTTTTAACACGCAAAATGTAGGACTCAACTCTCAAAGAAGGCATAGTCTTAACTTTCCTACAACAAAAATCTAGAAACTAAAAAAACCCCAAAACAGCTTTGAACAAAGATGTGAAAAAGTCAACTCAACGTTTTAACACAAGGCGATTATCATTAAATCGCGATCCAATATACTTTCCTAAAAACTTAAGGGGGCGTTTGGTTTCCAGCGTTTTGATCAAAACGCTATAATAGTGATTTTAACTAAATCAAAACGCCAAAAAAATGTGTTTGGTTGAGCAGCTATTTATATCAGCGGATTGGGCCAAAATGCTGAAAATGAAGACGCTGCATAGTGGAGCGTTTTTGGTTGGCGGATATGCTTAGGATTAATGGTTAATTTTATCGTTACTTAATAGTCTTTTAAAAGGTCAAGTAACATGTAGTAACATGTGTCTTAGTAGTGTACATGATATATGTTTATTCTTTTAACCACCAAAGCTTAATATTTTTTCAAAACCGGTCTAGAAGTACTTACTTTAGTATTAAAAAATTAAAGAAGATAAAAATAATTTATTGTTCTACAAGATAATTATTTACCTTTTGTTTTATTAAAACTTTGGTTACCAATCAAAAAATTTCGAGCATAAGGAATAAAATTTGTGTTATGTTATTAAATTTTCTCAAAATTACAAAAAATGTGAATTATAATTTTTAAATAATTATAATAAAAATATTAAAATTTATAAATATTTTTATTTGAGTAATTATATATTTATTCACATTAGTTATTTTATTCAACTTATTACCATTAATCGGCTAATTTTACCAAACGCTTTAGCACAATCCGCTAACATAATCCGCCGGTCAAAACAACCAATACAATCTGTTGGTCAAAACAGTTGACATAATACGCTAACAGCTAACCTCTGATTGCCTACCAAGGCCTAAAAGAAATTTACGGACCATAGTTTCAACAATGAGCTCCATATAATCGGTAACTGCGAAACCATGACTATAAAAGTACTCTGTTCATTTATCTTTAGCAACAACAAAATAAAGAATCTTGAGAACTGAATATATTTCTTTTTACCATGGTAGAGTTTGGCTTCCGCTGTTGAGAACCAGAAGATGGAGAAGTACTGCTCGTGCGAGGTAAGTGGCGAGAAGTCGCATTATGGTTCGAAACATCATCAGGTTCTCCACCCTCCACATTACCACAAGGAATTCCATCCGGGCCAATTTTAGGGGTGTTGACCTTAATCATTGACCCAGAATCGGTGCTAGTAGTGTCTACCTGCGATGGTGGAAGACCAGAAATTCCTTGAGTGCAATTTTGTCGCTTTAACTGCTCTTCTGCATTCAAAATCTGCAAACAGAAGTATACCACATTCATATGACTATAAGCAATGATCAAGGTTATCATTTTTGGAACACATGTCAAAGCAGCATCGGTCATTTCATTTTTTATCAAAATATAGAATTTATATATTTACCTGTTTCAGCACTTTTACCAAGCTATGTTTTTTCTCATTCAAAATTTCCAACTTCTCTTTGACCTCCTTGGTTCTTTTCTCTGCATCACTTATACCATTTTCCGAATTGCTTTTCTACCAATACAAAGTAAGACATGCATAAAAATATGGAGCAGGAGAAGGAATAGAAAATATGTCAAAGTCGACAAAATGATTGCATTTATGCTTCCCGCTAGCGGCGGCCTTCAATGGTGCTATAAGATATGAAGAAAAGTAGCCACCACAACGGCATCTCAGTTTCATTTATGTTGTTTCCAAATCGTTTCATTACAAGATGTATGTTAGCCACTTAATGCTTCATGTTAGACAGGTTGATTAAACTCCATTGAATGTAACATTCTTGGTATTCAATTGCAGCACAACATGTTGTAACTGCAAGCATGAAAAAAGTGATGAATTTAACACATGGAACCTAGTTCACATAAGAACCCACCTTCACATACCATCCAGGAAACACTCAGAGCAATAATCCCCAAAGATGGCAACTTAATACAGAACAATCTTAATCATCAAATCAGAAAAAACATATTCCAAGAGTATAATCACCAAACCCAAAGAAGAAAAAAAAATCAACAAAGAACATGATAACACAGGTCAAAATAGTATCTTGATCAGCAAAATACCTCGCCCTCCGGTTTCACAATAGCCTCCGATTTGCCATCATCCTTGACATTCTCTTCATTCTTCTGCTCCTCAACCATAGCATCACTTTCCTCCATCAATTTCTTCAATGAATCTTCTGTCTCATCTATCATAACCTCCTCCTTTAAATTCACTTTTGGCAGCAATTCAGGTTCAGAACAGTTATTGCCCGCATGATTTTCGCCATCTATTTTATTCACGGCGATATCCACATGAATGGAATCGGTATTAGCACGATTGGGCTCGGGGCTAGGGCTACGGCCGGTGCTAGGGCCTGAAGTCGTCGCGACATTGATATCGGCCTCGGCGGAGGAGGAGCGGAGGCGGGCGAGCGCCATGTCGCGACGGTGAAGGAGGATCTTGAAGTCTTTGAGCGAAAGCTTTGGGGTCGGTGGCGGCCATCGGCGGGGTACATCGGACGCTTTGTGGAAGTTCCCTTTGTACAGTGATATCGCCACCATTCTTTTTTCTCGGATTCCTTTTCCTCTGTTCGTTTGTGAATTGAGTTTCAATATATAATTTTCCATTGTATTATTACAAAAAATTTTCTTGTGAAATTGTATCTAACATTTAATTAGCTGAATTATTTAAATATTTACCTAACTAGAAAAAATAACATTTTTTATTTGATTAAACAATGTTTTCATACAGGGTCTCGAGGCTGGCCTTCAAATAAAGTTGTTAAATGAAACGAGTTGCTCGTGAGCTCTACTCGGCTCGACTCGTTTATCGAGCTCATTTTAAGCTCGTCTAGTTAACGAACTTGTTAAGACTCGAATAGATATTTTTCAATATAGGTTTCTACAGTTCGACTCGTTAAAACTCAATTTCGACTCGTTAAAGTTGCATCTCGTCTCGTTAATACTGATAAACGGGTCAAACTCGAGCTAGATTATAAGTTCGAGCTTGATCAGCTCGACTCGGTTTGTTTACACCCCAACCTCCAGGTCAATTGCATAACCTAATAACTAAATTTAATAATTTAAAAATTATATACATAATACTTTTTCTCATATATATATATATAAATTTTATACACCAAAATCTTACTAATATGATATCGTATCTCGTTATATATATTTAACACATAATTTTTTTTTCTTAAACATAATTGGATTGACCTGGCTATGTCAATTTGGTTCGAGTGGGTGTTGATCGGGTCCTATGTTATACGATCCACAAGACCCATCCAAACCGGTCCCGACTCCACATCGACTCGCGTGCCAGTCCCCTATGATTAATAAACAAATTAAATTTCAAAATATTCACTGAAATAGCTAATTAGAATTTATCATGGAATTCCCAAATGATGAAAGAATATTGATCTTTAATATATTTTAAGGTGCTCTATTTTGTTTTTTAGGTTCATAATGGTTAAGCCATCACATTTCTCTAGGTGATTCCAAGCGTAAAATTTCATGAGCAGTGCCCATAGTTAGGATGTGTGAGTTGGTTGAACACTTTGGACAATTAAGAATGATGATTTTATATTTGAATTATGCACGAATTATTCCTATGTGTAATTATACAAAACGAACCATCCATAAGGCCCACTTTTTTTAATGCGATACAATGTTTAACGGTAACTAATGACTAACGACCCACATTTCGTTACATTGCATGAACCATTGTTTGAAAATCATATATTGAATCTTATTGAATTCTTAATTTTATCATTTATAAAAGAAGGAGGATAATTGGACAACGGCTCTAGGAAAAAGACTGGTCCATTGGCCCACATAGTGGAGAACCCAAACCAAATTTGCTGTTGGTACAACTTTTGGATCCCAATATAGAATAAAATACAAGATACAACTAGACTAGCCAAAATGTGCTTGGATGTATTACCATGGAAAATAAACTTTACAGTCTGAATTATAATTAAAATAATGTTATGCGTTGCTGAAATTTTATTTAAATAAAAACTTTAAAAAGGGAAAAATGAAATTAGGCAAAAGGTTACCATGAGAAGAACTTTGTATTGTACGTTGGCTTAGATGGCCAAGACACGTCATATTGGTTGTTGGTACAACTTTTTAAAGCCACGCTAGCTAGGGTACCACTAATCATAATACAACCTTAGATTAGGTGTGTTTGAGGTTCTCAAAATCGAGCTCATTGAACCGGTCGAACTACTTGTTAAAAGTTTACTGGACAGATTGGTGGTTGAATTAAATGTAATTAAATATAATTGTAAATAAAACTCAATTTTTTCAATTTGGCAAAAAAATATCAATCATTTAATAAGTGTTGCAACTGTGTCTCAATCACCTTCCGCCGCCGCCGCAACCGCCACCCGCCACCGGCCAACTTCGCCGAATGTTGAAAATTTCTACATGATCTTGTAGCTCTCCTCCGTGCCGACAACATATCCGAGTTTCACGAAAAAAATCCGACGATAAGAAGATGACCGGAAAAGTCGTCACCGAAAAAAGTCACCGATTCTGGCGAAGGTGGACTTCACTAGATGCGGCTTTGCAAGAGGAGTTCAACGGTACCTTCGGATTCACGTGGGTCAAAGTGAGTCACCGGGAATTTGCGAAAGAATGCCGAAAAAAATTTGTAGATCTACGAGCTTTGACCGAAAAATTGGAAGCCTTATTGTCGGAATTTTTTCGTGAAACTCAGATATGTTGTCGGCACGAAGGAGAGCTACAAGGTCATGTAAAAATTTTCAATATTCGGCAAAGTTGGTCGGCGGCGGGTGGCGGTTGGCAGCGGCGGAAGGTGATTGAGACACAATTGCAATACTTATTAAAGGTTTGGTATATTTTTGTCAAATTGAAAAAGTTGAGTTTTATTTGCAATTAGACAAAATTTGAGACACAATTGCAACACTTATTAAAGGTTTGGTATATTTTTGTCAAATTGAAAAAGTTGAGTTTTATTTGCAATTAGACAAAATGTTAAGATTTTATTTGCAATTAACCTTTTTTGTTTATATATTTAAATTTTTTAAAACTAACTTTTTAGAAGAAAAAAATGAGCGATTTGACCAGCTTATTCTGACAAGTTAAATCGGTCGTGAATTTATTGGCAATCAATTTATTTTCAACAAAACGAATTTTGTGGTCGATTTTTGGTACGAGCAATCGGTTGGATCGGTTTTCAAAACTATGGATGTATCGCGTGCTTAACTAATGCTATATAGATCAACTATACGAATAGATTTATTAGTTTTGTGTATCTAAAAATAAAAATGAGTAAATTATAATGTCTACCTAAAAATATCAATGAACTTTGACTTACACCCACCATTCAAAATTATATTTGAAAATTAGAACAATCATGGAGCTGATTATACTGAAAATTAGAGCAATTGTTTATCGTAAGTGAATTAGATACTTGGAAGAATTGGACTTACAAATTCATATGGTACGTCATGGATATCAAATTCTCTTCGCTTGAGATAAAAAGTTAAAAACAGTGCATAGATTAAAGACAGCATTTATGACTGCCACTAACTGTTAGGAAAACCAGTCAACTTCAAAACTGATGATTCTTCTTCTCTTTTATTTTTTTAAGTAAACGTCAGCTAATTTTTTAATAAAATATTTTTATTTGAATATTCTTACCAATACACAATAGTGACGAAAAATTGTTTTAAGAGAAGAATGGTGATTTTTTATCAAATAGAAAATAAAAATATTAAAATAATAATTGAATTTGTGGAGTTTTGCTTATGAATAGTAAAATAAATAAATTTAATTTTTAGGAAACATAGACTTGTACAGATGTAAATAAAGTATTATAAGTTATTTGTACGCATATAATATTAAAATTATGAGTTAGATAATGATATTATATCTTAAACGTAAAATATTATAAGTTATATTTATGCATATAATATTTTAATTATAAGATAGATAATGGGATTATATTATAAAAGTTGATCATTGGTTAAAATAAATAGTACATAATGATTTGATTGCATATGACACTATATTTATTGCATATAATGTAATTTTTGTAATTTGAGATGTCATGATCAATTAATTAACTAAAAAATATTAAATTTGTTATAACAATTGCTTACGTGATTTTAAAGTATTTTACTATGACATTAAAATAAATTAATTTATTTAAAAAGTAATTGGTTAATTGGATTAAAAAAATTATAATATTGATTTTAGAATAAATAACTTGAAAAAAAATTAATGATTTTAGGGGGGAATGATTAATGATGGCCAGCAACAGTTTAAAAAAAATGACTAGTGTAAAAAATGATCAATGGTGGTCAGTAACGGTTTTAGGCGGGAATCTGCCACGTATGTATATATAATTAAATGGGTTTTATTTAATGTTTAGCTAGCAATTATACATATCCCCCCTATATATAATTTCAAAATGCGCTGAGCCTAAGTAGCAGGCTCGCGCTCTTCGGAGTCCTACATAACGAAATCTATGCTTCGTAATTTAGTTTGGATAAAAAATAATGTTATTCTATATCAATACTTTTAGGTTCGTACATTCCATAAATATTGGAAAGCTAACTTGGGTAATTTTAAAATATTTTGACTAATATGACTTTTAATTTATTGAGAAATGCTACATTGCTAACTTAATGTACAGCTAGGTTGACAACACAAGTGAAAACATTCACTTGTGTATTTTTCATCTATATTATAAATATAAAAAAATTAAATAATTTTATTTATATTTATAATTAAAATTAAATTATCTATTATTATTAATTTGAAAAAATCTAATATTTAAATTAACTTAACTACAAATTATTATCTGATATAAATTATAAAAATATATAATATAAGATGGTAAGTCGTGTAAGTGACGGTGTCAATTTAAATATAGATAATATATATCCTTCAAAATAGTATTTAGAAACTAAAACAATTTTTTTCATTATTATTTAATTTAAAATATAATTTTCTTAACAAGTACCCATGTAGTACATGGACATTGTACTAATATAGATATAAATTTAAAAAAAAATAAAATATTTCAAATAAAAACAAGCCTTCCCTTAATTTAAACTCTCAAAGGAAAATAAAATATTAATTAATCCCATCCCCAATGCCTCCTCGCCCGGGTCAAAAGCAAAGTCATCAATATACATACTTAATACGGAAAACGACCCGAACTTTTATTTCCAGATGCAACTGAAAATGGCTTTTCATCAATAAAATAAATAAAACCTACTTATAGAAATTTATGCCCACTATCCTCCAATTTAATGTTCAATTAATTGATATATTATTTTAATTTCCAATTTCTTTTTGGTGCATTATGTATCACATTTTCAGTTTCAGACCATTACTACTATAGGTTATATTGACTATAAAATCTGCTATAACGTGTTTCCTACATATTTGCCATAATATTGACAACGTTTTTAATAT
>BKCP01008959.1:1852163-1923810 GCA_008636005.1 Striga asiatica | reverse complement strand
TTTTCGACTTACACATATTTAATAATTACATATCTTGTTTCTTTTATTTTAATCATTTACATTTTAACGTTTATTCATATCTACAATTACTTTTTATATTTTTTATTTTCAAAGTTCGAATGTTTTACATGATTTGTCCTTTGTGGAGTTTTTTAGTCTCCTTTATAGAGTTGTGTTTTAGTATTGAGTTTGGTCTCCTTAATGGAAATTTTACCCACTTGGACATTTGTATTGTTTCAAGGGGGTAAGTCCATATTTTTTGGTTCAATCTCATAACAAAGTGCGTAAAGCTTCGTGGTGAACTTCAATTAGAGTTTCTTAGAGCATCTCCAATGTGAGATGTTGACTTAATAAAATGTTAGCCACATCATCAAGTTATAAAGTGAAAACAAAAATTAATCTCCAATCCATAATGTTATGGACTCTTTTATGCTAACATGGAGACAATAAACATCCAAAGTGTGAAGCTCACTTTCTAGTTTTCCAAAGAGTGTTTGAAAGCCAACTCATCAAAAATCTAACCTATTTTAAGCTTTTGAAAGGGATGCATTGGAGATGTGCATTCCAAGTTAAAGTCTTCTCTTTTGACATTCATATTACATGGATTTACATTCCATTCATCATTTGACATGTGTTCAAATTTAATTAATATTTAAAGTGGAGCATTGGAGATGCTCTAAAGTGTTAGTTGACATTCACAACTTGTACTATTTTGAGTTTTCTAATTTTTTAATATAAATGTTCTTTCGAGAAAAAAAAGATAAATCTAAAACAATGATTAAAGACAAGTTATCATCGCTAAAAGTCTAAAACCATACTTAAAAGTAAATGGAGACATATGCAGTTGATCATATTTATATTATACTAGTGTATGGCCCGTGCGAGGCACGGGAAAACAATATTACGATTGTATTATAAATTAAATATATAAATAATATTAATCATGATTTATTCATTGTTTTTAAATTAAACCGAGTTGGACACAGTCCTACTGGATGGATCGAGAATCGTTTATAATCAGTCTAGTTCGCTTGAATAAAATATTTGCTCTCGAATCAGTCAACACCAGTCGGTTGGACTGGTAGGATCGATACGATTTTCTAAATAAATTTTGTTATATTTAAAATTATTTTAAATAAAATTACATATTTAAATAAAATAGAGATTTATAAATTATTTATCAATTAGTTTAAACATTTGAACTTATAAATTATTTAAATATCTAAGTAACACATTTTATTTAAATTTATTACAAAAAATACTATATCTATATTTATATATATATATATATATTAAAATATTTATAAATTAAAATCTGAACAAACCACAAATGAGTTAATAAAATAGCTTGATCGTTTCGATGACGGTCCATTTCTAAACACCTTATATTTACTGTATATTAATAAATATTATAATAAAATATTATATAATTCACATAAATATTAATAAAATGATATATAAATATTCATAAACATTAAAGATGTTGTCATAAAAGTATTGTTAATACGATTATTTGAAGTTTGGACTACATCACATTCACGTAATAAAATATTTTTAATATAAAATTTATATTTAGGTTCAATAATCAATTTGGTGTGGTCGAACTGATACATAACTTAGTCCCCTGGAACCAACTAAGTTGTGTCAAATTTTTTTACTATTTTAAATATCACATAAAAGTAATTCAATCAACCTGGACAGTACCCTAATTCAATCACCCGATTGATCCGAAGAAATTTTCTTATTTTATTTAAATATATTGAAATAAAAATATTTTATGATTCATATAATAAATGTCTACACCAAATGATAGTATATTAAGATTATAAATTATATATCTATAGATGAATTAATTATTTTTACTTTATGCATATTAATAAAAAATAAACACAGTAATTTTCAAAAAATTAAGAGTAATTGATTGATTATGCAATTAAAGAATATTTTTTGCGATCAATATTTTTTTTAGTCACAAATATAAAGACCGAGATTTTAAAACTTTTGTTATATTTTGAATTGAGATTTTATAAATATAGAGACCGAGATTTTAATATTGTTCGTTGTTTCTAAGAAAAAAAATAAAAATAAAAACATACACACTTAATAAATTTTAGTCATATTTTTTAAATAATAAAATAAATTAAAGCTCAAAATTTAATGTAGCATTTAATGTTGTATGATTTTTAAAGAAAAAAATAAGAAAATAATAAACTTACTATTTATAGGCTGCATTAAATTCTGACCTATTATTTTGCTACTATTTTTGATAAATGGTAATTCTTATTATATATATATAGATAGATTTTATTATAACTATGGTATCACAATTAATTAATAACCATTTGATTATTTGTAATCTTTTAATTAATTATTTACTTGAGTTGTTATTATTAATAACAAGATGAGATGTTAATTGATAAAATACAATCATAGTTTTAAAATTTGTACTGATGATTGATCCGGGCTGGACTCCTAGTCACCGGTCCAACTGTCAGGTCATCCGATCAACTGGTGAATCGGTTAGTTAATTTATAAAAGTTTAAATTGTATTTATATTATTTTCACCTTATAACAATACATAAAATAACAAATATATATATGTAAAATTTATACCCTAAAGTCTTAATAATATTGTATTTTATCATAAATATATATCACATAAATATATATATACATACTTTACTTTAAAATAAAAATGTAGATAAGAAAAATAAATAAATAATGGTGGGGTCAAACCGAGTTATAAATATCTTATTATCTCTTCGTTGATCGATATTGTGAGATCTAAAAATCAGAAATTACGAAACCATGAAATTAGGACATCGATAGATAACACTAACAAAATGAATAATAATAATTTTTTATTATATAATTAACTTAATATAATAATTTTTTTTTCTAAGAGATTGAGAGATCAAGATCGAGACACAAACACTCTCCGGCATTCTAATTCGAGGGTTTTTAACTTCTTCATATCACACCCATCAGCGTTAGATCGTGCATCAAATAATTGGATTGCGTGGATACCATAGTCGACGACAAAATTCACGAACACCAGTAAGTTATATTTTATTATTCACGTGACTTAGGATCATATCGAATAAATGTAGTTGGATATATATTGTTGGAAAGAGAAATTTAAAATCAAGCATACGCTAGATTTCCACGTCAAAATTTCATATGGTAATATATATAACTCCACATATTACAAATATAAATTTTATTATTTTATATCATGTGTTTTCAACTAATCTTTAACTTACATTCACTCACCGTCACAACAATATATTCTTCATTCCATTTTATCCACAGAATCTATATATTTTCTTTTAATATTTTCTAGACAAAAAAATATTTCTAAAATTTCTACATTTTGTACTTTTCTTAGTGGAATCATGCGTTGTATGATGTTGCATGATTTTCCTATTACAGATAAATATTCATTTCCAAATTATAAATTATTTACCATATTTAAAAAAAAATAAAATGCTGTTTTTTACTTCCTTTTAAAATTTGAAATGGCTTCACTAAAAAACACAAAAAAAGTGACCGACCCCAGGAATCTTCCTCACCACCACCACTTTCTCTCTCTCTACATATACATACACGGTATGTATCTATGCCCCTCCCCCCTCTCTCTCTACGCGGTTGAAGCAGCTATGCGTTGCTGACCTAACGTCTCTTTTCTTTTCTCATCTTCACTTTTCTTAGTTGGGGGTTTTTTGTACGTTTCAGAATAATAAATAAAAATCCAATCTTTCTCCATCTCAAACACCTTCTACAACCTTCTTCTCAAGCTCCGATTGAGCTTCAGCTGCACAAATTTTCCTCATTTCTGAATTGAATTTGAAACTGAAATTGAAAAAAACAAACAAATAATATGAAAAGGTCAAGCCTGGACCTGTTATTCTCAGTGGGCCGGCAGAGATCAACCCGCGTGCTCATCCTCTTCGCGCTTCTGTACATAATATTGGTCTGTTTCGAAGTGCCCTTCGTCTTCAAAAATGGGTTCATTTCGGTTTCTCAAGAAGTTTCACTTTTCAGCAGCGGTAGCAGTAACGGGATTTTGAGCTCGAAGCCGTTTCTCCTCGAGAGCGAGGAGGACACGGAGGAGAAAGAGGCCCCCGTCCGCCCCCTCGACCTTCCCTACCGATCGCCGGAGCGAAAAATCAGAGAAACCCTCCAATCGCCCCTCTCCCGGCTGAACCTCTCCGCCGGGATAGCGAATTCCGGCCCCGACATCGGGATTTCGAAGGCCGCCAAGGACGCGTTGGAAATCGGCCGGAAGCTCTGGCGGGAGCTCGAATTAGCCGGAAAAAATGGCAGCAATCGTGTGCCCGGCAGCAAGGGGAGTACCAGTACCAAAACCGAGCCATGCCCGCACTCCATATCTGTCGGTGGGGAGGAATTTTTGAAAAATGGGAAAATTATGGTGCTTCCCTGTGGGCTTACGTTAGGGTCCCACATGACTGTTGTGGGGAAACCGAGGATTGCTCATGCTGAGACCGACCCGAAGATTTCATTGCTGAAGGAGGGGCAGTATGTAATGGTTTCACAGTTTATGATGGAGTTGCAGGGGTTGAAGACAGTGGAGGACGAGGATCCTCCGAGGATTTTGCATTTTAACCCAAGGCTAAAAGGGGATTGGAGTGGAAAGCCGGTGATCGAGCACAACACGTGTTACAGAATGCAATGGGGAACGTCTCAGAGGTGCGAAGGCTGGAAATCGCGTGCCGATGAGGAGACTGGTAAGTGGGATTTGGGAATGGATTGAATTGGGTGTTTGCTTGCATTGTGTTTGATGGATTGGTTGAGCTAAGTTTTGTTTTGTTTGTTGAAGTTTTTTTGGGGAAAATGGAGAGTGATGGATTGCGTATATGAGTAAAGTTGTTATGTTAGCTTTTGAAGGTACATAGATGGACATATGTTGAGTTAGGTGAGCATGGGACAACTTTTGATGTTCCTTATTGGCAATTTTTAGGGGGAAAAATGTGCAAAAGTAGAGTGAGAAGTTACATTGAATGATTGCTTTCCTGTATCTGATAATATTCCTCCTTTTAAGCAATTTCCATCAGGATAGCCCTAATTTGATTACAATTGGGATTTAGATCATGTACATTAGTCCTCCACATAATGTATGCTACATGTATTTTTAACGATGATTCTCTCTCTTTGATTATGTACATCCTGTAACAAATCATGGTTCTCAAGGTTTAAACTTTATGCAGTTGATGACATGGTGAAATGTGAAAAATGGATACGGGATGATGACAACGGCTCGGAGGAATCAAAGGCGACGTGGTGGCTAAACCGGTTAATTGGACGAACTAAAAAAGTGACTGTTGATTGGCCGTTTCCTTTTGCTGAAGGCAAACTGTTCGTACTCACTCTAAGTGCTGGTCTTGAAGGTTACCATGTCAACGTTGATGGGAGACACGTCACTTCATTTCCATATCGCACTGTGAGTAATCTTTCTGCATTTTTTTCTTTCTTTTTTTTTCTTATGCCTATAAACTTTTTTCATGAAGTTATTTAAAAAAAATATATTTTTTGTATGTTTAGGGATTTACACTCGAGGATGCGACTGGATTATCGTTAAATGGAGATATCGATGTTCATTCTATATTTGCTGGTTCTTTGCCCACATCGCACCCGAGTTTTGCTCCTCAGAGGCATCTTGATTTGTCCGAAGAATGGAAAGCTCCATCTATTCCATCCGGGCCCGTTGAACTCTTCATTGGTATTCTCTCTGCAGGCAGCCACTTTGCTGAAAGAATGGCCGTGAGGAAATCTTGGATGCAGCACAAGCTAATTAAATCGTCAAAAGTTGTTGTGCGTTTTTTTGTCGCATTGGTGGGTGAAACTGATTGTTGTCTTGAAAATTTTCGAGTTAATTTCTTTCAAAATCCTCGACTTTAAGCTGTTGGAGCTAACTTTGGGACCCATTTCTTTATTCTTTTTTTGGACAGAATGCAAGAAAGGAAGTGAATACAGAAGTAAAGAGAGAGGCTGAGTTTTTTGGAGATATCATTATAGTGCCATACATGGACAACTATGACCTTGTTGTTCTCAAAACTGTAGCCATATTTGAATATGGGGTGAGTTGAATTTAAACCTGAGGTTTTTTTCTGTCTTTTTCTTTTTTTCCTTCTCTGTTTGAGTTAAGTGGCACATTGTGCAATTGCAGGTGCGGAGTATATCTGCTAAGTATATTATGAAAGGTGATGATGACACATTTGTGAGGGTAGACGCTATTCTTAACGAAGCAAAAAAAGTTCGAGAGGGCAAGAGCTTATATATTGGAAATATAAATTACTATCATAAGCCTTTGCGCAGTGGGAAATGGGCCGTCACATATGAGGTTTGTATGGAAATTTACTATTTCTTTTTTCATAATTTATTTTTGCTTTTCTTTTCATGCGTTTTTGGATATTGCAATCAAGCACTTCCTCTTTTGTTATGCTTGTGATATGCTCACCGTCTTTCTGTACATCCCTAGATTGTAAATAACCTAAAAATGAATATTTTATTTTTCATTTTTTTATGCATCAGGAATGGCCAGAGGAAGAATATCCACCCTATGCAAACGGGCCGGGCTACATTATCTCATCCGACATTGCAAACTTTATTCTTTCGGACTTTGAGAAACAAAACTTAAGGGTAAGCTAAGCTCAAACCAAATCTATACACCGATATACAATTTGTTTCGCCAAATGATAACTTGACCCAAAAAAAAAAACGACTTTTCGCAGTTGTTTAAAATGGAGGATGTTAGTGTGGGAATGTGGGTGGAGAAAGTAAATAGCACAAGGCCCGTTGAGTACGTACATAGCCTGAAATTCTGCCAGTTCGGATGCATAGAAGACTACACAACAGCTCATTACCAATCCCCAAGACAAATGATCTGTCTTTGGAACAAATTAAAGCATTTAGGAAAGCCCTCGTGTTGCAATGTCAGGTGACAATAGGACTCATCTGGAAAATGGAGCGAACAAATTTTGCAGTGATAATATAGTATGACGATATATTGTAAATTCTGTGTTTTGCGGTTCTGGAGGTTTGTTCACTGCCTGTGAAAAATATCATGTTCTGTCAGTATTGTATTGTGAATTAGATTAAGTGGCGGTGAATGTCTGAGTTTCTTAAAGTTTTCGAACTAATCAGCCAAAAGAATCTTTGCAGCATAAAAATCGAGATTGTACAGAGTTGTCTTCCCTTATGCAGCATTTTCATTCTGAACAGTTGAAGTTGTCTTCTTCTTCTTCTTCAAAATAAATAGAATTAAAAATATTGTATATTGTTGGAACAAATGAACAATTACCAAATGTTGTTTAAATAAGTATTTATCTGCAGCTAGTGTTTGTTGGGACCACATTTTCAACATTCGAACACATTTTAGGAACATTTTGGATCATACATAAGTAGGGGAGGCAAATCATGCTGCCATCCTATCATATTTGTGTTAACTACTTTATTTGAATCACAAATATGATGACAAATTCACATATAACTGAATCTTCTATTTCATGTTCATGTCAATTTGGGATCATGCAAATCATGTTAATTGTGTTGTGTCAGCCATTGCACCCCTAATTAATTCACAAGCCAATATAAATGAATAAAAAAAAGAAAGAAAATGTTCTCTCCAACTTTCTACAAGTCTTACAACAAAAAAAGAACTATAATCTGATAAAATAGATATGGTATTAGCCGAGAGTCCCATAGCATCATCAAGCAGAGAAAATATTGCGTTACAAATCTCTGTTAAGGCAGTTATAGTACAAATCATAGGACGGGAAAAAGAAAACAGAGTAAAAACTAAACAACCCCTTCTTTTCTTAAACATAAATCAAACATTCCCATCCATTTTATCATTCATGGTCTATTTCTTTCCTAAGAAACAAACTAAACCTACTACCCCTTCAAAATCACATTGCCCCAGCATGAAAACACTTACTGAACTCCAGCAAAACCCGTTAATTTCTCCGAAGAACTCTCTCCATTGAGTCGGTTTTCACCGCAAAGACGCACACAGATCATCATTATTCTATCGTTACAAACAAATGATTAGACCTCGTCATCATCATCCCCACCTCTCGTTGATGTGGGCCCATCATCGAAGCCCGAGCCTGGCGCCAGCTCGTTCAGATCAAGAAATCGCCTTTTTCCCACCTCACCATCACAATCCTCCCCTTCATCCTTACTATTATTCGATTCCTCCTCATCTTCCCGAACATTATCCATTTTCTTTAAATCCAAATTCTCTATCCTGGCCTCACGAGCAGGCTCGTTTTCATGCATATCTTCATCATCATCATCCTCATCTTTAACATTATCCACATTCTCCTCAAAATCCCGACTACTTTCATTATCATCATCATCATCACTCTCGTCAAAATTCCCATCAGCAAACCCATCGTCCGATTTCCCAGGCTTCACAATGAACTCATTTTCCGACTCAGACATTTCATATTGCCTGTAGTTAATTCGGTTCCGATTTGATCTCTTGCTACGCCTCAAGCCAGATTGGAGATCATCAACCGACCTCAATTTCGTCTCTCGTCGAGTTCGGCCCTTCACTGGCTTGAATTTACGGGGATTATCACTTTCACTATCGTCACCCGTATTCAAGCTATCTTCTTCATCATCTTCATCTTCTTCATCTTCTTCTGCTTTGTATTCATCCTCGTGATTTTCTTCCTCAAATCGGTATTCATCCTCGCTGTCTGAAGTGCTCGTCGTTTTTTGTCTCTTTTTGCGGTTTTTAAGGTACTCGTCATCGTACACGACCTCGCCAACTATGTCGTCGTCACTGTCAAAATCGTGCGGCGGCTCGTTGTCTGAGATAAAGTCGTCGAGCGAGTATCGCTGGGGCTTTTGCCGCCTGCGGTTGCTGGGGGATCACAAAAGACTCGGGGGTTATGTTAGGATTTTGTCCGATTTTTAGCCAAAATGCACACAGGAGATTTTAGCCTATTTGTAAAAAGATCCAGCTATTCGAGTTACTTGTTTGAGGTTTGATTGTTATTAGTTATTAACTGTAAGCTAAAGTCTGAAATTACCCNTAACCGATAATATGATTGTCTTACATGTATGATGTATTCCCTTCGTAAGCGTATTTCAAATGATCGTTTAGCTTTTTTTATCAGTATTATAGTTAGCCCCCTTATTTTAAAAACCGAAGAAATCCTCAGGGGCATTTTTTGTACTATAAAAGTTAGCCGGACCTTTTCTGTAAATACATCAAACTTAAAAGGTTCTTTCTGTTATTATCCTATTAATCGCACCAATCAAGGAGGCAATTTGTTAGTAAATACATACCTAAAATTTTAGAGGAAAAAAATAAATTAAAACTCGACAGTATGATTTATAATTAATAACGACAATCAAGGGAAAGGCGATGAATCGGGTACCTTCTGTCCAATGCCTCAGTCTCAGCCTCAGTTTTCTGATCGTCATAATAATCATCCTCGTCGAGCGAATTTGGAGATACTGCAGTGAAGGAATCTTGTCGGTAATAATTGGACGGTCCACCAGCCCACCTACTGCCGTTTGTAGAGCTCTCGATTTTGACGTGAAAATCCCTTTTTTCAGAAAGTTCTGGAGACAGTTGTTTTTTCCTGATATGATAAAACAGATAGATACAAGAGTTATACAGGAAAAAAAAAAAAAGGGATAGTAACTTCTAGAATGAATATTCGAGCAAATAAAATCTAACGTAGGGCAGGTGGAATTTCATGATGGTAAAGTACATACTTGGTGACCTTTATAGCCTCATTAATAGAACGGTCGAAATCGTCTGTTGCAGAAAAAAAAAGCAAACAATATTTATCAGCAGAGTTAATATGCAAAGGAGATTGTAAGAAATAAACTAAGAAGTAAGATCCCAATACATAGAAATAACAAATAAGTTAACTTCATAACAGTCACATTGTGCTCGACTTCTCCAAAAAAGCAAGGATGAGAGTGAGAAAGCAAAACGAGCATAAATATAAATAATTTGTATGCAGGAACAATACTACACGTACCAAAAGTATAAGTGACGGGTTTTCTATCACGAAGAGAGCGTCCGGCAGCAAGACCATCCATGTTCATCGTGTTATCGAGCATGAGTGCTTGTCTATGCTGTTTTCTTAACAATTTCTCCTTTCTCTGTACAAAATTAAATCTTAATACCATCCATGTTCATTTTAAAGACACTCGAAAATGCAAATGCAAGATAAAGAAACAAATGGCCACCTTGTGGACCTTCTCGATTTCAGGTAGCATGTCATTTTTCAGTTTCTTTCCAACAGCAACCTCCGTTCTATTTTTACTCGAAAACAGCTTCTCCTGCAAAAGAAGAGTTTCTGATTCAGAATGATGCAACTCGTAATGAACAGGCCACTTAAGCTTATAAAAGGTTCTATACTTCTATTATACCACATAACAAAAAGATGGACTTGCTTGAGAAGCAAGAGAAGCATCTAGCATTTATTCGATAATAATAATATAATAATAAAAATTAAAACCAATATGAAGTGCTGACAAGAAAAAAAGGCTCACAGAAACATTGAGGAATTCGTCTAAATTAGTTGCAACCGCCTCCCACTGATAAGATGAATGGGGAATTTGTGGGACAGTCTTCCCTTTTCCTCTTTTTACCTCAACTTTCCTTATCTCTCGGTACAGTCGATGACCAATGATAGGATCATTTTCATACCTATATAAAATAACATAACAAATAAATACTTATATTAGTCTTCAAAGCAGAATATGCACAAAACGTAGATTAGATTCCATGAAAAAACAAACTGGAGTGCTTGAGGATCAAACTCTGTTGCAACAGCAAACCAAAAACCCATATGAATACATTGAAAGTACAAATTACCAATATGAGATCCCATGAGAATCACCACCTATACGTTCTTTGCGGAATGCAGAAAGGTGAACACCATGTTTCACTGAACCATCTATATAGTTTCTAATATCTTCTTGCTGCAAAATGAGGGCATATTTAAGTGAACTAAATATAACAGAATAAANAAGGAAACATAAAACAACAACACCAAAAAATAACATGTGGACAGGTTGAATAGTTAAAAACTTAGCAAAATGGAAGTACGAAACAACTTCTACTAAAGCAAACCATAATCAGGGTTCATTTTGAGGTGCAAAAAAGTGGAAAAAAGTACAGCTTGTTGCCTCTATTTTTTTCCCGTACTATCTGTGATGGTCTCACAAAAACAAAGGATCAGCATGATTTTTATAAGTCGTACACTGCATATATTGTCTCAAGTTCATGACCGACATTGATGATGAAAACCGAACTTTGACTTGGAGATAATATATGGTATAAATGTTTTGTCACTAAAAAGTGAGGATATTGATAATAACAGATTATTAAATGCATAAGAAACATATGACGAATTCGAGACATACTGGAACGGGACGACATTCAACAAATGAAACCTTTGTTAATTTATTCTCATAATTGGAACACAATCAAGTATGTCAAAAAAAAAAAAAATGGTACCTCAACACGAATATCACATAAAGCCTTCAGAATCACCACTCGAACACTAGGATCGAGTGCATTGTATGCATCAATTTCAGTCCTAAAACAAAAGAAAAGCTTATCGATAAAAAAACATGGGTAACTGTGCCTCACTTATGCAAGTATTAGCACAACTATTCAAACTCTCAACAAATACTTCCACTCACCCATGTGATGCAACTATAGGTAGATCTCCTTCTGCAACCTGCAATGGGAAACGTAAAACCAAGTGAATCAACAACTCTACAGTAAAATTTTGCTCTACTGAATGCATACACCAGAAAAAGTTAAAAGCTGATAGGTTACCCAATGCCACCAATCTCTCAATTTTCTGCACAGAACAGTTATCCAAGTATTGTGTCCGAGTGCCATTCTAGTCACGGGAGGAATTGCCTAAAGACAAACATATAAAAATTTAAAACATCTAAACAGTGTGTGTCATACTTAAGCATAACATTATGGTTCCATAACGAAAATAAAAACTGTAAGAATAAAGAAGCAAATTACAATGCTGCCACCTTTACAAATAAAATTGAAAAAAAAAAAGAAAGAAGGTGAATAACAATGAATCAAATTGGACGCACATTTTGGAAGTTATATAGAAGCTGATGGACACAAAGGAGAACTATGAAGGTATCTGCAGGATTACAAGTAACTTGCATACTTCATAATACAGGCCAAGGAAGCTTCAACTCTAAAATTCATCAGCCAGCTTCTTTCACAGAGAATAAAAACTTATATCAAGATTCAATAGTAATCCTCACGAATTCCCGGATATTGAGTCACCATATTTAACCAACACAAGCACCTATTGCTGACTTAATAACGTGTCTTTTGGTCATTTTTCCTACAATATTTACACTCATCTCAAGTTATAGCAAAATTTCCTTCCCAATTCTACTTACCAAAAGACCACTTAGACCAGCCAAACTCTATCCTATTTCATTATTGCTCGATGTCCAACCAATGTAGTAACTAATATATTCAAGAAATAGGCACCAGGTATTACTGCTTCGCAGCTATAGAATCTTATAATCATGAAAGCTATGTGCCAGGCCTATGGTAGAACTAACAAGGACAATGAGATACGACAATGTACCAACTCACCCAGTGAACATAGCTTCACCAAATGTAGGGTGCGAACTGCAATCTAAGAAGAATATGCTTGCAAAAGAAACTTCAGAGAATTTAGAAAAACGATTAATGTATATTATTATCGTATACACACCGGCATTATAATCAAAACAATTTACAATTGTTCATTCAATACTACATCTCTTATATAATGTCTAGTCATAAATGAAGCATCTTTCTCAATTTATTGGACTTCGCCTCCTAAATATGACCCAAGTTACCAATTCACACGTTAGTGAAAGAAATGATTATTTCTGATAATAAACATTTGTTCACCTGAGACACTTTATGCGCTCATTTAAACCAATACACTTCACTAAACCCTAAAAGTTCCACATATCCATCATGTTCTAAAAGAAATCTGATTATAGCTGCCTTCATAGTTATAATATTGGGGGTTCTATGCTGCTATTCACTCCTACCCCAAGAACAGATAAGGAACATTATTTCAGTATTTTTACTAAATATTAACTCTTTAAAGAAGTTGCATTTCACATAATCATGAATAGGGTCTATATATCTAATTAACATGTAAGTTAAATTGCCATGAAACTTACAGAGCATCATAGTAAACAAAATTAACAGACTCTCAGTTTTAGCTGGCCATTACTGAACATGCTCATTCTTTTTAGCCACAGTTGTGTGCATGATTTCAGTGCCGCACAAGAAGATTTCAGCCTTTTGACATTATAAGACACAAATGATATCATGCAATGTTTTGGAAAATGCTCAAAACGGTGTATTAGTATTCATAGAAAAAAAAAAAGAGAACAAATATCGGCAGAAATACTTCTAATCAGCCATGTATAAATAATTAACAAATGAGAGTAACAATCTAGGTATAGAAGTCTATACTTTCAAGATCAATTCTTTTTATAATAGACCACCATCTTTCAAACGCGACAGCAAACTGAAAAATTTAACATTCTCCATACTTATTAAAGTTTATGCACACGACCCATATTTTTGCTTAACTAATAATGCTTACCGATCATTCTTTCTGCATGTAGCCATGTACATCATCAAAATGAAAATATTGTATTTCAAGGGAAACATGAAACCTTAAACAAAATTTCAAGCCATCAAGCAACAAATTGACAGCCTGTGGTTCAAATTCTACTCGATGTCAAAGAAAACCAGCATATAACAATCAAGGTATCATCTTGAAGCCCAATGTAGCACAAAAAGCTCCATAAAAGAGTGCTATACAGAACACCATACAAAAGCACACTCAATCTAACATACTTCAAAAATTTGCACGATTAAAAGAGCATAAACCATTAGTAAGGACCAAAAGGCACTAACCTTCAACAATGGCATATGTACATCACCCAATGTATTATTCGGATTAAGCAAAGCCGTCTCAAACTCCTCGGCAGAAAACTCCACCTTAATATTCAACAAAGGCCTAAACACCTACACCCCATAAAACATAAGAAGAACACACATATCAGCTCAAAAACATAAAATCTCCCAAATAATGCTAAAAGTCTTGCCTGCATTCCCAAACCTCACACTTACGTTCAAGAAATTAAAAATAGAAGCCAGCTGCCACATGTTCCTTATGTTCCACCTCGGCAGCTGCCCAGTCTCCACCTCCCCAACGAGCTGCGTGATTATCTTACCGCATTGCACACGAGAAGATGAAGGGGACTCACCTTCCTCACCATTCTCCTCCCCATTCGCTCCTTCATCCCCCGAGCCAAAACTATCCTCCTCCTCATACTCCTCTTTCGACACTCTAGCTGCTACTTTTTCCTTCCTAGCCTTCTTCCTCTTCCTCTCGGCCTCCATTGCCGCCTCAGCCTCTGCCGCCGCCTGCAGCCTGGCGGCAGCCCGCTGAGTGCAAGCCCGTGACGGCCTCTCTCTCCTGACCACCACACTACTGCCATCATTGCCTTTACCAACACTGGTTCTATTCTTAACACTGTTCTCCTTCGAGCTTTCATTCTGGGCGTTGGTTTCTACATGGGTTTGGTCGTCATGGGTGGGGTTGTCGTTCTGGGAGTGGATCGGCGAAGAGCTCTCAGCCATGGCCGAGGGATCGGGTGCGGGAGGGTCTACGTTAGGGTTACATGAGGGATCGAGGGTTTGCATTTGAAGTACACCAGAATCGCCGGCGGCGAAAAAAAGCGGAATCTTTTTCCGGACAAAAAACGAATAAATATGATTTTAACAATAATTATTGAACACGAACAAACTGCAAGAACGAAAGGTGAAGAAAAAGGGTCGCAATTAGATTATCATAATCATAATCACAATAAAAGGAAGCAAATTCTTGAAAATGCAGAAATGGGTTTTGGAGTGCGGTGAGATTTTCAAGTCCCACTGTTCGTAGAGAGAGAAAATTGTTGAAGGGGGGAAAGGAAGAAGAAAAGGGGACACAAACCAGAGGGAAGTTTGAGGAGAAATTGGGGTTTTGGCGATGGGTACTGGTGGAATTTGAAAATAAGTGTTTATAATGGGGTCGAGATGTAAAGTTTCAAAACTTGAGGGACTCGAATTTTGACCTAATAAAGATGGAGAGAAACTGGAGTCTGGTGTTTGCTGTCAATGGAGCTCTGAGTTGTGCTCTGAGTTGTGCTTAGGAGAAAGTGGAAAGGGAGTTTATATTTGTGCAGCATCTTGTGAAAAGTAAATTAGGTTGTGACAAAAGAGAGAATAAAAGATAAGAGGAAAAAATAACTAGAGAGAATATGCTGTGTATGTATGTAGGGTTTGAAGTTTTGAACCGAGAACTTCATGTTCGAATTCGTGTTCGTTTGATATATTCAAAATAGTAAACAAACTATTCACGAACATAATCTGTTGCAATTGCGAATATGTCCGCCCAACTGTTCATTTAATACCTACTGATAACAATAAAAATAAATACGGGCTCAACTTATTTAATAAACGAGCTTGATTAATTGTTCGAGCTCGACTTGTTTAAATAAACGAGCTCGTTAAGATTGAACTTTATCACATGTCGAACCAAGTTGTTGGTAAATAATCGATTTGAATAACCGTTTTAATTGGACCATGGATGCACTTTCATTTGAACATTTTATTTTGTTTGGTTATCTGAAAAAAGAAAAAAAAAAAACATGTCATTATATTTAATTTATTTTCACATAAGAGTCTCATCGGGATGTTATAAACTGGTGTAAGACTCAATAATTTTGAAACCCTACTTCTACCTAACATTAGAGGCTTCAACACTAAAGGAATCTAGTTAAGACGTGTTCCAAAATTATATGAAGCACAACAAGCTTATTTTCCAAAATGTTTGAAAGATGGAAATGACAATGGGATAAACAGAAGGTTGTTTTTACAATGTAAATACCAATATTGTTTTATGATGAAAAAAGTTTTCCATGTCACTGAAGAAGGAAAAAAAGGATTTTTGCCCAATTGGCACACCAAAAACTAGTGCATCGCAAATTGTCCTTGGACCAGATTCAACTAGTTCCACCATTAATAATCCTCTTGCTTCGAGTTTTGATGACCTGGAATATGTCGGGGAGGAGTCTCGGCGGAAAAACATCTAACGCTCAACTCAATAATCGCCCGTGAGAAAATATATAAATGGTAAGCTTATGTGTGTAAATATGCATTAAGAAATTAAGTAAAACATGATCACCCTTTATATACTAGGGTGTCTTGTTGCCAAAGTATAATTTTGACTAGGAAAGATATCTATTTTCCTTGTTTGTCATGCCTCTAGAATTTGAAACTCCTTAACGAGATACATTTTTCATCCTTAAAGGACTATCTTTTTTCTTACCATACGACACTTAGGTCCTTAGGTCGTCTGAACAATCTAGCAACCTATTTGTCATAAATTGTAATCAGGTGGTTACCACAACTTCTATCTTCACGACCTCCAGATCGTGAGGTCCCATCACATGTCTGAGTTCCTGATGGAGCCCGACTTTTGGCCTTCTAATCAAGTCGACATGTACCATGAGCTGCCTAAACGAGCTCCTTGACCAGGCCAAACAATGAAATCGAGAAACAACTTCTTTGGACCGATCTTATCAGAGCTAAACACTCAGGTCGGTCTACCGAGCTATTCTAGGTGCTACATGATAAGGGAAAAAATCACTTTTGACAACAGACTTGTACATTTTTTCACTTTTGTTACCCAAATTTTTAACTTAATCAATATTGGTCCTAACGTTTCACAAATTAGTCATATTCAATCCAAAATCGTTAAAAACTAATAATTGATACTTTCTGCAGCCGTCTATGTGTTGTACTTTAAAAAAAATCATATAGCATCTTGAAGCACTTGACTCAAACTATCCAACGGAATTTTTGTTTTCACCATACGATACCTTGAAGTTCGTTAAATATTTGTTAAAATTTTCAAAATGTTTTGGTAAAATGTATCTTAAAGTTTGACAAAGTGTTACGGAAGATCCCACTGTTGGCATTCCTGACGTTCTTGAAAGAAATATTTATAGAAAATCATTTTCTTGAGTATTCAACAGTGTCTCCCGATCATCAATCAAACCTCTAAATCACCAGCAATAAGCCAGCGAATTATCCAGTTATCTGATAAGCTGCTACCGTTAAGAAAATCAGAGCCTTCGATGACATATTTTCACATGTTGAAATACCCGACTGATAATCGAAAATAATCAATAGATTCTTAAAAAATGATTGTATAACCTATATTGTTCATAAAAATCTAAAAGTACGATCATCGGTAGAACTTGGTCAAACTTTAAGGCAGGCACATCTTACACAAAAAAAATTGAAAATTTTAATGACGATTTTGATGAACTTCGAAGTATCGTATGATGAAATCGAAGACGTCGTTGGATATTTTTTATTCGACAGCATCAAAGTGATATATAATTTGTTAAAATTCGTTACTGGAGGAGGAGGAGGAGGCAGACGCCAAGAGCAACCATAAGTTCTAACCGAAACGGGTGAACCAAAAATGATTAATTTTGAAATCTCTAGTGAACAGAACTGATTAAATTTTAACTGATTCATTTTAACTTCACCATCCCTACGGGACACGAAACCATATAAAACACAAGCCCAACACCATTTTCAAAGTTGGGCAGCAATCGGAATTGTAGGCTCTAAAGAAACTTAAACCACAGGATCCCATCCTTATATAACTTATATTGTCTAATGTCCTCTCACTTTACTGAGTGATGTTCAAATTAGCAGCAATGCTTTATGAATCAGCTTTTACTAGTACTTGTTTTTCATCTGTTACATCTTTGTTCACGTGTTTTACTTTCATAGCAGAATTGCAGTTACTTTTATTTTAATGCAACCAACAAATCAATCAATATCTGCAAATGTTGTACAAAATCTTGTTCTGTTTGTACAAGTGATGATGATGCTAAAAAACCTTCAATAGTTAGACAACAAAACTTTAACAATGACAAAAGACAAATGTTCACAAACAAGACAATACAAATCCTCATCAAATTTCACATAAAAATAATCATCACAATCAAACACAAAAATGAATTCAAAAACAGAAAAATCTCATTCGAGCCTGCTCCCGAACGAGGTGGGCTTGCCGAAGGACCTTGAGAGAAAATCGAGGCATTTTCACTCGAGCACGTGTAGTTACAACGACTTGGACGTACAATTCTGTACACACCATTGTTTGTAAGAAGATAAACATCCCGATTATTATCTTCTCCAAACGAGAAAATGTAGCTCAAAGAAGGAAGCGTGCTCCCAGGAGTGAACGTGCAGCGAATAGGCGAATCGTGCGCGCAATTAAAACTAATTTGGGTGCTATTGAATCTTCCGCTGTTTATTGGGCTTTCGGTCCCGGCCCATATAGCGCCCGCATAAAGATCAGCAAACAAGTATCTGCAAAAAACGAGCAATATCTATTTTCAGTAACAAAAACACAAAATGATTTGAAATAACTGATACTATTATTAATTTAGTACCTTCCATGCATGCAAGGATCAGCCATGGATCTATAGAAGTAGCCACCAGTGATCGATGCTGAACCTTCATTCGAGTTTACTTCAGAATGGTTATATCCCATAACAGGGAAAATCGGCCTTATTGAGGTGATTGAAGTATTTCCTCCAGGTGTCTGTGGAGGAGTATAATGGTACGGGCCTTCAAAGGCCCGCCACCCGTAATTTCCATTCTTGGTTATCAAATCCACCTCTTCGTATACATCCTGTTAAATAATCACATCAACTTAAGGTTAAAAGTTAAAACTTCGGTTTTGTAACCTCTAATCAGAATTTAAACAAAAAAGATAGTTTTTTTGTATGATCAAGAATCATTTTCCCAATGCCAAGGAAAATTATGTCGTCTAATTTTTTATCACCACCTGTCCTGTGTCTGCACATATAAAATACGAAGGCCTTGCAGAATCGAAGCTACACCGCCAAGGATTTCGTAGGCCTAAAGCCCATATTTCTCTCTGCAAGTCTTTATCGATTGTGTAAGGGTTATCATTAGGAATAGAATAGTTTCCCCACAAACCAGCTTCAGTATCACCTGAAAAACAAAATGTCCCAAATGCAAAATGTTCTTATTGCATTTTCAAGCTAAGAATAAAATTTAAAGCATAAATTTTCTATTAGCCATGTAACTATAAGTTTATCACTCACTCGGCAGATTATCAACGTCAAATCTCATGATCTTGCCAAGCAAAGATCTCTTGTTCTGAGCGAAATTATACGGGTCTCCCACACCTCCACCATCTCCCATCATGAAGTACATATAACCGTCTTCTGGCCCGAAAAGAATCTGGCCTCCATGGTGGGCCGTAAAAGGTAGGCCCATCGTAAATATTCTTCTCACCTCCAAAGGGTTAGCACTTGTAGCCTTACATTGTCAAAAGAACATATCAGATTAACTTNTGAATTTTGTCAGTTATGTATATACCGATGCAGGCCTTGACGAGCTACTACCATTAACCGTATACTCAGCCACAACACTTTGATACTGACAAGGCTGTGCCCCGTTATCTGGCCCGAGACTCGCAGGATCGCAGCCCACATCGGAATTGCACGCGCACCTGCCAGCACATCCAGGCCACTTGGCTTTGTCACAATTGAACGAAACGAAAAAACGACCATTCTCGACAAATCGTGGATGGAGCGCAATTCCCATCATACCAAACTGAGTATCGAAATGGACCTCATCCGACAAATCAAGAAAAGGGTTCGACTCGTCAATTCCCAAAACTCCACCCGAGCCCGTTTCTGGAATAGTCGCGAGCCAGATTTTTCCCTGCTGGTTAGAAAAAAAAGCCCGATTTGACCCGTCTGCATGGCCCACCATGTTTAGGTAAGACCCATTTCCGATTTTCTCTAAGCAAAGGCCACCTGGAGGAGTTGGGTTATTGGTGTTATTGTTGTTAAGACTGATTGGTGAGCCGGAAAAACATGGTGATGTGGCGTTTGGCGAGCCGCCAAACGCGGCGCAAAACTCGTCTTGAGTTCGCCAGGTGTCGGATAGTGTGGAGGAGTTGGAGCTTGCATGGGTTCGTAAAGTGGGAGCGAATGGGGAATTTGAAATGGAAATGTTGTGGCAAGTGTTCCATATTTGAGAACAAAAGCTGTTTGAGTTTGTTGGGTTCGAAGAGTTACAGAGCACGGGAAGTTGACGAGGGACAGAGTCGACTCTGAAAAGGTCGGCCGAAAACTGATCACATCTCTGTAAATAATAATGTGACACAATTAATTACTCATTACAAACCATAAAGTTAGAGACGAGTTATCAATATAGAGGAACAAAATCTTGATTTTATATATCGTGCATTTATCAGAAGACTGTTTTGCTTGTGTTAATCGAAAATAACAGAAAAGCTAGATTTCACTTGTCATCTAACACAATACATAATTAAAATTACAACAATACCAAGAATATCAGGCTCTCTAATTACATTGCATAAATGAGATCTCAATTGTGGTACAATAAACGAGCAATAATCTGAGATTCAATTGCAGAATGATGCGAATTACGCAGCACTGCTCAATGCAAGCAAAGTACTTTTTATCTTACCGAACAAAGGATAGATCTAACAAGAGAGGCACAGTTGGGATCAGAAATATTCATAGATAAGAATTGATTCCTCAGATGGAAATCATCGGAATTATTGCAGCAAACTGAGCCATTGTACGGACAGAACTGCAAAGGAGACCTCGGAGTAAAAGGTGCAGCTGCACAACAAGTTCGAAAAGGAGATGAGTACACAAATCAAAATCAACCCAACTCACAAACACACTATAACAGCAGTAACAAAATCACACACTTACTTGAATCAGTACATAAAGGCAGTGGAAAACAAGAGTCAAGAAACTGCAGCAAAATCAAGCAATGAATAATCCATACAAAATGATTGCCTCTCATAGTTCCCAGCACACCAAAAGTCCCAACAAGAGACTCAAACTCCCAATTTTTTTTTATTATTAATAAAAATGACAACTTTTTCAAGAACGCAGGGCAAGCCAAAAAAGGAGGGGGGGAAAATCATAGAGAAAACAAAAATCACAAGATACTCAAAAGGGACAGACAGAAGTTGGACAACAAAAAGCCAAACAGAACATTTTCAAGAACCCATGAGATGAAAGACACCCAAAACCCCCCACTTTTCAAACAAACGAAAAAATTGTCTCAGAAAATAAAAAGGCAAAACGATTTATATTCTTCACAGACCAATCAGACATGAACCCCCTTCATCTCGATTGGTCTTGTCTTCCTCAAAGAAACTAAAAAAACTAACAACTAAAAAGTCTAAAGCACAAAAAGCTCCGATCTTTATCCAGCTAAATTAAATAATTTCTTGAAAAGTTCCTGTCTTGTTCTCACACGAGCGTTTGACATTTTCCCTTGTGAACTGACATGGTGATTGGTGCCCCTCAACTTGCACAAAAGGCAGTTCACAAGGTTTGACTTCACACATCATTAATGGTGTAAAATAATGAAAATAATTGGGTAGTTGAGAAGAAAACTTGTATGCTTTCTTTCAGCTTTCTCCCCCGGATAAACAATTGAGGGACAGGGTTTTTGGATAGAAGTTGTTTTATTATTTGGGTGCATTTACTTTGTTCCACATGGATGATTTACAAATAGGACTTCTTTAAAGTTTAAACCTCAAAAGATTTTAGTCTTACTCTTACTATCTATATCTAACAAAAAGAGCTGAGTGATCGATTTTTTCAAGAAGCACGAGAGTGATTGAATTTTCTATAAAATCATATTACTCCATGATATGTGGTATTAGTAATCTATTTTGCCAATATAATGAATAACTATTTAAAATTAAAATCAAGTGTTACAAATATTTTATGAGTAAATTAAATGTGTATAATTGCCATAATATAATTCAATTAAAGTGATGTACTAAAGTTATAGTTTTGAATAAAAAGAGTATCAAATTGTTATGAATTTGAAAGTGTAAATACCATTTTAGGATTTTCTGTTTGTTGAGGAACCGAACTGAAAATCAAATAATTCTTATTTGGTTATAGTCCCAAACATCGAAAAAGTACGAGTAGATTTATGAAGAGGTGTTTTCTCCCTTTAAAAGCACCACCTTCATACTTCAGAAAAAACATATAGAAAATATATTCTATAATATACTACAATATTTATTATAAGGGTTCGATCGTTTGAAAGAGCATATCAGTCCAACGAGTTCGTTTAGAAAAACATAATACATGAGAATTCTTAATTGAATGAATTCAGGTACGCTTTCGCGCTGTTCGGTTTGATTCTTAATTGTTCAATATGCATGCTCTTGGGATAAAGCCAAGTTTATTTTCGCATAAGGTAAAATTCAACATCAAGCACATATATAGTTCTATATTTGTATATAGCTACAGTAAACATTTAGGTCGGCATTTTATTATGTACATGCATTTAAAGTGTTTCAAGTCCTATTTATGGAGCCATTTTATATATTAGCTACAATACTTTAGTGTACATGTGTCAACTTTATGAGGTATTAAGGGCACGTTTGTTTACTAAATAATCTGTTCAAAATGAGTTTTTTCTTATTAATCAGAGTTAATTTTGAAAAACGTGGTATTGTTAGTTAATAGGATTTTAATTATGTATTAAAATAATATCAAAAATAAAATTATTAAAATTGATTTGATGTAAAATTAGGAGATAAATGATTGAATATGTTAGGAAATTAAAATTATGTGAGTAAATGAATAGTGAATTAAAGTTGATGTGATGTGTAAAAATAATTGGTTTGTATTAATTAATTATATGAATAATATTAATGACAGTAAAATTGAATTAAAATTGAGTTAAATTTTAATTATAAATTAACGAGAGTGAAATAATTTATAAGCAAGCCTTCTAAATGTGATTTCTTAGTTGCATGTGATGTCCCACGGCTACTAACCAGTTAATAAAAAAGAATTTCATTAATGATAGGATGTACATCGAATTCCAAAATTATCCCGTTTCATTCCAACCATTATAAACTGTCACGTTAAAAAAAAAAACTGATACATATTCCAAAAATAAAATATATTCCTTTCTTCTCTATCTTTTCTTTCCATCTCCTTTTCCTTTTCGACACATTCTTCTTCTTCTTGTTCTTCTTCTTCACATTAATTCATAAGAAAAAAATTATACACACACAAAAAAAAGATCATAGATTATATACATACACAACAATTAAAAATATTAAAAAAACAACACAAAAAATTGCATTAAAAGAGCCAAACAAATATACACCTCCTTAGAATTACCATCCGAAACAAGGGAATAAACAACAATAAGAAACTCAACAGAAACATCACATACACCAAGAAGCAACAACAAATAAACCATCAGAAAACATAGTTGGTGATGATCGAAAACACGACTAAGGTTTTAAAGAAATCAGAATCAGTAAAAAAACTTAAAAATGACGTCTGAAAAAAAAAAAAAATCAAATCTCCACATATAATTCTCATATCTAAACATATACAAGACCCAAATCATTCATCGCTGCCATGATTGCATCTGAATTTGAAAAGTAAATAAATCTACCGAAGTTTTTTGAAAAAAATCGTAAATATTTATCTTTAACTCCTCATGAGATTAAATTAACCAAAAAAATCATGAAATAAAATAGGTCATCAACATAATATAATATCGGGCGTGTCAACCACTTGCCGCCAATCCCGCCTAGCCGCCCCTTTCATGAATAGAAACCGCAAGAACTTCCTGCGAACTCGTCAATCGCCGACACAAGCCTTTATACGCCGGTTGATTTTTTCAAGTTCGAAGACTCACCGTGAGTTACTTGCTTATCCCAGGTATGCGAAATGAAATTAAAAGAAATGATGAGGAAGGAAATTGATGTTTTTGGGAAATGAAGAAAAAAAAAGAAAAAAAAGAAAAAAAAGAAAAAGAAGAACGAGAATAAGATAAGGAAGGTATAAATAAAAGAGAAAAGGTAAAGGAACTGTCACAGCGGTTTAATCTGTGAACAAAATAAACAAAAAATAGAATATAAATAATATATTAAAAAATACAAAATGGTAATAAAATGGAGTATAAATGGAATACTCCAACAGGTGTATCAATTAAGTAATAATTTATTTTAAGAAGATAACCGGTGTCCTTATTTCGATGTGCCACTACCCTCATCGATAACTCCTACTTGCTCCGAGGTCGGTGGACCACTGGACCATATTGGCACATATCTGATTCAACTCTTTTAAATCATATGTCCTGAGCTATATCGTGGTATTTATGAGTATAGCTCTTTGTTATTTTATAGGTCAATTCTACTATACAAACGTTTTATGTGATGAGTTAGAAAGATTATTATAATATAAAATGAATAAAGTGTTCAAATAACATCACCTCTATATATTAATTCAAAATGTTTGATATTAAGTGGCAGGCTCACTCGTTTTGGAATCCTACATATCACAATTTATGCCCTCTATACATTAATTCAAAATGTGTTGAGTCTAATGGCAGGCTCACACGTTTTGGAATTATACATGTCACAATATTATGCTTTGTAAAAAATTTGGAAACAAAATTAGTTTGAAAAGTGCCATAAATAATTTTTCCATTATACATTATTGCCTCTCATCAATCTCTCTTTAATTACCAAATGTGTCTTAAATTTAAAGATCACACAAATATTTATTTCCTTATTTCATTTTACTAAGGATTTATCCCATTCATCATTATTTTTTATTTTTTAACTAAATATAAATCTTAACTAAACATGTCCCTTGTCTTAATTCCCATCAATTTTAGCCCGTATCTTAATTATCATCCCTTATCTTATTTTTCCAAGTTGATAAATTTTGGCCCATTCATCATATTTTTCTATTATCCAAGTTGATAAATTCTAAGTAGAAGTAATAATGTTATATACAATTTTTTTTTTTAAGTATTCGAAATAAAATATAAATGTATAGTAGTTTTTGTTTTATAAAAATTTGGTTTATTTATTTTGTATATACTTCTAATAACTAAACTCTTTTACTTTTTTTATTCAAATTATTTTTTCATTCACCCGAGTAGTACACAGGTGTCGTACTAGTGTTATTATTAAACATAAATAATAATACAATTTTTAAAAATTATCTAAAATTTAAAACAAATACTTCTATTTTTTTCTAAAAAACCAAAGAAAATTAAGTAGGTAACTTCACAATTTTCCAAATCTTCTGATTTCTGTACATATTATTTTTGCTAAATATAGGCACATAAAAAATACGAAAATGCTTTCAGTCATTTAGACAATATACCATCTGAAAATAATGTTGGTAAATAGCTTTTCTAACTATCACTTTTTTCAATAGATCAACAAAAATTTGAGCGGTTTCAGTTATTTAGCTGTTTGACTATATACCATCTGAAAATAATGTTTGGTAAATGTTTTTTGACCCACGAGGGGAGGGAAGTTCGTGAGATAGTTACCGAAACTACGATGTTCAGCATTGAAAGCCAAATATCCTAACTTCGGAGTCAGGTATTAAAAAGAGTCACAAGAAAGACTTGGCAAACGCACTATGACATCGAGGGGAAGAGGAGATGAAGATTGGGGTTCACCAGGCAAGAACGATAAGTCATCACAAAAAACCTGCTCTAGCGGCTTAGCACCGTCATACTTTCTTATCCCACCCATAAAAATAATATTTAATTTTTTCCATTCCAACTAATTATAGTAGTATAACTTAACAACTAATTTTACCAATTATTTTTCTAAAATCTGAAATATATATGGGCAACTACTTAAATACACTATCATATATTTCACTTCATCACATAATCTCCTAAAACAATATCTCAAAGTTGTACAAACATCCAAACATTTTGAGAAATCTAGTGAAAAAAAGTTTAAAAGTTACATAAACATCCAAAATATTTGAGAAATCTAGTGCAAAAAAATTTTAGGAACACTCAGACAGTAAGAAAAATCTAATAAAGTAAAAGGAGAAAAAACATTCTAAATGAATGATGTATTTAGTTACTTAGATGTTCATGAGAACTTTTAGAAATTGTTAATGTAAATTTTAGTTACTTATATGTAAATTTTAGTTACTTTGATTTTTTTTTTCAATTGTAATGAGATATATTGTAATTGCCTCACATTTAGATTTTTTAAAATAGTGATGACTTGTTATTAGCTTTGTTTATATGATGTGATCATATTTATTCAATTAAGAAATATTTTTATTTTATTATTATTTATATTTTTTTATATTTTAAATCTCTTCAATAAATATTTAAAATAATACTTGTTTTTATTTCCTAAATAATTATAAACTAGTACGTAACACGTGCGATGCACGGGATGTAAAATTTGGAAGAATAATATAATCTCACGTGCATTAGGATCGAAATTGAAATCATTAAAATACATAGGAACATCGTTGAATCATAAAAAGTTCGGTAACAATCATAAATTATTAAAAACCTCATTGTACACAACATTATGAGTTTGATTATTTGGTAACTCCTCATTATCACAAACTAATATTTTCAACCCCCTTCTATTATTTACACGCGAAGCAGCAACATATAATTGGCCGTGACTAAAAACAGGTTTCTTCAGGAAAAGACCAACGTGCGATAAAAAAAGAGTTTTTAAAAAAAGAGTTTTTAAAAATTAAAAAGTCAAGGCAATCAGTTCAGATTAATTAAAGGTCAAAGAATATTCGTTCCTTGAAATAAAGACGTGTGCTATCATTAACCAAATATCCAGTTATTGATATGGAGTGGTTACCAAAAAATAGAACGCATTAAGGACGCTTCATGGAAATATCAATGGGATAATGTCATAATAAATCGCTATACATTTTAACGATAAAAGCTCATATGGAATGATTTAATTAGATGTGTGAAAAAGACATAATTAATAAGAAGTGTGAAAAGGACATAATTAATGAGAAGTGTGAAAAGGACAAAAACTTACCGATTTTGAAAAATATTTAATGAAAATCCGACTTTGATCATAATTTGACCTACTATTTTGGATAAATGTTAATTCTTATTATATAAGTATAGATTCAACATAAATAAGAATGATAAATTATGATAATTGTACATATTAACCATCTAACTAAAAACAGCTAATTTTACCAAATATTTATTTTAGAAACCTATAACACAATCATGGTCAAAACAGCTAATTCAATCCGCTGGTCAAAACAGCTAATGCAATCCACTTACAGCTATTAACTGATTACCAAACAAAGCCAAAGTGAGAATCAAAGTATCAAACTGAAGGGTAGCTAGGCTTTCTTGCAATTATCACAAACGTTAGCTAGGTTTTCTTGCAATTATCACAAAACGTTCAAGTGGATATTTATAATTTAAACAAAGAAAAAAAAAAAGAGTTTGGTANAGAGAGAGAGAGAGAGAGAGAGAGAGAGAGAGAGAGTGCATTGAATTAGTCAGCAGGTTAGGATACAGTCAGTCAGTCAGTCAGACACAATCTCTTTAAAGTCTGGCTAACATCAAGCTGCCATCTTCATAAATTCATGCAAATAAACTTATGGATATAAAAGAAACAAGACAATGCAACGTGACGGAAATGTCGATTCTATCCATTGTACTTAACAGGAGAGTATGACTCTCGCAGTGAATAGAAAGCCTGCAAGAAGCTAAAATTTTAAGCACGAACGGGTATAAATCTATTAGAATAATGGTACGCCTAATTATTTTGAACTCCCGAGCCACCATACCAAAACTCATCGTTTAATCCCATTGCTTCCAATGATTTCTAGTGTTTGAGGTAGCTCAACTATCAAGCGCACCAAGTGCTTTCATGTCCTCAAGGAATGCCATATACGAGTCATCAATACTCGGTGGTTTTGGTGCAGAGGACGAGCTACTTATATCTTGCTTCACGATGGGTGAAGCTGATATAATAGGCTGGTTGGAAGGCAAAACTGTGGTAGAGGCTTTTGACTTCGGTTTTGGGAGGGCCGACTCCCTCCTCACCCGTACAGATGCAGGAACCTGCAAAAAAAAAAAAGACAAGGTTTCACTACTATTATGAGATTAGAAGATAGGGGATAATCAATTAGTTCATAAGTGCTGATTTTAGTATTGTGTGAGATTAAAAAAAAAAAACATGCTTTGTTTATTTACTAAGAGGTCTCACTCTTCATGCTTTGTTTACGAAAATAAACCCCGCTGGGGATAGTTAAGCTCATAAAATGAAGGGTTAACTAGAAACATGACCCTTGTGGTCTAACACAATTACAAGAAAAAACATAGCTTAGCTTAGGAAGTTACAAGTACCATCCTTGCTGACAGTTGCATCAATTTTGAAAAAGTGATGTATAAAAATTAGATGTCATCAGCACCATCACAACATCAATGGTTAAGGGTCTTGTGGCACTACATATGAGAGAATCAAAGTATCAAACTGAAGGGTAGCTAGGCTTTCTTGCAATTATCACAAAACGTTAGCTAGGTTTTCTTGCAATTATCACAAAACGTTCAAGTGGATATTTATAATTTAAACAAAGAAAAAAAAACGGAGTTTGGTAAATAAAAGCTGGAAAACCGGGTTACTTTAGCAATAACTCCAAAATATGCAATGCAGGAGCAGATAAACTCACCATCGCCGTAAGCTCCGGAGTATGCTGTGCCAGAGGCCTCTTTACAACAGTCGATGCAGCTGACTTGACATATGATGGCTTCGGAGGCACAAACGGTCGAGCCATGAGATCGTTCTGCGGAAAAGGAGGTGGGCCCGGTGGAAGTGGTGGCCTCATCATCAAAGGAGGTGGCCCAAAAGGCGGTGGTCTCGGAAGAAGTGGCATCACAACGCCAGGTGGCGCCACAGGTTGCTCGGCAATCCCAGGTGCAGACAATGAGGGCAACATATCGCTTGGAGGTCGAGGTGGGGGTGGAGGCAGAAAGCCCGGAATGCCATGAGGAAGTATATCGGGCTGCAAATTTGGGCCCACCGGCCCAGGTACTGGCGGCTGTTGCCTCATCTGTGGTGGGGGCGGAGGTGGTAAGGCCGCTTTCAGACTATCGTTGGCATCGGAGGAAGGTTTCGAGTCAGATTCGAAGGATGAGATGTCCGGCTGATTATTGCCCAATTTTGGGGGCTGGCCCACCAGTTGGGGAGGCGGAGGAAGATTTGCAGGCATCTAAGACAAGATAGCCATGAAACAGTCATCAGCTAAAAATTATATGCCAGGTGAATCAGGTTATGCAGATAATTGGGTATATAAATTACACTAGCTGGAGAAATTAAGCAAAATCAGTTCTCACTAAATTACACTTGCTGGAGGAATTGTGCAAAAATATATTCTCATCAATATTACAAATAACCCCCAAGATGCATATCTATAAAGGTCAAAAAAGAAAAATAAATCATAGACCTTAAGCGAACATCTATAAATGTCAATAAAATATAAGGGAGAACTACCGACTATAGTCGTCATTTGAACTATCCTCAGAATTGCAAAAAGGCTTCAGAAAATAAAAATAAAAGGTTTTGCTTGGCTTAATTTTAAGAGGGATTTGTAATATATCAATAACTGCAACGGGATTTATGAAACTTCATCACGAAGATAAAAATGAGATCTAACGAAAGTTGAATGTTCTTTTTTCTTGTAACAATCGAAACATCTTTTTTTGTTTATGTAATTACCCAAAACTCGGGGTAGTTTTTGTGAATGTTCCTAAGATATGGTAAGATCATTTGTAATTAAGCTGACAGATAGTTTTCCTAATTATATTTGCAGTTATGGAAGTACATATTCAAAAGAAAAACAAATACCTGAATCGAGTCCCTGGATGGTGGTTCATCTGTATTTGCAGGTTTCTCACCATTAAAAGTACCAGGTGGAGGTGGCTGGGAGGATTGGTGGATGGGCAGAGGTGGAGGAAGTGGGGGACGAGCAGCAAGTAGTTCTTTAGGCGGTGGGCCCGGAGGTGGAGGCGGGGGAGGCAATGGCGGCAGAGGTAATGAATTATTATTACCGGCCACTGGTGGATTTGGAGGCATTGGTGGTGGAGGCGGCAAAGGCAATGACACGGGCAAAGTAGAGCCGTCCCCAGAATCTAAGCCTCCACTCGACAAAGGAGGCAGTGGAGGTGGACCAGGTGGTAATGGGGGCATAGGCAAAGTAGTATCCTCCAATTCCGATTTTGATGATGATGCAACGTTACTGCTGGAAGTTTCTGGTAAGGGTATTCTAGGTCCTGGAAAAAAAAAAACAAAAAAAAACCAAGGTGAATAAATATAACAAGGCATATCTTTTTGGAATATGGAATTGAAAAGGATTAATGAAACCTATTGATGACTTGAACATTGGAGGTTTTCCAGGTGGTGGAGCTCCAGAAGGATTCAGAGTGGGGTGATAATAGACTGAGTCCTGCATGGTATAAATTGTTGAAAGTGTATTGACAGATGAGTCGAGTTAAATATAATGAAAATATCAAAGTTGAGATGAATTTACTTCAGGGCTGGGATTGTTGACTCTTTCTTCTTCTTCTGCAGTACCTCGCCTCCTCACAGGTCCCAAATGACTGCAGAAAGGGTAATACCACTGAACTTTAGAATTCACAATTTAGTATGAGCATCCATACCTCAATGGAGTATAGATAATGCATCTAATTTACGGTAGAACCAGGTTAGGCAGCTTCACCTGAACATAACTGGTGCTTCACCCTTTTCTTTCATTTTATCTTCATATTCCTTTACCACACAACGAAAGTAGACTGTTAGCAATATCATAATATAAAATTGAGAAAAAAAAAATAGAAAATGCTTAGATAATCATGAATCGTTTGTCTATTAATTATAGTATCTCCTTCAAAGTAATTGACGCCTATCAGCAACGACAACTATGAAAGGCCTAGGATGTGTTATCTAAAAAATCTAAAAACATAATTCCCAAAAATATATCTCCAAATGGCCCCTAACAGGCCTTACTGAAGATAAAACATGAAAGGATTCACCATGGCACATCTGCCTCTCACTTGCCTTCCCAGTGTGCGCCGACTTTCAACTGAGTAGATGCTATTTTTGATAAGATAAGTTTGCTAAATACAATTTTTTTAGCAATGAGTCTTACAAGTTAATAACTGGTGGAAGGAAATAAAATCTTCAGTTACTATGTTAATAAGATATTCAAATGGTTTAAATTAAGCAATTACCTTCCGCTTCTTCATCACAAGATTTAGCGTATCCTCAAGTTGTCTCTTTTTGTGTTTTCTTGCTTTGTCCAGAGCACCATCTGCCTCTGCAAGGATTAACGAAACGAAGATAAAGATGCAAGCCCATCTATGCACACACATACAATGAAGAAGTGAGTCATATATTTAAGAACAAAATTAGTTGAAGTGACTGAATACAATTCATATCAGAAAACACGACAGCAGTTTAGAAGTTATCTGAAACCTAGATATAGAAGTGCCTAGTAACAGGAAGGGTAAATCTTAAAGAGTTAACTTTAACCTAAAAATTATGGAAACATTATACAGCTGCGTCTGCAGTCTATCATAATCAAAACTCACATGCCCGCTGGTTTCTTTTTCAATACTAAAGAACAGAAGAGCAAGACTATGAAGATGTACGTACTGATGATGAAAAATATAAATCCCCCAGCCCAAGTTCCAGCCCTTACCCCCTCCTACTAAGGAGCATGAATTCAATAAAAAACTGTTAGCTACAAGTTTTCCTCTATCATTCAAAATTTGCCTTCTCATGATACTTATTATCACCAATCATCAGTGCGCCCTATAAGAGGGTAGAATAGCAAAGTTCAATTAGCTGACCCACAGTCTGAATGCTTTATATGCTGCACCACGTACCAAGTAGTTACCATCTACACAAAATAAATGGTTTATCTGATTCATTGGAACTTACTCATTGCTTCCAATTTCTGAATTTGGTCTTTCAATGTATCGGGATCCTTTTTCAAGATTCCAACCTCCCTCACCTTCTTCCTCTCCTTCTTATTCTGAAAAAATGATATTACACCCATTTCAGAAGCTTTAGATTGAACAACAATACTTCACATACTGCTGCTAACCATCTAAATCTTTCAACGACAGCAATCAAATAGCATAATTTGCTCACATTTTCACATTTTCATACAAGACAGCTTTGAAGCAGACAAACAATTAAAAACAAACAAATAAATAAACCCTGATAATCAGCTTCACTAAATGCCAAGAGCCAATACATGCCCAATTTTGACTTCAGCGGGAAAACACTCCACGGGGAAAAACTCAAACTTCAAAACCAAAATGCATGCACATAGATAAGTCCTAAACAATCCACATAATGAACCAAGATACTGCTGCTAACCATCTGAATCTTTCAATGGCGATTAATCGGATTGCATAAATTTGTTGTTTTCTATGCAGCAATTTGCTCAATTTTTCATATGAAACATCTTTGAAACAGCCAAAACAAACATTAATAAAAAAATGACAATGAGCTTCACCAAACCAAATGAGTTAGTAAATGCTGTATATAGATAAGCGAAATCCGACACCAAAAAAATAAAAAAATCCAATTGCACAAGCAATCCTATATGATCCACATAATAAACCAAAATACACAAACGCAAACTGATACTCATCAGAAGAAGAAAAAATTTATGCAAGTTTTACCCGCTTCAATTCCTTTTTGCGGAGCTCCTTGCGGTAGGCATCGGTAGGGTTCATGGTTTTACCACCCTTCGTCGTCTTCACCATTGTGACGGCTTTTCAATGATTTGATATCCAATTTCGCTTTCCCGAGTTTTTTTCCTTCTATTGTCCCTCGCGAGGAGCTTCAAACGACGTCGTGCGCGAGCGATGTTGCCTCTGGGATTCGATTGTTTTTGCAGAGGGCTGTGCGGAGGACGGTGTCGGGATAGTGTGATTGATTTGGGGGATTCGATATTGTGTGGTTTCGGGTCAGGGTTCTAGTCAGGGTTCTAACGGGTAGCGGTTTTGTCTAATCGGATTCGTAAAATGGGAAAATTGCCTACATTTGTTTGGTTACTTCAAAACTACAACTATTTTGCATTTTATGTTGATGCTTTAGTGCAATAAAATATATTGTTGATATCCGAGTTGGAAAATAGGGATCCCGAATAAAAACAACTTAGCAGATAATAAAAATCCCTAAAAGCAGAGCTTCTAGGTCGGCTCCCCTAGACCCAACATCCAGGTCGGCACCCTGTGTTGTGCGAATTTATCTTTAATATTGTAGTATTTTATGTTTAGGTTTTTATAGGATTTATCTCTTCTATTCGGTATATCATGTTCAATTTGAGCTCATATTTAGTCTCAAGTTGTGTTTGATGTCAGTTAACATCAGACCTTATAATTACTTTCGTTTTTTAGATTTATAAAATTGTTATCGTTGAGAAAAATTATTTTTACAACTTACACGTCAATGGTTAAAAATGTTAAAAAAAATATATATAAATACCTTTACAACTTAAACACATCAAATGGTAAAAAAAATTAATGTAAGATAAAAATTTTAAATATAAGTCAACGGATTTGTGTTATAAGGAGCGTGTAAACCACGTTCCTTCAAAATGTTTGTACAAGCATTCAGAGCAAAAAGGATATTGTGTGACGATGTCCACGCTACGTCAAAAGAACCATCTCGTTGTCCTAATCGGACGTACCAAATATCTGCAAACATGTCACCGTCCTATTGGTCCCCCAAACCCTCACATTCAACGAGCCAAACAGAACAAACAAAAAAAAAAAACATGAGGCTATGGCGCCATACACCACGATAGGTACAACGTCCAAATCACAACTTTATTTTTTCAAACATTTTTTCTAATAATAAAAAAATCAGTTCAAAATTGCTGTTTTACTTTCACACAGATGAGACGCAGCCATTAAATTCGAGCTGAACCTTGCAATGGTGGAGCTTCCCCCTTCCCTCGCTGTTGACGAGAGGTGTCGGCGGCGGCTGCGGCGGCGCGTCGATTAATGGCCAGCGAGGAGTTCGGGAAGGAGGAGGAGGAGGAATGGCCGGCCGTGACCTCGGTCTCCGGAGCTAGGCTATCTGATGCGCCGGTGCTTTTCTTCGTCACCACTCACAAAGCTTTCCGGGCGGAGCTCGCGTCTGTCCGCCGGGAGGCGGCGCAGGCCGCCGGTAGCGGGGACGCGCGCCGGGAATTCGTGGCTGAGCTCGGTCGGAGGTTGGAGTTCCTGAAGCTTGTTTATAGTTATCACTCTGCAGCTGAGGATGAGGTTAGGTTTACTTGGAAATTAATGGATCGTTTTTATTTATGGAATTGCTGTCTTCCTGAAATTGAGCTCAAATCCTGTAGTTTGAAGTGTTTGGTTTGTTGGTTGGTCGGTGGTTTTCTTATAACTCAATTAACAAATATTTTTAGGCTATCAACAACCATTTGTGGAATTTCACTGTATAGGTTTTTGGGCAACTGAGCTGTTAAACTAAACGAGCTGCTCGTGAGCTCGGCTCGGCTCTTCTACTTTGATAAACAAACTGAGCTTGAGCTCATTTAGTTCGGCTCGGCTCCTTAGAATTGACGTATAGTTTTTTCACAAAATTTCCTGAACTTTTATCATATATCACCTCGTTAACTTAACAAGTTTAGATCGGCTCGGTAACAGCTGTATGGACAAGTCAAAAAATGAACTTGAAATTTCATTTTGTACCCTTGGTGATAATGATTTAGAAGTTTACAAAACTTAATTTGTTAATCTGACAGGTGGTCTTTCTAGCATTAGATGCAATAGTAAAGAACGTGGTGCCGACGTATGCTCTGGAACACAAGTCTATTGATGATACCTTCAGCTCCATCTTCCATCAATTGGATCTTTTAATGAATGAAGATGATGATACTCCTCAAATGTTGCGAGACCTTCTTTTTTCTATTGGCACTGTCCAGACAATGATTTGTCAGCATATGCATAAAGAAGAGGAACAGGTACCTACCTAGCAAATACGTTGACTATTTTGTTTGTTGTTATCCCTGTAGGATCAAGCTCATAAACTTATTATTCTAATAGAACAAGTTGATATAACTTTTTCCTTAGTCCAAATAATATATTTTAAGGCTCTTATGTATAATAGTCCAAGTTCTCTGAAGTCCTTATTTAATCCCCAAAATGTTGTAATTACTTTATCAGAGAGGTGAGTTCTAAAATGCATTTTAACTAAACACTCGAACCTATGTCAAAAAACATGACCAAGAAATCTGTTTAATATCAAGCTCAAACTGTAGTTCAACAAGTTTGGTTTTAATTTTCTTTGCTGTTAAATGAAGTATAGCACAAATAATTTGCTTGTGTGGGATAGGTTACATTACTAGAAAAAACTATTGGCACTTGCTCTTGCTGCCTGATTACTTGCCCAAATATCCAGTCCAATTAAACTGAGGTTTCTTTCCTTTTATATTCTATTGAATGTTCGTTTAAATGCAGGTTTTTCCTTCACTTATAGAGCATTTTACTTCCGAAGAACAGTCTAAGCTTGTCCGGCAGTACATGTGCAGTGTTCCCATGATACTGCTAGAGGAGTTTATTTCATGGATGACTATTTTTCTTACCTCAGAAGAAAAACAAGATGTTCTGGACTGCATAGAGCTTATCATACCTAAAGAAACAAAACTTCAAGAGGTAAGCTCTAAGTTAAAAGTTTGAACCTATGAATTTAATTTGTCGAGTTAATTGTTGTGTGATTTTGTAGGTAGTTGCTTCCTGGATTCAGCATGAGGGGAGACCTTCTTCTGAGATCAATAATAGATATGGAAAAGGGTACCAACTGTTAAATGGACTGTCTGGTTCCAAGGGTATCGTTGAATTTTATCCACCTCCGTTTGGCTGTGAACAGCAAGAACAACTCAAGAGTGCATGTTCACTGGAATCAAGTGGTTTTGAGGGCCCCATCAAGGGCATCTATATTTGGCATGCTACTCTCACTGGAGGTTTCAATCAAATTATCAAGGAATTATATCAAATAAGAAGTTCAAACTGCCTCTCAAGCTTATCATCAGTCATTTTTCACATAAAATTTATTGCCGATGTCCTGGTCTTCTACAGGTAACCACCATGATTGAAGAATCATTCTACTTTAAATACTATATAAATTGAGGTTGAATTATACTTTATGTTCTTATAATGATGCAATGGCTTTCTCTTGTATCCAGTCATCAGGTCTAGAAATGGTTCCATAACTGAGATGGATAAGATGCCTATAATGGAATGATATACCACTTTACATTGTCATTAACCATGGCCGGGGAACACTAACAGACACCATATGTTTGGGCATGGATGATGCATCCTAATTCTTTACTTATGTGCATCGCGAAAATGCGGCTTCTGAAAACTTATGTGTGTCACATTTGATGCCTGTTGATATTTTGATCTGTCTTTTGGTTGCAGCAACTCTTTGGAAAATTTTGTTCACCAATTACTAAGGCTTCTTGCCAAGAACACCCCTTCCTTTTGCACTCCACTCATTGATGAATACCAGATCAAAGGTCTTCAATGGTTGCTGTTTCGTGAACATCAAGGTTCAGAACAGCAAAGAAGCTTCATAGAGCTGCTTTGTCAGGAGCTGGAATCTCTCGTGGAGGGGCTTGCCAAGGACCTGATTTTTCTTGACACAGAGGTAGAATTTGCAATTTTTTCTCCAGATTAAAAAAAATAAATAAATCAGAAACAGTTTAAATAAGCATAATTAGTAAGCTGCATGTTCACTGCTACCCCAATGTCAAGTACAGTTGTCTACAAAACTAACTACACTAAAATTGGATGTTGCATAAATATTGAAATGCATTTCCCGGATTTTCAACACAATCCAAACTATGACACCAATTAGATGACTGTATAATTGATTTCTCAAAAAATGTTCCCATCATAGTCTGTTCAACAATATATGTGAGAATTATGTAGTTATTCATTTCTAAGAGATTACATCGTCTTTATTTTTTCGACACTCACATTTTCATCCACATGCGAATGCATGCATATTCGTTTTTTTTTTTTCTTTTTCTTGTTAGCTTTTTATCTATTAGAAGTTAGGTTGTTGACTTAGTAACTTTGTAATTCGGTTTCTTCCAGGTTTTTCCATCCATTAATGAGAGCTGTGCCCATGAAATGCAGCTATGGTTAATATACACAACTCTTCACACGATGCCTCTTGGATTGCTAAACTGCACTATCACTTGGTTTTCAGCTCACTTAAGTGATACCCAGTCCAATGCAATCCTGAAATGCTTGAAACTGGGATGTCCTTCGGTAAATAAGTCTTTTACCTCTCTACTACATGAATGGGTTCATATAGGCTGTTCAGGAAAAATATCCACAGAAAAATTCAGACAAACTTTGGAAGAGACATTTAATGGTAGAAGCTTTTACTTGACCAAGCAAAATGAGCTCGAAATAAACTCAGCAGTAATGATGAAGAAAAGTGTAGATACACCCTCACCTTCTGATTCTGTAAGTACTAATGAACATGATATATCTTCTCCTAGTGGCATGAACCTTCACAAATTCTTCTCCCAAATGTTTAAAAGACCACCACCCCTGCAACAGAATCTTGTAACTTTTCAGACTCTTGAGTCCAGACCAATGAACCTGGTCTTCTATATACATAGAGCTCTCATTAAAGAAATGGAGTGTCTCATCAGCTTATCTGCCAAGCTTGCGACAAATTTTGGAGTTCTTGCCGAGTTTAAGAACCGGTTCGGAGTTCTCAGTAAATTCTATCAACTTCACAGCAACTCGGAAGATGAAATTGCATTTCCCGCTCTGGAATCAAAGGGAGCACTTAAAAACATAAGTCGTTCCTACTGCATCGACCATAAGTTGGACTCTATACATTTCAGGAGAACTTCCTTGATCCTGAATCAAATATCTGAACTGCCTGATAATGAGGCGGGTAGTGAAACTAGTGAAAAGAAGTATCAGTTGTGTTTAAAGCTCCATGAAACATGCTTGTCCATGCATAAAGTGCTATCCGACCATATCCACCATGAAGAAGTTGAAATTTTTCCATTGTTCAGAGGATGCTTCTCGACTGACGAAGAAGAAAAAGTTGTGGGCCACATGCTTGGGATGACGGGAGCCGAAATTCTGCAAGAAAAGATTCCCTGGTTAATGGCACATCTGAACTTTGAAGAGCAGAATACCGTGATTTCTTTATGGCTGAAGGTTGCGAGATATACAAAGTTTGATGAATGGCTTCATGAGTGGTGGGATGGTATGACAAGATATAATAACATATCTGAAGCGGAAAAGAGATCAGGGCCTTCTCCTTCATTGGCTGCTGACCCTTTGGGAGTTGTTTTGAGGTATCTATCAACGGATGACATTCGAAGTCTAGAAGGTGGTCATGATAACAGGACACAAAAGGATTTTGCCTCTGTCGATGGTAGGCTTTCTGGAGCTTGCAATACTGATGAATCAAAGTTTGTCAATGGAGGTCATGTATGCCCACCTGAAGGTATAAGTCAAAATCAGGGTGAGGTTGATGAGAAGAGATCTAAGGAAACAAGTGAGAGCTGCCAACAATGTCAGAAGTTAGGCCACAAAGAGCACCCTCTCGGTATGGATCAGGAGGTTCTTGAAGCTATGATAAGAAGAGTATCTTGTGACTCGAGTTTAGATCTCCAGAAAAAATCGTATATAATCCAGAATTTGCTAATGAGGTAACATGAAACATAGTACTTCAATTCAATTTTAAATATTCTGTTGAGGTCTATAAAATTCTGAAGGAAACTACTAGGTTACTATATCGGTAAATTCATAATTCAAGTAGAGGTAATGATATTAATTTTCTTGTCTTATGAATGATAGCGCTGATTCATTTCCTTAAGTGTAGTTAATTAGTCTCTCGGCTGTCATTTGTTGTTTATGAATGCCTGTCCTTAGAATTGACACCATATTTTTTTTTTCTTAATTACAGTCGTTGGCTTATAAAGCAAAAGATGTCTCATGAGGAGGCTTCTGTGGCAATTCACGAGGGAGAAATTCCAGGTCAAAGTCCATCTTATCGAGATTCTCTCAAGTTAACTTTTGGCTGCGTGCATTATAAGAGGAATTGTAAGCTTTTTGCTCCATGCTGCAATAAGCTTTACACATGCATACGTTGCCATGATGACCTGGCTGATCATTCCGTTGACCGGTTAGTCAGACTTTCATGAATTTAGGTTGCTGCTCCAATAATGTGTTACATTCATTTCTTTTGATATGCATACCCATTCTTGATATTATTTCTGCAGAAAAACTATAACAGAAATGATGTGCATGAAATGCTTGGTAATTCAGCCAATAGGACCGACATGTATGACCAAATCTTGCAATGGTTTCTCTATGGGGAGATACTCCTGCAGGATCTGCAAGTTGTTCGATGATGAACGGTTAGTTGATCACGTTGATCAGTTTTTTGAATTATTAGCATATTGTCCTCGCAGCATCATGCTATTAGCTAGTGATGGATACAAAGGCTCTTTAGATTTAATGTTTTAAGTTGCTGAAGTATCTGACAAAGAAAATTTGACAGGCAAATATACCATTGCCCTTACTGCAATCTGTGCCGAGTTGGGAAAGGTCTGGGCATTGATTACTTCCACTGCATGAAGTGCAATGCATGTATGTCAAGGGCTCTACTTGTGCATGTATGTAGAGAAAAATGCCTTGAGGATAACTGCCCGATTTGCCATGAGTACATCTTCACGTCGAACTCTCCTGTGAAGGCACTACCATGTGGGCATTTAATGCATTCATCTTGTTTTAAGGTATCTCGTCTTTTAGATTTTTATCTTCACCAGATTTCATAAGATAAAAGGTTGAATTATTGACATGATTTTTTTCTTTTATCCTGCTATTTAGGACTACACTTTTTCACACTACATTTGCCCAATCTGTAGCAAGTCACTAGGCGACATGCAGGTTAGTTCATATCCTTTTACGTAATATGTTCATCAGCTAACAGCTCCAGTCTTTCTTTGTTAAGTTGACATGCTATTTCTATATTTGTGATTGCAAGTGCATGTTCATTTCAATCTTCACCAGCAAATATTATTTATATACGGTTGACGAGCCTCAGGTTTACTCATCATATGATCTGATAAAGGCTTCCACCGTTATAAGCTCATTCTATCTAATGAACATTTTTTCGCAATTTCTCTGATGTTAGCTGCCCCTATCTACACCTGTTCAGCAGCTTATTATTATTATTATTTTTATCTGAGAGATGTTATCAACATCATCAACCATAGTACATTTTCCAATTTCAAAATTGATACATAAGGATCACTCATAGAATGCAGCTACTCTCAGTAAAGAATCAATACATCTTAACACGAAGCATGTGAAACAAATGTTCAACATGATTAAAACATTGGATCAAGTGAATGAGCAGGATTATCTGCTAAAAGAGTTCATGAAATCCGAATGTTACATGTTCAGGCTTTAACAAAAGTGATAGAAGTAAGTTAGATTCAGCTTTATGAGAGCAAAACATTAGTGGATGCACTTTGAATGATTCACAAAGTATCACAAAATCAACTAGAATTTTTTCTAGTCATTCTTTGCTGTTAACATTGTTTAGTTTTGTGTACCAAGTTAAAAACTATTTATCTCATTTTGCTTGTCTTTTTAGCCATTTTGTTTGTGTATCCTGTGTAACCTTAAAAACTGCAGAGGCATTAATCAGAAACTTTCGTACTTGCAACTCGAGTCCCCTATGTATAATAATTGTGCTTATGGTTTAAAGAAAAATAAGTATAAAACTGCCACCTATTCAGGTGTACTTCGGAATGTTAGATGCTTTGTTAGCTGAAGAGAAAACTCCAGCGGAGCACGCTGGCCAGACTCAGGTACTATGTGCTATCTACGCAACATTATTTGTGATCTATAGCTACGTTCCAAATTGTTTGTACAATGGATATGCAGATTATATTATGCAATGACTGCGAGAAAAGAGGAACTGCCTCTTTTCACTGGCTTTACCACAAGTGCCTGTATTGCGGTTCGTACAACACAAGGCTATTGTGAACCAAATCCTTGGCAAGTTTGTATTTCCTGAAATTATACCACAAGCTTATTCATATATGATTTATGCAATTGACAAGAAAGAGTAGCACTATTCAGTAGATGAAACTTAGTTTTAGCTAATTATCACCATTCTTTTGTTAAGGAGATAGGCTTTGTAAATTAGATACATTTTCAGGTTTATCACGGTCAATCTGTCAATATAGTAATTGTATGAATCATGCTAGAAAAGATTATAGGACATCTGTGATTATTAATTTAAGATACGAAGGGTGCCATTTGCTTTGTATATGTAAGCTCTACTATCCTATTCCCTCTGATCTGCTACATTATTCTTCTGCCATGATAACTGAATACTGTTATTCATTTATGTCTTTTCCTTTTCGTTTTATTGTTTCTGAATATTCCAAAATAATTCGTTCCAGTTTTGTTACATTAGTGTCTTACATATGCTTTGGTGATCCCAAAGTATTTCTGAATCAACAAGTGTGTTCCAGTTAACTTTAAGATTCATGTCACACGTCATCTTGCACGTGTAAGAACTGGTGATCAATAGACGGAAAATGAGTAGACAGAATGATATTATTTGCCACAGTCACAATTGAATATATTTCTTCCCTTTAGCAGACCCTCGAAACAAACATTTGGTTTATGTTGTAGTTCATTTAATATGAAACTTGCAAATGTAGGAAAATAGGTATCGAGAAACAATCATGTACTAGGCTATTGACAGGTACTCTAAGAAGCTGATAACAAGAAAGCAAAAACTGGATATAAGTAGGCCGAGCCACCTCACTTGTTGAGAAATCTCTTCTGATCCGGTTTTAACTAATGGACGCTTGTAAGGCTAAAATAAGCTGCGGCACTCTTGAGTTCCTTCTCTGGCATTAGCTCCGTAGAATGCTTTGAATCTTTGAATGGTGATTCCAAACTGCATAAGTGAGCCTTCAGTTTTAGTCTATCTTCACACTTCTAGAATTTATCAATGTGTACTAGTGGTTGGGAAAAAAACAAACCGAATTTTCCTGTANAATTTTCCTGTAATACATTAACACACACAAAAAAAAAATAAAAAAATAATAATAAAAAAAGATTAAGGTGTACCTGGATTCATACACTTCCTTGCAGCCTATATATGACTGTGTCTCATCAATGTTGTCAAAAAATGAATGCATCTCTTCTTGTGGGACTGTCACAGGCACAGGCATATTCGTAGTTGTTTGAGATTGCACGATAACCGAAGAATCACCGTTGTTCATGTTGTCATAGTTACGCATTTGTTGAATAAACAAATTAGAATCAACATCATTCTTCTCTTTCTCCTCCAAATTCCGGTCACAATTGAAATAACCGGCATGTGATGATGGATTAATAATACCTAACTGTACTTGCGATGACGGGTAACTATAATCATTCGTGCCGCCAGCTTGGCGTTGTTGCTGTTGTTGTTGACGGTAATAGACGAGCTGCTGGAGAAGAACCTGAAGCTCCTCCTCGGCCACTTGAATTTGATAGCCGAGGTTTTGTATCTCGACTAAGCACCCGTAAACTGGGTACTTCTCTCGCATGGCGGCGTGGAATTTAATAGACTTTACGGCCATGACTTGTTCGTGTGGGCCCAGATTCTTGAGCAAATTCTGCACGTGCTTGACTCCGAAAAGTCGGTGAACGTTCTGGAAAACTCTCGACTGGTCGGCAGGAAAGAATGGTGCGAGAATGCAGTCGGGGTTGCACCGCCGCCTCTGGTGCTTGCAGGCGGCGCAAGCCTGGCCGGAGCCGCTCTTGAGAGTCATCTCGAGGCCCGGCATAATTTTATTTTTTTTTTTTAAAAAAAAAAGAAGATTGAAATGAAATTCAAGATCAAATAGAAAGGAACAAATATGTTGGGGGAAAGAGAAGTGTTTTTTTGAGTGTAGATGATCAGATGGGAATTGGGAAGTGTTATTTTATGTGGAAAATGGTGAATGGGAAAAAAGAGTGTGAAAAGAATTGGTAAAAACATGGGCGGAAATGAAGGGAAATTTCTCTTTGAAATTCAAGACCGTTAGGGACGTGGCAGAGTCCTATTTTGCTAGAGTTTCCGATTTTTGGGAGTACGGTTTCTCCTTTATTTGTTCATGGCTGTCTACATAGATAAATAGATAAATGAGAAAAAGAAAAGAGTAAATAATAGGGAGAAGAATAAAAAAATCATTTTAAAATTACTAATGCTTGTTCACTAAGCTAGTAAACTACAAATGATTAGCGTTAGGCAGCTCACATGTTTGATTATTTAATTGTTTAATTAACTTTGGTGGTCAATTTTTTTAAGTTTGGTCCATTGTCACATTGTTTTTTAACTTAAAGATAAGATTAGCTTCTAACTAAAATTATTTAAATTTTATCTAGAATTTGTTGCAACCTGAGCTAAAAAATCTTTAAGGATGATCTTCCACATGTTGTATTTTAAGTTGAATCATCCATAAAAAAAAAAAATAAAAAAAATTGAGATCTGAACTCCCGAACTTGCAAATTCTTGTTTTATTCTACTAGATTAATGACACTTATATAATTGTTTATGAATACGTGAATGAAGAATACTCTAATACCAAAAAACTTCATTTGATATTTATTATTTACAGAAGGATTGAGAAAAAGATATTTAAATCATAATTTGAGTTTCATATTCATGGTTACGTGATACTTTCAACTTTCAAGTACATCACAATGTACTGTACGCGTACGGAACACTATTCTTATGGCGAAAACTTAGGCAGTTATCATAAAGTGTTGTCTGTGTTTAAAATTTAAAACAAACTTACGGGAATTTTGGGTTTTCGTTGGTGTGGTTAGCCACCTATTTAAGAATATTTTTTTTTTCTTTTCAGTAAATCATTTTTCTTTGTGCAAGAAAAAGCTGTCAATATGCCAAAGGACAGTTCCTAGGACCAAAACATAGCATAAATCATTTTTCTTTGTCATATATTTTTTAGACAAAAAGTATATGAATATATTATGAAATATTATACTTTTATTTATGTTATAAAGAGAATCTCGCGTTTTTTTTCATAATTTAATTTCAAAATATACATATAATGTTGAAAAAGTAAAAATGTGCACCTAGGCCTACATAATGACAAATTTCATCAATATGTATAGTGATTAAGAATATCCCTTGTATATAATTTCATAATGCATTAAGCCTAATTATTGACAGTTTCTCATGCTTCGTAATCTTATGTGGCAAAATATTATACTTTGAAATATTACTCGAATAAAAATAACTAATTTTTTATGCTAAATAATTTAGGTTCAAATTGTCATATATATACACATATTTAATATATTTAAACTATTCCATATAATTCTATTTATTATCTTTTTTATATAATGTGCACATGGTCTTTTTTTTTCCAAACGATAAATATATTAATAACTAAAAAACTCAACCGAGTACAATAGGAGTGCCAACTGACACACAGGACCCAGAAAAACTGGACCTACCCTCTCGAAAGCATATCTGTGTCCGAGAGGTACAACCTCCATCAAGAAGTCACCCGCACACACAAAAGACCTACTTCCGTAAAGGAGACTGGAACTCCATAAAGGAGACTGGATGTCAGACGCAGCTGGACTTCTACGCACTACAAAAATAAAAGAGAAAAAACGCACACCTAATGTACAAATAAACTAGTACCTCCCCTACACCTAACAGACTCGATGCCTAACCACCCGGGACCACACACGATCCACACCCACTAGCAAAGATATCCAACAAAACCACAAACCGGAACCTCAAGCCCGAAAATTGCGGCTACTCGTGCCGCCTAGACGGATCTGAAGAAGAGACTGCTCTCGGTTCAGATCTGAACTTCCGAAGAACATCCACGCTCGGGGGAAGAGAGGAAGCCGCTGATGACACCAACACGCCTCGCTGGAGTACTCGAAAGATGGATCGAATTGGACGGCAAGCCACACTAAAGGACCCAAAACACGAACAACAAGACTCTCGGCGGAACAATGGTCGGTACCTCCTCGAGGCTGGGGCCTGAACTCTTGCTGCCGGCGGTCTCGTCCATGGCCGGGGATGGCTAGGTGGCGAAGCAACTCGGACCCAGCGGGGGCGAGAGCTCTCCAACCCTTAATGTGTACATGGTCTTACTTTCCAAATTTTGTGCTTTGTCCTATTGTCTATATAATATTCCCTTATGTGTTTTATATAAAACTAGTACGGTATCCGTGCGATGCACGGGAGCATTTATTACCTATTTACTTTTTAAAAGGTATTTTTGTATTTAAATTGTCTCATGGTATTAAAAATATGTTGAAAATGAAATTTATATGTTATTAAACACTTCTTTATGTACAACATTATTGGTTTGATTCTTTGGCGCGTAAAGTACTACATAGGTGTTCGAATTTTATCTAAAATTGCATATTATTAATTAACAAATTTTAAAAAAATTAAAGGATCTTTTTTATTAAACAAAATTATAGTAGAAAAGTAGAAATTTTTAGGAATTTTCACCCATTATTTATTTTAAATCTAATTATAAATTTCAATTAAAAAAAATTGAAAAGAATCATTAGTTATTCCTGAAAATGATACCGATTTTCCTACCAATAAACTGATTTTTTTCATCAAACAAATTAATCCAAATAAAAAAAAAAAATCATCAATTTTTCCTAAAAATGCAATCAAATTTTTCTAACATTGCACCAATTTTTTACCGAACAAATTGAATTGAAAATAATTCTAAAAAAAAATTGAAATAATTTGTTAATGTTTATACAACTGTCTCTTTCTTAAAGAAAATGATATGACCTTAACCGAATAAAAAAATGATATTAACTTACCAAAATATCGGTAAAACATGGTTAAGAAAACAATAAGAATTCAAAAAAATCGATGTATTTAAATTTTGAAAAGATGCACACAATATTTTCTAAATAATTGGATTAGGTGACTTTAAATATAAAAAATAAACCGCTTTTGTTACCAAAAAATCTGGACACAATTTTGAATGTACATCCCGTCCAAATATCAGTTTTATTTTAAAATAAAAATTGCACGTGGTTTTATCTAATTTACACACTTTTTTTTAAGAAGAAATTATACAATAAGATTTGAAGAATTGGTTAAGAATTATACAACTATTTTTTTCCTAAATTGTATCCAATTTGCACGGTTTTTAAATTATTCTGTATTTAGAATTATTTTCATAAAACTTGACACAATTTTTGCATAAAAATCTCCAAATTTGTTACCAGAAAAGATATGATATAAATTTTGGTAAAAAAAATAAAAAATGTGATACAAAAAAAATAAGATTCAAATTTTGCCATAAGAATCTCCAAATTTGTTACCAAAAAAATAGTATTCAGATTTTGTTACTAAAGATTCACATGTATTTTTTCGAACTTTTCATTAGTAGTAAGTCAAACATTATATTTATTTGGTCAAACTTTCTATTAATGTATTTTTCCAACAACCTTTTTATATAGATATAGATATAGATATAGATATTATAAATAAAATTAGTGATGTAATGTATATAAATTAACTTTCATACTTTAAAATAATATTATTAATTCACTTATTTCTTTATTATAAATTGTTCGTTATTTATTTTTTTCAACTTCAACAAAATATATAACAATTTTTTTTTTTCATTTTCTGTTGCAAATTCAATTATTTTATCAATCACTCGTATAGTACACAGGTATTATATAGTAATATTTGGATTACAAAAATTTTTCGCAGAAGTTGTAGAAATTTATATATCCTAAATTCTGAATTTCTAAAAGAAAAAAAGTTTGGAAAAAAAAAACAAAAAACAAACAAACAAACCCAACTTCATGAACTGTGAATTTGCCATTTGAAATGTATGTCCTCAAGAACTCATAGATTCCACCATGTCACCACACAAACAATTTTGCCTCAAAATCAAGAGGCAACTTCTATAAACTCCAGTAACCTCTCATGCAGCCCATGAAAGCCAATTATTGAACTCAGCTAAAAACAAGGAACATCAACCACACAAGGAAAACATATAACATAATGCCACACAACCACATCACTAGTGAAACCAACAAAAAAAAAAACCCATCACACCAAAATGCAAGATATACTATTACATTCACCCAAATTCACCTTCACATAACAAGTCGTCAAGACTTGATTGTTTAACTCAAGATATATTACATTCACCCAAATTCATCTCCACGTAACAAGACTTGTTAATCCACACTGTTAATCAATCAATACCCAAAATACCCCCTCCTCAAAACCCCTTCAGAAAACAACAACCTCACAGCAAATGCATCCGCTCGACACACGGCTGCAAAAGCCACCGGTTAAGCGGCTCCCCACACCCAACAAAACAACCCGAATTCCCATTCTCCACAAAAAACGGGAACTTGAACATGTCAAGCAGCTCCCGAACAGCCTCCTTCACAAGAGACGAACCAGTAACCCGACTCCTCCTTCCCCAGCCCGTCACAATATCGATTCGGGCCGGGCCCACACCCGAAACCAGCAGCTCCCTATGAAACCACGCGAGAGTTCTTGAAAGTGCAGTGACAGCTGTCCCATCAGACATCACGTGCAGATTTATAAGCCAATAGCAATTTCCTTTCATCCTAACCGAATCCGGATAAACATTTCTCCGCGCAGCAACTTCCCAAACAGAGCCCGCTTCCTCTTTAAGGCCCGTTTTGTGGAAAAAGTCAATCACAGCATCTAAAAGCCCCCGCTTGCTCTCCCGATCCTCACTGTGCATCATGTCGAGGAATTTGCTGACGTGGGCCCGTACATTCTGCCCGTTGGGCCCGTGGGCCGGCATGGAGAGAAGGAACGTGTGGGCCGGGTGGCCCGTGACCGTCATCAGCTCGCAGCAGAAGCCCATCTCGAACGAAGTCTGGGCCTCCGTGCAGCAGCTGAGGAGGAGAGTATAGGTTTGGAGAGTTGGGCTCAGGCCCAGCCCAATCATGCTCTGTAGCAAATTGTATGCATCCTGAAGACGGTGGACTCTAAGGAAGGCGCTCAGTAAAGAGTTGCACGTGGGGACATTGGGCCGTAGGCCCGCATTCAGCATGGCCCGATACCACTCCCAAGCCTTCTCCACATTGCCAGCTTTTCCCCACAGATCGACTAAAAGCCCGTAAACGGGCTCGTCCGGAACCCAATTCTTCCTCTTCATCTCGGCAAAAACTGCCTCGGTTTCATCAAGGTAGCCACAGTGGCCGAGAACTTCCATAACTATACTGTACGTGACCTTATCGGGCTCGAATCCAGCGCTCTGCATCTCACGGTATAACAGTAGGGAGCTCTGGTAGTTTCGGGCCTTCGCGTGAAGAGCAATCATTATATTATAAGTCACGAGGTTAGGCAATGAGCCTCGATCAACCATCTCGCGAAACAGCTCGTGGGCCGCCGCCAGGTGGCCTCCTTTCCCGAGGCAGTTTATGATCACGCTGTACGTGAAGGTGTCGGGCGAAAGCCCGACTTCTTGCATTTTTCGATATAAATCGATGGCAATGTCGAGATAGCCCGATTTCGCGTGAATGTCGATGAGTGTGCAGTAGGTTACTCGGTCGGGCTCACACCCGGCCCGTTGCATCTGATTGAAAACGGCCATGGCTTCTTTTAAATAATTTGCTCGGCCATAGCTGTGAATTAGGCGATTGTAGGTGACGGTATTCGGCTGACAGCTGTCGCTCGCCATTTGATCGAGTAATTTGTTGATGGACGCGAATTGTCGGGCGCGGCCGAGAATCCCGATCATGGTAGTGTATGTGTGATTGTCGTGCTTGAAGCCCGGTTTTCTTTTCAGCCAGTGGAAAAAACCGAGAGCCACGTTGTGATCGTGAAGCTGCTTGAGCACTTGGTTCGCTTGGTATGCATCGAGCGAACAGTCGAGCCTTCCTAGAGCTTGTTCTGTCATAGGCCCCCATTTGTACTGATTTAGAATGAGGTAAACATTCTCTACAACTGGTTGTTTTCCTCTGATTTTGTTAAAAGTAAAACCTCCTGACCTGTTACTATTGAATTTCCCGTCTGATTGTGGCGTGTTTGGCGTGTATCGATTTGAATAACCTCTCGACTTTTGAGGAATGGACTTTATTCTGTCGCGAGCTTCTCCATTATTCTGTACAAAATTTCCCGATACATTAGTCTGCTCGTTCGCCCCACCTTTCTCCGAAAACGATCTATTACTATCTCTACTAGTTGAACCATATTGTTCGGAGGACGGTTTTACGTAGGCTTTATTGTCTTTTTTGGAGATTTTCGTATTTACAGACCTGACGGTAGAAATCGGCTTCACACGTTCGACCACCGAATGAGGTGATGATGATGTCAGCATCGAGCTCCCTTCAGTCATTGGGATCCTATAATTTACCAAATCGGACAAAAGCCCGACTGCTGCCATACCCGCCTTAACAAAATGGTCGGTTATGGCCGGTGATGACGAATGTACAATTTCCTTGCCATAATTAATGGAATCTGCTTCTTTTATATTAGAAGGGCCGTTTTCGGATGTTTTGTTGGCATTTGCTTCGGTTTTCACTAAACCGACTGAAGCAGCTAATGGGCTAACGGCCACAGGAGATTTTGAGAGTAAGTTTGCTCTTAAGGGCCGTTTGGAAATGCAATTCTCATCGTCCGAGCAAGTGCAAGAACTGCTCCCATCAGCTGCGCTACATCTCGAGCCGCTAAGGAAGAAGGAACGAGCCGACTGCGAAAGTATGCCGAGCTGCTTCGCACGTAACATGGTCTGAATGTAAAAATCAAACGTTAAAAAAGTTAACGATCGCAGTTTGTTAATGGAAGCAAATGTACATCATCAAGATACATTTTTTTTTTTTTTTTNAAAAAAAAAATAGTAACTTTATGTGAAGAGAACAATGAAGAAATCTTATTTAATCAGGAAATAAAGAATGACAAAATTTCCATTGCACTACCGAAGATCAACAAAGACTAATTTAAGGGAGTGTTAGAAAAGGGGAAAAGGTGGTTTTCAGCTTTTAGATAGGGAAAAAATGAAAGAAAGAAGAGAACTTAAGGATCATCATATTAGAAACTGAGTCACTCTTTTCTAGAGCTCGTTATGAAGATCGGCTCTTATATAATATAAAGTGTCGAGAAACTATCAGTGTACAGTTGACGATAAAAGCTGGAATGTTTACGTGTCGAAACCAAATTGAAAGAGGAAAACTAAACATTGAAAAGCAACTCAACTTGGAGTACTTATAAGTTATATAACAGCCATCTGGATTGAAAATAGAGTATGGTGTTTATCTGGCAAGCAATGCACAGATCCAAATTTATGCCAAAAACGGGCATCCAATCCACAAGTTCAAAACTTTTTTGATGTGCAGATTGGGAGGTAAAACCTTGGCAGCTGTTAAAATAGATATAAAATGATTTACTGATAGAAATTATCCAACCACCATTAAATTGGAAGTATAGATGGACATTAGCATCAGCGATTTTCTCCCACGTTTGATCGAATGTCTTCAGTAATAGTACATACTCACATTCATTCAGAAAGAATAACGATACAGAAACAAAAGTAAACCATAATTTATCACAAACAGGTCATGATAGCCGTACCAATTGTTATCTACATGTCACACCTACTTGGACACTTAAATTAAAAATCAATAAATAAAAATAAAATCAACAAAAAAAGAAGTACAACAGGATAATAACAAAGCTTCAAAACTTGAAAGTTGGGGATTATCAGTAGATGCAAAAAGGGGCCAGATCATTTCAATATTCAGCCTCAGCAGGAAGAATATTCTCCCAAAAAATAATGATTCACACCAAGCTTATATTCTAATTCTCAATAAATATGCAATATCTGTGACAAAAAAGATACAATCTTTACCAAATCAAACCATTGAAAAACAAAGAAAAAACCATTCGCCACAAGGACAATGCAGATAAACTTGGATTCGAGACAGAGAGTAACACAAAATCTTGAAAAAAAAAAAAGAAAGAAATAAAGAAAATAACCAAAAACCAACAGCAACCCAAATTACAAAAGATCACATCAAACCAGAAAAACCACAGCACAACACTTCAGCCAGCGCAAATCACCATTAAAACTAGAAAAAGAAACCAAAAAGAGCAAACTTTAAACAAAAAGTCCTAATCTTTCACATTTCAAGTGACAAATGCAAAATACAGAGACAAAAGTACCTACAATGGCGATTCCTCAGGCGCCCTCAAGAATCACGCAACAATCTCCAGAGAAAGTACCCAAAGGAAGGGAATAGACATAAACTAAATATATGAAAAATAAAAAGAAAAGAAAAAATAAATAGAATATAGGAGCATGAAAATCGAAAGAGGAAGAAGGGTTAAGAGGCGGCTATATTTGAGTTTCCAAGCTACCTGGGGTGAGCTCCGAGGAACTGTAAAAGTTTGATTTTATTGTTTATTTTATTTATCGATTTTTGTCCTTTGGTTGGCATTTTAGGTTGGGAAGGATTTTTCTCCCTTTCTAAAGTTTTTTGTTAAAATATGTATTTCTAACTACATATCTCATCACTTAATATTTTATATAAAATCTTATATTATATGAACTAGTGTTTTAAATACGACACAAATTACTGAATTTACAGTAACACCCGATTGTACTGAAATTTACAGTAATATCAGAGAAAAAACTGGTCAAGGAAAAGAAAAAATAAAAAATAAAAGAGAATCTAATTATTGACTTACAAAATAAAAAGTTGAATTTGTAGTCTTATTTTTATCTTCTCCATGGGTTGAGACTTAGTAAATATATATAGTTATTGATTTTTAGTTTTTTTTTCTTTTATGTTTGATATTAAGATTTATATACGGTATTCAATTGAATCGATAATACCACGTATGAGTAAATATGTTGTGTAAGACATGTTAAATAAAATCTTATATTCACTCGCACCTTACAATATTTTTAAAATTATTTTTTGCTGTTAAATGGTTTTTGAGGTTTTTATTATATGTCCGTTTTGATTCTAGCCGGATATTTTTCCAAGCGCCGCAGATTTTTATGATATTCTTAATGCCACGTGTCGTCGCGATTGTTGTCACGGTCGGAAAGTTGTAGCAATGCGTCCCTTTTGTTATCTTTATTGATGATATTTTATGAGGTATATAACTTTTGGCCCTTGGTATTTTTCGTGCCTATTCAGATTTTGACTTTTCGAGTCTACATGACTTGTAGACGGGTGTGTTAACTTTGTAGAGCGCGTGAAAATTTGGTTTAATAACACAATATTTTGTTTAATAAAAATGTTTAATTACGTTACTGGGACAGCCTAAACATTAGTTAGATTAATAAAAATGCATGAAAAGTCATACCTGAAAGTATATATAATTGTTGGAAAAAAAATATGATTATCTAAGCATTAGGCTTATTTAATATAGAAATTAATGCATTTTTTCCAAAAAAAAATTATACTTTCCCCCAATTTCTAATAATATAATATATTATTTGTCACTTTTAACCCATGATTCCACTAATGACGTAAGCAAATTTAAATTCAAATCTCTAGAATCCAGGGTATATATAGACGACAATTTTCTGTTGACATATGCAGAACCGTGCGCACGAATTAGACCCACGTAAATTATGATGGTTGACTGGAGAAATAAATTATGATGGTTGACTGGAGAAAAGTTAGCTTGGCCATCAAGAAACATCAACTTCGATAATTCATAGAAAATCACCCAATACATTTTGATTTTGTTTCTACCATAGTGATTTGTATGTCAGCTGCACTTAAAGCTGATCACTTTTCCGAAACAATACAGAGAAATTTATTACAACCCCGGTAACATTAAAGTTTATGGGAGGAATAGCATATCATAAAACAATAACACATGTTATTACATAATTTTATTACTTTTTTAAAATCAATAATTATTGAATTTTCACATTATTTTTGTCAAACAACCACATTTGTCTAATAGCTTTATCCATACTATAAAGTCAGGCTTTGAGATTTCTAACGACTTGTTGAGATTTTAAAAATTACATACCAACTTATTTAACAATGAAATTTGTTAAGACTCTTTAAAAATTGAAATTTCAAAAACAAATTACATATGTCAAATCCACCACCAAATCTCACATTTAGACTTTTAAAATTTCTAAGGAGGTGATTGGATATGAATTCAACTAGTAAAAAATTGGTTATTTTTTAACTATAGTTGAGTTTAAGAAAAAATAGTATGGTTAGTTGTTAGTGGATATATTAAAATAATATTTAAATCAAAATAATTAAAATTGATTTGATGGAAAAGTAGGAGAAAATGATTGGAAGTGATGGTTAGTTAAAATTATGTGAGTGGATGAATAGTTAATTAAAATTGATGTGATGTGTAATAATGATTGGTTGATATTATTTAATTATATTGATAATATTGGAGATAGTGGAATTGAGTTAAAGTAGAATTAAATTTGAGTTTTGATTGGGATATTTACTGTACAATTCATATACAATCACGCCCTAAGCATTTCTTTTTAAATCCAAAAATCTTAAAAAGGCTTGGATTTTAAAAAGTTTTAAAAATGTCAATCATAATCTCAAATGAATAGAACCTCCCAAGTCTTTACCTGTACAGTATAGATCTTAATAAGCCATACACAATTCACAACATTAAACTTCAATATTGGCGCCCCAAGGCAAGGTATTATTTGAGCCGAATCAATTAACTTATGTTTGAACTCGTGCTCAAGCACGGCTCATTCAAGGAATCGAAAACTTTAAACGAATTCATGTTTAATAAACAAGCTCGGTTAGTTGTCCGGCTTGGTTTCGAATAACAGCTTACAAGTCTCTCCACCTTTACCCAACAACAAAGTGGACTAACTCAAAATGGATGATAATCAAAGCAGAAAAAACATTCACCATGTAGTCAGTCAACAATTATATTCCCAAATTTTCCATTGTCCGATAACAAAATCCTGAAGAAAGTGCAAACACTTCCAAATTCTCATCTTCACCTTTCCTCAGCATATCCACATCAAGCCAAACACGTCTTTAATCTTTAATAAAAAGGGCAACATTTAAATATATTCGAGTAGACAGCCAACATTAGCCCACAATAAATCGAAATAGAGTTTCCTATAAATCATTCTATTTGAACCTGTAAAGTATGGAAGTTGTGATATCTCCAAAAGACCGTATTTCGTTGCTTTAGAATTACTTTTACTCAGTGTAACCTAAAAGAATCATGACGCGTACCATTTGTTCAGGAGCTCAAGGAGCAGAACAGCAGCAGAATCTTTCGCTTTCTTAACACTTGGCATCGGCTCACCAATGCATTCATCCGTCCATCCTTTATCAGAAGTATTCACGCGTACAGAGAATGTAAATCGTTTCGCGTGTGCAGGACCACCTTCATGCACACACCTAAACCAAGAAGGATTACATTATAACATATATCTCAAAAATTTAACCTTTCCATTTATTTGTTTTTATTCTGTTTTCTTTCAGGGGGTAAATTATTAAATCATAAAAACCACCTAAAAATTTTTGTTTATTTCCTAAAAACTCGGTTATGTTTTTTTTTTTAAAAAAAAAAATAATATACTCCCTTGAGTTTTGTTTCTCTTTTACAAATTGCAACACAAGATTGGCACGTTTTGTAACATGTTACGAGAAATTTAATTCCCGAAGGATAACCAGAGTTTACGTAACTCGACTAAAATATCAGGTGTCAAATATTTAATGGAGAAACATTCTTCACCTGTATAGGGGCATCGGCCAATTTCTACGCAAGCAAATATCATTCAGCGTTTGTCTTGTGAAAGTTGGGCCCCCATCCTTCTTATCTTTCCCGTCATCCTCCCCTTTCTCCTTCTCTTTGGCCTCAGCCGACTCTTTTTCTTTCAAAGCAGCAAGAGCATTTCTGGCTGCTAATTTCTGTGCCATTTTCTTTTGGGCATTATGAGCGATGCCTACCTGAACACCGTCAATGTATACTTCAACAGTGGCCAAGTTTCCACTTCGGGTGGCTTTATACTCTAGACCTTCAGCTTGTTGCTGGCATCTTTCTTGTAATTCTCGAACAGGATGCATCGGGAGTGTTTCAGGGGTAACCATTGGGTTCAACAAAGGTTGGAAGACCTGAGAAATAAGAAAGAACAACTTACGACTTATAGCTCAACCAAATTCCGAAATTTCTGCAAGTATTAAAGAACTAACGTGCCATGAATGCATAAACAATGGGTCTTATGATCCAATAGAAGTATATATATTTTCTTACAAGAAGTCAGATCAAAAGTAAAAGAAAGTCACTAAGGGCCCGCATAAACATGGACAAGACAAGATTTTGGTCATATAAGCAAATTTACTCGGTCAGCTAAGTGAGACATCTTCAGATAAATATATTTATATGATCGTGAGACCTTATCAACTCTCCATAAGATTTTCGTAAGATCATGCAAACGTTTTAAAAGTTCAGGAACATAATTTAGCATGACTTGAGGAGCCAATAAGCGTCGCAAGTTCCCCCAATCCCCCACTCCAAGAAGAAATAAAAAACAATAACCCAACCTTCCAAACAGCTGCAGTATTACATCCTCGGTCGAGAAAGATAGCACCAGCAATTGACTCTACAATATCTCCAAGAACTTTAGGAGCTTTGCAATCCCCCAAACCAAAAGAGTTAAAACCAGGTTTCAAAAGTTCGTCGTGAACCTCTTTCACGAAATCCCGAATCTGAAAAGCAGCGGATAAAATTAAATCAAAGGAGTGTCCAACTAAAATCCTTAAACAGAAAATGCAGAGAAAAAGAAATCCAAAGTACCTGTTTCTCAAGGGCAGTCGACCCATGACGAAGGTGTATGTGAAGGTTATGTTTCACAGCTACACGTGCAAAATTCTCGTTATTCACAGCAGCAGCTCTCAAGTCGGTCAAGCGTCCCGGGGGCAAATTCGTGTATGTGAAGAAGAGGTGCTTCGTGATGAGATGATCCAGAACAGCATCACCAACAAATTCCAGCCGCTGATAACAAGACACTCCAGAAGATGGCCGAGACGCATGAGTTATGGCCTCCACCAAATAACCCTTCTCGTTGAACTTGAGGTTCAAGGAACCTTCTAAAGAATCAAAATCGATGGTCCTCAGTACACTGTTGGGAACATCACCAGGTCTAATCAAGCAACGTATCTCTTTCAAGTCAAATTCTATATCGATACCGATCCATTTCATTAGGTGGTTAGCAGCATGTTTTCCGCCCTCGACATAATATACGCCAATCAAAGCCTCGACGACATCGGCCAGGGTTTTCCCAGACAGCACGCGGTACGAGCTCGAGTCGCTTTCAAGTTCTCCATCTTCGAATTCGTATTCTTCGTATATATCACTGTCGTGTATCGTTTTACTCGAAGTCCCGTTAGAATCAACTTCCGACTCGAATAAAAATGATTCTTCTTCCCTGGTGTCCTCATCAAAGATGGGAAGCACGCCAGGTGCAGCCCATCTGGATGGGGTAAATCTATCTGCCTGTATGTATGACTGAAGCCCCTTTTCTAATGCAAACTGATAAAGTATGACGTTGCTCACCATTTGTTGTCTCATCCTAGTAAGCTGACCTTCGTGCTTCTGAGGGTATTTAAGGAAAAGGAATCTACTGACAACCCATTTTAGGTAAGCATCTCCCAAGAGCTCCGCTCTTTCATAACAAAAAGTCTCCTGACATGAAGCTGCAGTCAACGCTTCCAAAATCTGCAAATAGAAATTTTCACTCAGGCAAAATGCAGAATAAAATAATAATTTGAAAGAAGGGAGTTCCAGATGAATTCAAAAACCTTTGTAGCAGGAACAGGGTATCCAATGATATCCTTAAGCTGTACAGCGAGCAACATGCTTTCAATCCGTCTCATTATAGATGGCAATCTTTGAGCCCCTCTAACCAGTGATCCAGGGAGGGGATGCACAAAACAGAGTTCAGGAGGGAGAAAGACATAATAGATCTTCTCCTGAATCTCTTCGGACTCACCATCATGACCTACAATGGAAGATTCACAAAAAATTCTATTCCACAGCAAAATTTCTAGCAAAAAAGGATAAGTAGAGGATTTGTTGCTGCAAAACGCATACCATCCGAGTGGTCAAATCGAGGGGATAAAAGATTCTTGCAGTATGAAACTCCACGGGCTCTAATTAGAGGTTGCTGTTTGAAAACCAAATCTACCCCATACCTGCAAATGGATTTTAGGTATTATACTTAATGCATCAAATATATTCAATTCACTCATAGAAGCAAAAGTGAATTACATCCTCATCTATTCAAAATTTTGAAGATAAGTCACAGGACGTATAGAAGAATCCATAATGAAGGAGAACCACACAGAATAAAGAGCACACAGTTGCATATGGGGGAGTAGGAGGGACGTGGTTGATAATGCACCCAATAAAATTTACGGCAGAAAGTAACATACTTTTGCTTATAATAATCGGCGTAAGAACTGTACTCCAGAGGACCAAGGTAACCTTCTTTCCTCGGGAATGAGTTCTCTGCTGTCATCTCAAATCGAACAGAATCTACATAGAATCGCTTTCCAGAATGAGCGGCTGTAACTATTTTCCCTACCAGATCCTCTGCTTCAACACAGGAATCAGCCATCATCAATTTTCCTTTGGTTAAGTCAACCTTGTGGTGTTCGATAACATCCCGTTTAGGAGCTAATCCAGATGCTTTTACCACATCAAACTGTGCAACAGCTCCTCTTATCCCATAGGTAGGGTGGGATTTCTGTTCAAAAGCCATGCCATTACGTAATTTCGCAAATCCATATTCTCTTCGATCCCCACCAAGTGTCCGCTCATTAGTGCCAAGGTAAACATCTGGCCGGGCCCTCTGAAGAGGATTGGCCCATGCATCTGTCTTTGAAACCTTATCAACTAGAGCCCAGTCAATATAAGTCATAGAATCTGAAGATTGACATCCAGCCGAAGGAACAAATAAGTATGCCTTTGCAGTGTCCCAAGGAGTGTTGGATGGTTCAACTTCCACATCAAGCACAATGCTCATCAGCCGTACATGAAAGCTTTTTAGCAACATCAACTGTGTGCGGTAGGTATCAGTTAGTTTTATTATTCACTAGCTTCATTGTCAAAAGGATAAAAAGCAATTAAAGTAAAATAAATGGTCAATGCACCTGAGTTTCTCGAAGTTCTACTGGCCCATTAAAGACAAGAGATGCTTTCGTTATCATAGACCGAGCAATGAATAGATCCATCGACAACGATAACACCTAGAAAAGACTGGGCATGAGAAACCTTATTTTGAATGGTCAAAGGCTCAAATTCTAAAAGAAATCTAAAAAGGAAGAATAAGATACCTCCGTATCCAATTCATTGCCAAACAATATTGCAAACTCTGAAACTTGAGCTAATAGGGGATCTTTGGAGAAGCCAACATTTTCACATTTGACTGAGTACATGTAAAGGCGAAACAACTTGGAGTCATCACAGTCTTTCCCAGATAATATCCACTCTCCCTGCAGAGACAGATACAATGTAAGCATCCATCTAATGGTTATCACGAGATCCCCAAGTAACTATGAAAGTTAGCATTGATCACAATACTCTAAATGGTGGACATCATTACACTTCTTAATTTATTGGAAACAATTTGAAAATGGATATAGATCAAATATCAGCTTTGCTATCATTCAACAAATGAATAGTTCACTCAAAAGGAGAGATGGAGAGATGGAGGATCCAACCTGGAGAACATCAGCTACTCCTTCAGGATAAAATTCTCTATGCCTGGCAGTTCCAGGAAGAGGATCACCCGCATCATTTTGCTCAATTTTGTTCATTTCTCCACCAACTCCCTTATCTGGCAACAGCATGTCAGTAAATGCACCCATTTCGTGGAGTTTCTTGCAAGCAGCCAAGCAAACAGCCTGCATATTTCCAATCCTTCAAATATGCACCTGTTTGCATTTTGAAAAGGTAGCAAACAATTTTGATATATGAAGCACACCTGTTGCGCAAGGCGCATGGATTTGCATAGAGGTCCCTCCAATTCCTCGAATGGCGCATTACAGGGAAGTTGAAGCTTACAAGAATACTCAGTAGGGCTGCCAGGCTTTTCATGACGCTCCATAATAAACTCCGGATGAAGAATTGAATACCTGCAGAGCAAAGAAAGTGAATAGATTAACTGATGTAGCACAAAAAGCTCTAGGAACCACACAGTGAAGGGAAAAAGGCATCAATACAGTATGTGCAATTGTGCGTGTGTTACAGAGGAAGAGAGAGAAAAAGAGAGAGAGAGAGAGAGAGAGAGAGAGAGAGAGAGAGAGTACCGATCGCTGGGAAGCTGGGAGCAGTAGAAGTGGATAAGTCCAACGGCAGAATTTAAGCTTACCACAGCACCAGTAGACTCCACCTGGTACACAGAATCAGCTAGCGCCTCTGCAGAATTCATGCTGCTGGTGTCCTTGATATGACTAATATCAGTCCTCTGAATGGCTTCTTTCCGCAATGTCTCCTCACTAATCCTAGCATTCTTTAAGAAAGCTACGTGGGACAAGTTTTCTCTACAGATACAATCATTAAGTCGTCAAAATTCTCGCCGTAGGTAAACCAGCAGAACTGAAAACAGAGATCGCCCAAGGTAACCTACCTCTCGACCATCAAGATGTAATCTGATCCAGGTTTTCTGGCACGACCTCTGGACTGAATATAGGCCAGTACAGTTTTGGCAAGATCAAAGCGAATGACAACATTGCATTGCCTAATATCAAGTCCCTCCTCAGCAACGCTAGTGGCAACTAAAACAGTCACCTGAAGCGTAGATAATATTTGCAAATAAATTATTGAAATAGTTTTAAGGGTTAATATGAGGTAATTGCTTGATAGTTAAACATACACGACCATCTTTGAATCGGGCAATCGAATCTTGCATTTGGCTGGTTCGCATTTCTTGACTGTTGTTGTGCCCAATCAAACTTGCAGATTTGACAAAACTCAGTGATGGAAGCTCTTCAAAAACCTGCAGGTGAAACGGAATGAATAAGTGTTCTATAAAATCTCAATCAAATCCCCATGCCACATGCTTGATGTACTCAATTGACCTTAGGAAGAACTAAGGCGGTCACAACACGTTCCACAAAGATTATAGCGCGGAAATCCTCAGTATGCTGATATTTCAAGAGTATTTTCATCAATGACTGCACTTTTGGAGTCACTTTTCCATCAGCAACAGCAGCTCCAGTAATCACATCAACATGCTCTCCACCAGAGACAACTATCAAATACACATTCAGCCAGTCACACATCCAGATAGTATTAAGAATAAATAGGATGTCAAATGCACTCATCTGAATCAATAACCGAAAAACAATAATTGAAATAGTTGTAGAATATTTCAGCAAAAGGTAAGAAATGTGCGAGCTACAAACTAAGTTGCCCTATGTCCTTGAAAACTGTGATCAAAGTTCAACAACAAAATGAGACAAACACACTAAGAGTTTAAGGCTTATCGTGCATAAAGTCTTTGTAAGGAGGCATCACTCTCTATTTAAATTATTGCTTTCTCCTACAAATCAAAAACCTGTGAGATCTTGTTATTCCAACACTTAATGACAGTAGAGAACAAAAATAATCATTAAATGAGTAAATCACGCAAGATGCTTAAAACAAATAAGACAAGTGGCATAAACAGGACAGTTTCTCAAGAAAATCTTAATACATAAAGCTGGTATGTTAAATACTATACACTTGACTAGTCAAATTAAACAAGGTTAGGTAGACATTATATAGGCAATATGTGCTAAAAAAATTCTGTACAGGTTTCAACCCTGGTTTAGGAACATTGGTCAAACAACTACCAGCTAACATGAAGGTCAATGGAATAACATTTTCCTGGGTTGACTAGACTGCTATCAATATTCACAACCAGGGGCTATCTTTTCAATTTCATACAAGAATCCAATTATTGAGATAGACCACTCAGTAGTTCCCAATAGCAATGCAAATGTGGAAAATATAAACGAGCAAAAGACAGAATAATTCACCATGACTGTCAGTAAGTTCCCCCTCCTCAGGCTCATCAGCTCCATTCTCCTCTGCAGCAGGACTTTCTGTGTTGTCAGTGCCTCCAGTACTATTCTCCATGATAGCTCCTTCTGTAAGATTACATTGCAAAAGGGAGACAACTTTGTGTAAGTATGACTCTTGGAACTTGACGTCAAGTTGATAGTTTGCCCTCTCATCATTCTGCAAAGCAGTCAGAAAAGCTTGTGCAACCTGCAAAAGAATCACGCATCAGACATATACTTATACACATAATAGTCCAAAATGTTTCTTGGCATCTGAAAATTAAAAATCTTAAACCCTCTGTTTAAGCAATCTACAAAACCAAAATGACCTTCCAAATTCACCAATATGAGCTTCAAAGCAACAATGAAGAAGCCATAACCAAGTTTTCAAAACCACATAGCTTCAACACTATTAAAGAAGAAATAGAAGGAAAAACCGAATTTAATCAGAAGGATAACTAGAGGGGAAAGACATCCTACAGTGAATATATTACACAACCTTGTAAGCACACCACTGTCCCAGTTCACCAAGTGCATAGTTGATGGCCCTCAATTTTTGGATCAAATTAACAGCGCCGTCACTTTCAGTCCGTTCAGACACCCCATAAACTTGGCGGAGCTCTCCCTTTGCTCCAGCATCTCTTGCTCCCATGAACTGCCACTTACTTTTTCTTGAACTTGACCGAGCAGCTTCTTCAACAGTCTGTTCCATCTGTTTGATTTGTTCATGCAGGGACCATAAACTAGCTGCTTTGTCATACTCCACTACTACTTCTGAAGGCATTGGCACATGTTTCTCCAGCTCTTGACGGTCTTTTATAGTACAAACCACGGAGTCTAGTTTAGTTTCCAGGTTACGTATCTTTAAAGCACAATCGACTTGGCTTGAAACACCTGGGTTACACATCAACAGCTTTTGCTTTGACAAGAAAGTTGACAAAAGAAATATAATATATGACAGAAACAATACAGTTAGAACATCATAAAATGCGGAAAAGAAATACTTAATGTAACAATGAACATTTAAACCACGTAAGCTTCAGATAAGAAACCACTGATCACAATAGATGGAGATAAGTTAATCGCCATACCCTTCAAGTTCACAGGGGAAGCTGTCATCCCAAAAACTGATGGCCTCTTCTCTTTTGGTGTAGTGTGATAGAACTCGGACATCACTAGGGAATAAGGGTGTTTCTTCACAGCATGATGACACTCATCCAAAATAAGAAGACTGATAGCTTCCATCTTTACAATACTGTGTCTGAGTATGTTGAGAAGAATTTGAGCCGTCATCACTAAGACCTGGCCAAGGCAGGATCATAAGTGAGAAAAGCTAAACATCTTATGCTAAGTGATTGTCTTTTCTACATGCTTCTAATTATTCTAATAACTTCAAATGCAACTTAAACATAAATAGAAATATTAATAAGCATCAATAATGTGCCTTCTAAAATCATATGGAAGTCAAGATCTTAACAGCCCAATAAGCCAAATTATGTAAATATAGAAGAGAAACAAGTTATTAAATTTATTTAAATTGGAACGAGTCATCTAGTTTAACAAACAAAATAAGTTAGAAGAAGACATGCGGTCAGAAAAGGCATACAAAAGAATCACATTTGCATGACTAACGGTATTTAATATGTATAGAAGTCACATATGCATGTAATACATTTTTTCTTGTAATTATTTCCCGCCAACCATCACTGTAACACAATCAAGTTAAATCTGCATATGCATCTGTTTGTACTTTCCGTTTTTGACACCTTCATTACCCACCTCTGCCATTGGTACTCATGCTACGGTAGGATATATAATTATTAATCACTATACACACTCAATTTCATTCTTTACTTCCCATTTGCGAAATTTCAATTGAAACCCCATAATTTTAAGATGCTTTTCACCTCTCTGAACCAGGAAATAGTGGTAGATTTATTTTACTCCATACCAAATATCAGTAAGCAGGGAAAAGGGAGTGTTTACATCCTTTATAATGTTAATTTCAGCTGCTTAAGACACGGGACATAAAACATAGTGTTCTGTTAAGAAACTCTTAGACGGATGTCGCTTTAAATAAACATCATCAAAAAAGTCAAGCAATAGGTGTTACATTCAATGATACCTGCTTACTCTCAAACTCACGCTGCCACCTCCGAGCATCCCAGAAATCTTGACCCATCTCCCCACAGTAATGACCAACTTGAAAACTCGTACGCTCCCGGATCACTTCTGCTTGCTACAAAAGTCCAAAATAAAATAAAAAAAACAAAAGAGTTATCTACATACCAGATAAACATCAAACGAGTGTAGATTCAATGCCAAATCCCCACTTAGACGCTACCTGATAAACAAGAGGAACTTTAGGCACCAAAAAGACGGCCCGCATTTTCTTGTTCTGTTTTTCCAATTCAGCGCTCACACTTTTCATGAGGAGCACGGCAATTAGCGTCTTCCCAGCCCCTGTCTCAAGGAATGTAATCGTGTTTCTTTTCTTGGCGTGCTCAAGAACTTCCAACTGGTAACGGCGAGCCACCTCCTCCACAAATTTCTCCTTGGGCCAGTCCTCTTTCTTCTCTTCTGAGCTTCCGGTAGCACATTTGCTGCTCTTCTGGGAGCCCTTCTCATCCCTATTTCGGGAAGATTCCCACGCACCCGTATGGAAAACCACTTCATTCGTCTCCTTTTCCCGTTCCCAGTAACCCCTCCCCTCCCTGCAAACCCTGCCCTTCCAGCCGCCCGCACCATAACGCTCTCGTCTTCTTTGGCGGTCTCTTGTCTGCCCTTCACCCTCCGCATGGTCCCACTCACGCTGCCTCTTTCTCAAGGGAGTCCTATCCCAAATCCTCCTCTCCCTCTTCATACCCCTACCCTGAAATGCCCTGTCATGAAGCGCGGGAGGCCTTTTTCCAGAGTCATTTTTTTCGCCCTTTAGCCCATTGCTACACTCAGAAGGCCGTTTTCCATTCAAATTCTGAACTTCATGCTTAGGTGCCGAGTTTTGTTGGATTTGATCCTGGACACATGCCTCCCCGGATGAAGAACCAGGAAGAAACTCACTCTGGTTGTTTCCATCATTCGCCTGAGCCAGCAAATCGGCTCCCCCATTTTTTATGCGATCGAAAATCTGATCAATCCCGCCAAAGAAGCTGGGGTCGTGACAGCCCCCTTCAGATAGCGGTTCCGGTACAAGAGCCGATGCCACTGGGGTTGGTGTCGGCTCAAAATCAATCAAATAATCATCACACGAAATATCCTCACACGCGTCAAGCCAGTACGAAGGTCTGCCGTCACCAGCGAGAACACCAGCATCCACTGAATTCCCGGCAGGCTCCAGTTTATCCATAGTTATAACTAACAGAAAATGCTTAAAAAATCCACTATAGCTATAACCAGTACAAAGCCACTAGCATGCCTTATTGTTCTAGATAAAAGATGAATTACTCATTAACACATAACGCTGCTGTATCTTTTACCTGTGCACAATGTACACTATCCTCCTAGTTTTCGAATGCATGATATACTTCACAACAGTAAATTAAAACCACACATATTGCATTAAACAATAACTGAATCCAAAAGGGGCACCAAAGAAAAAACAGAGATAAGCTCCTGGGCGAGCTGCAATGGCAGAGCGAGAACAGAGGGAGAGAGGAGAAAGCAGATAAGCGTGAAATAGACCGTACGAAGCACGCGAAGAAGATAGAGATACACCGTATACGTGTAGAGAGAGAAGAAAAAAGCACACCAAAAACCCAAGTTGTGCGAGTGTGTGCGATTCGAAGATTCTTCAATCCACCGCCCGGTCTATCTTACGCCACTCAGCTCTCTCTCCTCTTCTTTTCTCTTCTAACTGCTTCCATTACAGAAGAACAAAAAAGAGGGTAAAAAGAGCTCGAAAAAATCTCTATGAATTCTTATCGCCGCCCACGGATTTCGAGGTTCAGCCAAGAGATTTATCTCAAGGACAAAAAGGTGCGGCGGAGACCCATCGGTTTTGGGGTCGGGTAGACCCGACCCGGATTTAATGTGGGAATATAATGTGACGTGTGTGTGTGGGGGTGAAAGAAAGTGATATTGGACTTTTTCAGTAGATAGATGGATATCACTGTAAATGCATTTATTACTTAATTATAAAATAAAGTACCAACTATCTTTTTTTTATTTTTATTTTTTGGAAAAGATTTGATTTTTTACCTGGATTGTATAAGTATGCACTATGCAGTAGAATTTGCAAATTATGGTTTTGTTTGTAAAAGGCAAAGTTAGAAGTTTGGGTGAATTAATGTTTTTCAACCAAAACATCTAATTTTAATTATGTGGGTAATTATCAGTTTAAAATATTTTTTTTAGTTTAAAACTAATTTTAAAAAATCAATATACGAATATTTTGGATAGATTATGGAAAAATTAGTTGTTTTATATATCAAACACTTTATATTAGACACTTTACATTAGCAGCTAATTAAATCTACTAAACAAAGTTGTTAATACAATTAATTATATGTTAGCAGTTAATTCAATCAACTATTTGTTTAAAGCTAAGTGTTATTCTTTTGGAAATATTTTTAAAATTTTAGTTTTCTGAAACAAATTTGATANAATCATGTGTTAATTAAGTAGCGAGTAAGGGAATATTCATTCTATCTTACAAAGTAAACTAGTATTGTTACCCGTGCGATGCACGGGATACAATATAAAAAAATATTTTTATTAAATATTATTAAATTATTTAAGATAATATGTCAATTTTATTCGACACAACATATCAAGTCTATGATAATATAATATTTATTTAAATATTTTATTTTTTATTTTTTCCAGTTTATTTTTTTAGGTATGAATTTAATTAGTTATTAGTTTATAAATATTATCAAAATGTAAGATTTAAAATATAATAATTGTATATCAATTAATTGCATGTACTTATATAATTATCGATTATATTAATCTTATAGTTTTTTAGCAATTCATATTTTGCATATTGCTCGATAACTGACCAACATTTAATCCATAGAATTAATTTTTATTTATAATCACTCTAATTGCATGAAATACTAACTTTTTTTTTTCTGAAACGATAAATTATATTATAAATCAAAATGCACAAATGTGCGAATACACAGCAGCTAACGGCTGAATAAACAGCAATCAACAACTGAAAAAGTGGGAGGACAGGTCAGAAGACCGCCTAGAGACCCGGCTAGCAACGCTAGAAAAACTCGCAACTAAAACAACTAAAACACCTAACAACAACTAAAAAGACCCCAACAGAGTAATACCTGAGTGTAGGATCCCAATGGGATAATAAGGTGACACTCGGTTTCACAGAGGCCAAAAGGCCCATACCAAAAACACAATCACAAAACAAAGAAACCAAATTACAAAACAAATACTGAAAAGACAATAAAAACACACGAGCCCTCCCTCTACAGCAAATCCTATCTTGACCTGCAGCCACCAAATCAACCCAGGGGGATTCAACAGCATGAGAAGAGCGACCCCTCCACTGCCAAATTGCCTAGCTGAATCGAAACTCATACCACGAATCCCACCCGAAGCTAATTCTCCCAACGCCAGAAAACATCGAGAAGCTCCCCACAACGCAAATCCGAGCCCGCTAACACCACTAGCAGACTCTGAAAGAACAGTGAGCCCCCGGGACACAAAAAACCGGGGGAAGGGAACCAGTCTCAAAGCCTCAGCCACAGCCCCACCAACCCGTTACAAAGACACCTCGACCACAAACGGACCCGAACCCGAACCAACCCTGCCTCCCCACAATAAGCCGCAGCCACCAAGCTCTTCCACACTTCGGGGATAACAGAGAAAAGACAGAGCACACCAGTCGCAGACAAAAGAGAGCCGAGACAAGAACGGCAAGAGGAGAAGACTCACCCTCAATCGAGACCGACAAACCCAAATTCCGACCAGTCGTCAATCAAAAGCTCGCCACCTACAATCACCATTCCGCCGGTGAAAAGGAGCAGTGCAGACCGACAGGCTCCATCCCACCTCGGCGATCGGAAGAGACGAGCCCAGAAGCCGTCCAATCCGTTGAAGGCGAGTTCGGAGAGAGGCCGCCTGAGGAGCCAAGGACCTCCGACCAAGGAAAGCGAATAGCCGGAGCCAAACCCGGCCCTTACCCATCGCACCGCGACATATGAACCCTCCACCGCACCAAGAAGTCCGGCAATCGCAAACCCTAGCCCACCTATCAGAGAAGGCGAGCTTGATTTGGCGACCACCAAAATCATCGGTACCCGTAGCGAGCAGTGTCGCAGTAACTGGGAAGGGCCGGCCGACGAGGGACGACTACCAGCAAAACGGAAATCCGAGAGGAAGGCAACGGGGGTTGATTTTAATCGACGAGAATTGGGGACGTTTTTTCGAGAGAGAAAGTTTTCAGTTATTTCCCCAAATTGCAGATTGATAAATACTAACTTAGGATAATTAAATTTGTTTTAGTAACTTTTATCTCTTGTGCAACACAAATTTTTCATGGTAAATATTTTATTTTGTATTTTAATATTTTTTATATATTTATTTATTTAATTCATTTTCCTCAACATATAGAATAATTTAATTAATAAAAAAATTTAGTAATTTTATATTCCAATGACTGAAAAATCTTATAATTTCAATTATTACTTGGCTATATAATTTTATTTATTCTTTGTTCTTTATAAAATGATATATAATAAAAATTTTATTTTTTAACACCTGTTTTTGATGTATATAGATATTTTAATGTGAAATTTATAATTCTTATTTTTACCCGACAATAAAAAGATAATTTATTAATATATACTCATTAGATTTAGTTTATTCATGGTTAAGTTGACTACATTTTATAAAAGTTTATTAATATTTTAAATTATTCATTAAGCTAATATAATTCAAACATAATAATTTTCATTATTTTATTATATATTTTAAGTGTTTTTTATTGATTAACATAATTCATATCTACAACCATGAGATGATAACAAAACTAATCAAAATATTTTTTATAATTATAATGAGAATTTTTTTCTTTAAATTATGTTAACAAAATTACTATGAAATTGGTATTATTGGTTTTATTCAAAATATATCTAATCAATCATTCTAAGTGTGTGTGTATGTGTGTGTTTATATATTACTGTTGATTTTTCTTTTTTTATATTTATCTGATTAGTCGACAAAAGTGTGTATTTTATATATTTATTAGCGTATTTTTATATGCTTAATTTTATCGCACTTATTGTTTGTCGACTTATTTATTTATTAGATGAAATTATGTACTATGATATATTTATTGTTTATTTTCAGGATATTGGAGAATTTTAATTGGTGGCGATTGTTCAATCTAAATTCGGGCCCAGTTGTTAAAGAATTAAATCAAATGCCCAACATGCACGTGGGCTGCGGACGAGAGTAAGGCCCATTAATTGGTTAATGAATGTTAATGATAATAGGTCATTACATGACCTTTGTGTTACTCACGTGAGCTTGGAAGATGGAAGAGACTTAGCGGGCCAATAAGTCCAATGTCATGGAATTATTTGGAGTAGCAATTAGTTTTGAATACTCACGCACGCATACCTAGGAGGAAATATATTGGGAATTTACGCAAGAGCAAAAAAGGACGCCGACTTGGAGCAGGGAAAACAGAATAAAAGCCGCCACACAGAAAGGATTATTGACGCACAGAATTATTTGCGAAGCGAGCGGACATCAGATACGAAAGGAGCCCGACAGTTAATTGCGGAGGGAGGCCGCACCCGTACATGAGGGAGATAATTAATCTCTCTCTTTTATCTATTATTTCTTTTTATTTATTATGATAGAGTAGTTTTTATTTCTAGTCCCGGGGAAGTCGAACCCTACGAATGACTATGTTTTGATTGATTATTTGGTTGATGAATTCAATATCTTTTTGGAATTGCTTGTGTTATTTTGAATAATTAACCATGATGTGTTAGTCTTGTTTAGATTGATCACCTAGATTAGGCTTTTCATATCTACATCTGAATTAGGCCTGCAATCCGTAATTGTTGTTGTGTTTAATTCATAAGAGGTAACCGGAAGATGGTAACTACCGGGGATAACACGGCCTAATTAAGTGAACGAACGCGGTTGAGTTCACTAATTAGTCTAGCCTATTTTTCTAAATCGTAAAGCGGCTAATTGTATTAAATCTTGAAAACGTTTTTCTGGACTGTACAAGAAGTCAGGTTTAATCGTCGAGCGTCTCGCGGTTAAATTAAAAATAAGGAAAAATTCGGGTAATTGACCGTGTCGTTGCCTAGGGCTAGTAATTTCATAAGATAGCGAGATTTGATACCAGAATTGATTAGACGAATCAGTCGAGGGTGTAGACGGAACCGTGAACTAGAAGCTTTCTCTTATTTTATTTATTTTTATTTTTATTTTCTTGTTTAGATTTTATTCATTTCATTAGATTTTTAGGTAGTTTAGTTATTAAATCAAAACCCCCCCATTTATCGCTTTTTATAATTTCAATTAATACGAGAAAATTCACGATTTGATTCACACTACTCGTGGGATCGACCCTTGCTCGCCACTACTACTAGTTAGTAGGGGTTAGTTGAGGAAAAATATAAATATTAATTTTGCCGCGTTGCGACGCGCGGTCATTACCCAACCCAAACGTCAAAACAAAACTTATATTAATACATTTATATCTTTAGGTATATTATTAAAAAAATTAATTTATCTTCACAAATCTTTGAGTCCAAATTTTACTTCAAGCAATAATTTGTTTAAATATTTTCAAAGTTGTACTAATACATTTATATCATTGAGTATATTATTAAAACAACTAATTTAGCTCACGAATATTTGAGACCAAATTTTAATCCAAACAATAATTGATTTAAATCTTCTCAAATCCCTTAATGAACTAACCAATTTTGGTTTTATGTAATAACTGAATGTCTAATAGTAATTGCCAAATTTTAGCTGAAATATTTAGGCAGAAAAATTTGTGACAAATATAGTAAAATTGATTGGTCATTATATAGATATAGATATAGATTGTTTTATTGTTGGACTCTTAAGTGGTGATAGAATAGCATCAAGTGACATTCCAAAATTGCATAATTTCATAACTTATTGCCTTGGGCAATTTCATATTACAATACTTGACATATTAAATTATACTAATTACACGTGATAATTAACAAATATCAAAAGTTATTTATAAATGTATAATGATTTTATTATTTTTTTAATTTTAAATTATTTTATAAGAGTATAGAGTTATAAAATGAGATAGAATGAAAAAATTGGTTACTAAAAAATTTGTATCCAATTATTATTTAAAAAAATGTTCAAAAAATTGGGGAAAAAAAAAAGAAAAAAACCAATAGCATCTATTTATACGTTTAAATAAATATAAAATTGTTCAACATTACTATATCAGCGTATCTATCATTATATAAAAAGAATAACCTTTTAACACATTTAGAAATATTTTCCCGCCAAAATCATTAAATATATTCTATATATAGTAATTGTTGGACAAATATGAATATGCAAAAAATTGGCTCATTAATTGTGTAAAGATTTGTTTCTCTTTTTTCCGTTTTTTAATTTATCAAAATCGTTGTTTGACAATAAATATTTGTTTTTCTTTTCCTCTTTTTAGTATAAATCTACACGAGTTACAAAATCCTATTGCTTATCTCTTCTGTTACAAAATCACATTGCATGCGTCTCACGTGTTTTAAATATCTCATCCCTTCTCTATACAGATTTGAAAAAATAAAATAAAATAGAAACCAATTCATAATTACTACTAGAAATCCATTATCCTTAAAAAGAAAAAATAAAATAAAATAGAAACCAATTCATAATTACTTCTACTAATATTTTTACAAATATTATAAGCTAACCATACAAAAAAGTATAATAATAATTTTGAAATGGTGTGTAATCAAATTTTTTTATATTCCCTTATACAAAATAATTTTACATTGTTTGACCCCGAATCTTTAATTTATAATTATTAAGTATTGTTTATCCTCCTCTTTAATTTATAATTATTTTTTTTCTTCCTCTTTTTAAATAGGATCAATAGTAGTTTCCACTTCCGCCATTGAGTGACTCAAACTCGATATCTATTTATAATATTGTTAATTTAATATTGTTCCCGTGCACCGCACGGGGTACACACTAGTATTTCATTTTCCATGGAGCATGTAATAATTGTGATGATATTCTTCAAATATACTTTTAACTTTATTCTCTTTTGAGGGTATCAGATTTTGACTTTTCCCCATTTAAATTTGACAGGTCGGTCATAATATTTCATCTCATTTACTATTCACCGTCTCCCTATTACTATTTACCGCCTCCTTGGACGATTTTGCCCTTTTCATTTTTTCCAAACATCTCAGAGCAAAATGTACGGTGAAATGTTTTCAAATTCCGAGGTACGAAAAAATTCTTGTCCGGCCGGCGAAATCGAACGACTTTTAGGCCGTCCGA